>PISX010001217.1:0-153851 GCA_004024625.1 Mellivora capensis
TTGTTGTTGTTGTTGTTGTTGTTAAGAGCAGTGGTGAAACTCATGTGTTACTGTATAGGGAGTAAAACAGGCTGGTTGAAATGTGAGATGAAATGGATTGCTAATTAAATGAAATGAACATACTAAATAGGGACTCACAAGGGGATTTATTTACCCCTTGTGTTACTCTGTTAGGCCAGTCTAATGGAGCTTCCTTCTTTGGAATGCTCAGAGACCCATGATCCCTTCTCTTAGTGAAGGGACACATATTCTTGGTGATGGAGCACTAGATAGAGAACAGGAGACAGGGGTTCTAGGCCCTGATCTAGCACCAAGTCATGGTGATGCTTTATTCCTGAGTTACCATTCTCTTCCTTCCCCAGTCCTAGCTTTTATTTTTTTCTCCTTTCCATTGGAGATACTTGGAATACCTTCAGGAGGGGCACTTAAAGAGAGTGCATGGATACACATTTTTTTTTTCTTGATACAAATCCTCCTGTTTTGCTGCTGCTATGAGAAACAAAGTAGGAAAAGGAGAAGGAAACAGAAATGAAAACAAACAAACAAACAAACAAAAAAGGGCAAAGGAAGTAGGGAATGATGAGAGATGCTAGCCTTTTCCACAGTATTAAGATGGATGTATGCCAATTGAATATGAAGTACTTTTTTTTTCAGGACTGAGACAGAGTTGAGAATGACTGAATATATTTCAGAAGAACCTACTGCCATTGTGGTTATCATTCAGTCTCAAGACTATCTCGAGTAACTGCATGCAGGGGGATTACCTCAGAGAAATAGCTGTCCAAGAAAGCCATGTTCAGGCCCGTGTCTGCATATTCCCACTGGGTTCCTATCGCGGAACCTCTCCTCCGTCGAGCTCCTGCTGCTTCTCCCGCGGCCAGGCCAGTGGCAGTCCCCAGACCTGTGTTGAGTTCCACTCCTGACACACCCCCTTCCACCGTTCCTCCACCCGCGTAGGTGTTAGTGTAGATTTCTGAAAGGAATTGAGTGTTCAGAGAACAGTGCTCAAGTGGTCTGCCCTGTTCATCCATGTGCAACACTGCCAGCCACTGTGTGCCGTGTTCCACACCGCACCTACCCACACAAGTAGGTCCCGGAAAGCCAGGCAAGGAGCCATTCGAATTCTACCCAGTCTCAGGCTTGCTGATAAAATAAAAGTAAATGGTACAGAGGGAGCTAGCTTTCAGACTTGGGCCTCACATTTGCACCAGCTTCTCACCTAGACTCACAGGTGGAGAGCTCGACAAGAGGAGCAGGACCTCTGCCTCTGCCCTGTCCCTCTATCACTGCCTCTGGCAAGCTGCCTGGTCTGTCAGAAAGGGCTTACACCCCACCTAGGAACCCTCCACAGCAAGGGCACCAGCAGAAACTGAAACGGTCCTCGTTCACCCCAGCGCTGGAGGGAGAGCTGGCTCTCCTAGGCGTGCTCAGCCACCTTAGGCTCTCTGCATCCCAACTCTGCTTGGGGATACTAAGGAACCACCACTGAGAAATCTCATGTCTGCTCTAGAATTGGGCAACTTTGTTTGGTCATTTCCCACTAGCTGGGTATTTTACAGTACTCCTAGGTGTACATGGAGCTGGTAAATTAGGAGAATATAAGACTGGTGAGGCAAATGCACATGTAGATTTAAGAAAAGTACTCTAGTGTATATTAGAAGAGCATTTTTGCTGCTTTTGCTTTTATCATTTTTTTTGAACAGCTTGTATTAAAGTAATGGCTATAAGTAGCACTCCATGCAAGGCACTGTTCCAAAGTATATTTTGTGATACATATATATATATACACACACACACATTTTGTATGTATATGTGTATGTGTATATTCTGTGATATATATTCACATACCACACATATACATATATAACATATCATATAATATATAATACATACATTATATATCATATGTGATATGTGTGTATGTGTGTGTGTCACTCTTTACAGTGACATTTTGAAGTATGAGTTTAATCATAAACTCAATTTAAAAGATAAGGAAATCGAGGCCCAGAGAGGTTAAGTGCTGGCCCAAGGACATAGCTGGGCATCAAACCCAAACTTCCTGGTTCTAGAGTTCACATTTTTAATTGCTATACCATACACTGCCTGTAGTTTAAGAAAAAGAGAATGCTAACTTCAAACATGTAACCTTCCCTCTCATTATACTATCACCCAAAGATTTGGCAGACATACTGTTTTCTTTTAAAATTACTTATACGTGAAATTCAACTGGTTAAATAATTTTGCAAATTTTAAAAAGAAAAACAGGTTTTGGTGTCCACTGACCAGAAGAATCTATACGATCCTGGGTATTAGAGGCTGTCATGGGTACACATATATTTGACACATCCTGAAAAGAAAGAAAAATATTTTTGAAATGAATGTTTTATGTTAAATATGTAAAAACTGACATTTTTATTTTTGTGTCTAGTATAATTGTCAAGACATGCTCAATTCCGTGGAAATCCCATACTTCTCAGGAACATGACAGTGCACTCACCCTGTCCTCGGGATGGGCCCCCTCTATCCTCCAAGACTGCATCACTCCTTCCCCACCTTCTGGCACAGGAGCAAACCTCGTCCCCAGGCCTTCGGGCTGTCTTCGTTTGCAGCAACACATGAGCAGCAAGAGTGGAGACACTACTCAGGAAAGAGGAGAGTGGAAATTCACACATATTGTCCAAGTTAGGAAGTCATTGAATGTATCCTTTTTTGAAAAATGCGGCATTATATCGAGAACCAAAGGGAAAAATACGAATGTAAGAAAGCATCTGTTTTCCCTAAAGGACTGAATATACATGCCCATAAACACCAAACCACCAAATCACATAGACTTTTGAAGCTCGACTGAAGGGAATTTGGGATCACATAATCAGGGATCTTTACTGATACATTAGGAAAGTAAGGTCTTTTCTTCCGTCTACTTTAGGACTCCCAACTGGTTGCTGGCAGATCCAGGATTCAAATCCAATTTTCCGATTCTTAGTCCCTCATTACACACATATAATTGTCTGTGTATGTGTATATATATTTATTAGCCTATATATACACATGAATAAATATGTACTTATCTTCAAGAGCATGTGTATATGTGCAGGTACCTGGATATGTATATATGTACACATAGTCTCTGCGGGTATGTGTGTGTGTGTATATATATATATATATATATATATATATATATATGCCTATCCATATAAAAACCAATATATACAAACCCATGTAACCAAGCTTCATGTATATATGTATAAGTTAAATACACAATCAATATATGTTATCAAAAAGGTTGAATACAAATTTCAGTTATAGGACCTAAAAATAGGTCTCTTCTTCAACCTTCATATTTACACTTAGAATCAAACAAATATCATGCACTAATTTTAATTGAGCTCTTTATATTTATTATTTTAAGATTTTTGTCTACAAACTATAATGAAAACTTTACCTCAATTCTACATGTTAATCCATAAATATCAACATTTCTTAAGTTTTCTAAGATTTTGGAATATACTCAGTTTAGTTCTTTGGGGTCCACTGTAGTTGTTTTTTATACTTTTCTAATTGCCTGGTATAAGATGCATTCCCCTGAGTTACTTAGAGGTATGGACGAAAGTATCAAAGCTGCTAAATCAGGACTTTAGTTGATTTCATTGAAATAGTTAATCTCACTTGGAGCAAACATCAAAAGTCTTAAATGAAGGCCCTTTGAAAAGATGTTTTGGGCAGGGACCCCTCCTCTCTTCATCACATGGTTCCTGCCTCCCAAGAACATAGTCTGGGCTTCTCCATTGAGGACAAAGAATTGTCCAAAAGGGCATACTCCTCCTACAATTGACTTCACAACTCTTATGCTTTCTTGGCCTGATTAAGGAAGAGTTGTGAAATTCTGAGCACTAGTCTGCGGGGAATGCAGCTGACTTTGGGTTTTTATCCCTGAACTGCACATCAGCTTCAGCAGAGGGCTTACACATGCTGCAGCTGGGATCTCATCTTGAGTACTCCTGCCTGAACACGATTAATTTTAAAGATCTCCAATGATTCTGATGTGCAGCTGAGACTGAGACCCACTGGCTTAAAAGCAAGCTGACACCTCGACTCATTTGCTATTGGCACGTTCTGGGAAAATATCTCTAATACTGTTAGGATAATCACTCATGATCTTAGTATAATCTTGAAAGTTCATATTAGTTAAGAAAGGAAGTGCGGGGATGCATGGGTGGCTTATTTGTTTACACATCCGCTTTTGGCTCAGGTCATGATCCTAGGGTCCTGGGTTGAGTCCTGTATTGGACTTCTTGTTCAGCATGGAGCCTGCTTCTCCCTCTGCCTGCCGCCCCCCCTGCTTGTGCCTGCTCTCTCTCTCTCTCTCTATCTTTTTCTCTCTGACAGATAATTAATTAATTAATTAATTAAAAAGAAAGTCTGTCCAAAAGCCACTTGTTGTTTTTTCATTCTTCAAAATGATCATGTTTCAGTGTGTACTTCTCCACTGAAGCATATTCATATTATAGTTTGAAGGATTTAGTCAGCTTTAATTTTGAATCCAGTTTTTGATTTCCACAAAATCTAAAGTACTGCAGGGGCAGCCGAAAATGTATTACTCCTCTGAGGACCTAACGTGTTTTAAAACATGGTATAGGCAGAGGAGGACCCCTTTCGCAGGGCTTGCTTAGGGACCTCACCATTCCAATGACCATGGTCCTAGTTGCAGACACTCCTATCAAGAATCCAGAGGCTCATGTTCTCTTCTAGGCTCTTCTCCAGGCTACCTATTATGCCAGCGTGAACAGGTCACCTGATTTCACACATCCTCACTGATTTCTCATTGCCTGTGGACTGAAGCTCCAGAATGTTTGGCTTATCATGAACAATCCTGTGTGATGGCTCCCAGCTGCATTTTAGCCTGTCCATTTCCTGAGTGGTCAATACCTTTCCATCCCTCTCCTTATTTATGTTTGTGTTGTTCCTTTCAAATATCCCCCCAGATACCATCCTCCTTCTAAGAAAATCTTTGGCGTGTAGGGCCTGGGTCAAAGCCACTTCCTCCATAAAGACTCCCAACCTTTCCCACTTGGACTTGAATTGCTTCTTACCTCTTTTTAAAGCACTTTGCTAAAAATTTTTATGATGAGATTTACTCTGTTTTGCTATTTTATACTTAGAAATTTGCTTGTGTTTTTCATCTCTATGACCCTCAATAATTCTAGTTATTATTACGGAACAAATACGTGCCCTTATTACTCCCACTTTTTTTTTCCAAATCCCCATGAGAATTGCTATAGATACCAAAAGGAAGTGGCCAAATGAAACTAGCCACCCCTGTGAACCTGGTTACACTCTTGTTTTGAAGAATTGCTGAAAAGGGGATTCGATCTAGTACTTACAAAGTAGTAGTAGGAGTCCCATAGCGATCATGCCAATCCCTGTCGGTCCGAGACCAACATTTGAACCCCCAGCCTGTTCATCAGTGATAGTGCCATATATGTCACTGGTAGCTGAGCTGCCGTCCCCTACGTCGACGCCCGTTGTACTAGGATACAAGCACATGTGGTTGTTGTCGCAATCACAGGCCTCTAACGCTACGATCTGTGGCAATTCGCACACCCGGTTATAGGTGTCCTTCACTATGATTGGGATTTGGTAAACAATGGGGTCTAAAGGCTGCACAGCCGTCAGGATTGCAGAGGTAGCTGAAAAGGAAGAAATGAGAGAGAAAGTAAATGGAAATTCCTTGGGGTAACCCTTCTTAATACCCAAGACTCACCTAGGGCCTTATTTTTCTCATGTTCCCTTAGTCATATGGCACCCTAACTTACTATTTTTTTTTTAATATTTATAATGAATTGTTTAATACTTCTTCCTGCTGAATTGTTATTTCTTTGAAGCAGGCTAGACCCTGCTGCTTATTTTCTAGAGCAATAATATTTGGCATATTTTATGCACTCAATAAATATTTGTCCAATGAATGAAGAATATCGAGCAGAAAGGAAATATTAGAAGTCTTCTATTTAGGATTATGGCTTGCAAATAGGCTCCTTAAGACTGTAGTTTATCTCTTATTCAGAGGTGCTGTTCTGTCACTTAAATTTAGATGATTCCAATAAGTACTATTTTCCTAATTCTTTGTGCTACCATTGCCTATTGATTTGCATGGAAATTATTGCTTAAAAAATAGGTTGAAATTTATTTGTTAACCCAAGGAAGATTTAGAGAGGATTAAATTTACACCTAAATCATGAGTGTTAATTGATTAATTTATAACATGTGCTAATTAAAAATATTATCATTTATTAATTTCATTTAGCTATATGATAAGGCAGCTGTGTCTACCAAAATGTAACCTGTGCACAAGGCAAGAGTTGAATAATGTGCAGTGCCACAGCACATTAGGTTAAAGTTTATTCTGTTCTTTAACACCAACATCTAAATAGAACTCCAGGAATATTGTATCTGATGCAATTATATTTTTTTATTGGCAAATCTATAATATAATTTGAATACCTTTATGAACCTCCACATTGAACCTTTTTAAAAAATGTTTTTACTCATAATATTTAGGACCTTCACTTGATCTTAGCCAAAAGGCCAAGAAGTGATGATATTTAGGATCTTAATGAGGAAAATGTGGTTAGCTGTTGTTATTTAAGAATGGCATATTGGGCTTTATAGGAAGGATGAATTCGAAGTTATCTTAATTTTAATGGGGTTACTTTTGTGCTTAGCTTTTTAAAATATTAAAGTGGTTTTGTGGAAAAGAGCCAAAAAGTTTTCTTATGAAAACAAGTTGCCTAATTTCCTCTTTTGACTAAGTCCTTAAGGGTGGTATTTTTTTCTGGCATTGTTTTAGGGTTTCTCCATTCTATGAATGGAGAAGCTTAGTGACTTCCGAGAGCTAGGAAATATTTCCTCTCACCTTGGGCTCTGAGGTCGGACCCCCATCCTATCACCCCCTAAAAATCTTTTATTGTTGCCTCAAGTGAATATGAAGTTAGAGAGCTATTGTAAACCAAATGAGGTCCTCTTATAGTATTTCATTTTCTATTATCTATTTGACATCTCAAAGAGGTAGAACCTAAGATATAAAATGTTATGTTGGGGGCACCTGGTTGGCTCAGTGGGTTAAGCCTCTGCCTTCAGCTCAGGTCATGATCTCAGGGTCTTGGAATCAAGCCCCGCATCCCCACCCCCTCTCTGCCTACCTCTCTGCCTACTTGTGATCTCTCTCTGTCAAATAAATAAATAAAATCTTAAAAAAAAATGTTATGTTGTCTGAAATTTACTCTCAGTACCTCCCGGCATTCTTTTTTAAGTAGCAACAGTTACTACAAACACATGTACTACTTGGACATCTTTATTATTTAAATACTTTGGTTTATGTGTTTCTTTGTATCTAAATGTTTCATATAATTCTAACTTTAATGGCTGTATGTACTACATCTTAATAATATGTACTTCTGTTTGCCTAACTATTCTTCCCCTATCCAGCAATTTGGATTTAAATTTTTACCTTTACAAAAAGTCTGAGCTTATCACTCTTTCTAGAAAGAATTTCATTGCTCTTATGTGCATCTGAATAGAAAAATATGTAGGTGTATCTATGGGATACTTGAGTTTCAGAAACTTTTAAGAGATTTGCCTGAAATAATTCAAAATAGGGAATTGTGACATATGGTGAGTCAGTCAAGGGTTAAGTTTATTTCAAACCGATCAAATATTGGTGTAACACACCATATATACAAAATGGTAGATAAACTGATATTTACATACTACTATTTTGTAATTGCAGTGTTGAGAAAACATTTTAACTTTTATACCAGTTTAAAAATTTTCCTAATATCCTAAGTGTGAATATGAAAGATTTTCTCACTTATTATGAATGTGGTCAAGAATCATAGAAACGGAGATAGAAAGTATTATCACCTGTCTTGCCTAATTATTTAGTCATTATGTTTGCTTTTGGTCTTAAAGATGAGCAAGTTTGCATTCCACTTACCATTTACTGGTTCCATATCCCACATGTCAGCGGTCCCTGGTGGCTGATCAACAACACAGAAGGTATAGGGAGACCCATAAGAATGATCACCAACGTCTCTTGCAGAGATAAGTGTTGATGGAGAGGCAATGCATATGTAATGACTTTCAGCTAAAACAACTGGACAGTAATCAGTGACATCGGGAACTTCGATACATATGGTTCCTGTGGCCGTTCTCCCAGAGCCATCTGAAACAGCAGAGCATTGTGGATGTTGGAGTAAATGGTGTGAGGGAGAAAATTCTTTCTCATAACTCCACAATGATTCCACAGCATAGAGGAATAGCATGAATTCTTGGGGGGTGGCTGATGGGTTCCTGCTTATTTCAATGACCCAAAACCACTCTTGTCTTTGCTCGCTACCTTCCAGCCACACTTTTTCTTTTTTAGTTCTTGGAACAAGTTTCTTCCTAATCCAGAACTCTTGTGCCTTATATTCATTCCTTCCGAAATGTTATTCATCTCAATTTCATTCAGCCAACTCCTGCACATCCCAAGATGCCATAGCTCTCTGTTTCTACCTTGTCCCTATGAACCAGACTCCCAGTCCAACCTATAGCCTTCCATTCAAGATGCTTATTGAGTTCTGTGTTTGTAGGAAAATAATCACAATTGAAATGCAATAATTGCTTGTATATTTTTTCTTTCTACTTTGCTGTTTATTTTAATGACATCCCTTAGATACCATTTCTCTTCAAAATGGCACTTCTGAAAACAAATATAAATCTGCTAAAATTTTTTCCTAGCCTACTTGAAACAAATTTTGGGTTAATATCGTTTATTAGAAGAAATAGGAATCTGAACTTTTAGTTCACTTTTCCATCTGGATAGCTTGTGCCTGTGCAGATACTCTGCTTAGGTATCTAAACAATAGGTCTTGTTTTTAGTTTTCTGTTGTAATTTTGTTAGTTTTTTCCTCCTTTATTCACTCGATGACTAATTTTTAATCTAGCTTTTAAAGATATTTACATATGACCAATATGCAAACTTAGGCCATGATCAACATGGTTAGAATCCATTGTAAGAATAATTGTTCTAGATACTGATAATAAATCAGATTATAATATTTCAATAACTGACCCAGTGTTTAAAGTGGCATTCACAGGATGAAGAGCAGAATGTATGGACTATAATTACTTGGGTATTATCTTGCCTGTGTGTGTGTGTGTGTGTGTGTTTACAGTGCCCCTTTATCTTTGTCTTTGACCACTGTAAAGCTCAGATATAAACAATACAAACCTATAGTATTTATCTTCTATTATGTATATATTTGCAAGACCCGTTTTCTCTTTTCTTTTCTGGCTACTGACCTTATTTCTCTTTTGTTCTGTAGTAGCTGGTTTCCTAGGCACTGTTCAGAGAATGATTAACTATTGATAAGTAAATTTCCTGTTGCAGTCACCAAAAACGTTTAATAGATTTTCCCACAAGAAGCCACTCATTTAAAAGTTCAGTGTATCTGCACTTATGACTTAATTTTGCTCCTATATTTGGAATACTTGTGCTTTAACATCCTACTTTGGACAACATGTCCACTTAAGCTGCACTTACACAGGCTTTTCATTGTAGCTTAGTTTTAGTGGTACTAAAATAACTATACTCTTGGGGCACCTGGGTCGCTCAGTTGGTTAAGCATCTGACTCTTGGTTTCTGCTCAGGTCATGATCTCAGGGTCCTGCAATGGAGCCCAACCTGGGACTCCGTGTTCAGTGTGGAGTCTGCTTGTCCCTCTTCCTCTGCTCTTTCTCTCCACTCCCACCCCTGCTCATGCGTGCGTGTGTGTGTGTGTGTGTGTGCACATAATCTCTCTCTCTCTCATAAATAAATAAAAAAATCTTTTAAAAAAATCCTTAAAATAACGGTACTCTTTGGGACACTGCTGTTCCCCATTGCTCATCCCCAAATGAGCTTTGTGTACACCTAGTCGTACTTACTTTATGTAAACATTCCTAATATACTCTGAAAGTTGGATTAAACATCTCAAGAAATGAGGCTATAAACAGAAACTGAATTTTACTTATAGACTTAAACTTTTATGCTTTATGCTGTAAGTCACATACAGTTCTTTTTTGGAAGTAGGTAAAATAAATTATGACAAATATAAATTATGGTTATGAGTGTACTGGGTTCAGTACTTTTTTTTTTTTAAGATTTTTATTTATTTATCTGACAGAGAGAGAGACAGCAAGATAGCAAACACAAGCAGGGCAAGTCGGAGAAGGAGAAGCAGCTCTCCGCTGAGAAGGGAGCCCAATGCAGGGCTCCATCCCAGGACCCTGGGACCATGACCAGAGCCGAAGGTAGATGCTTAATGACTGAACCACCCATGCACCTCCCCCTGAGTTCAGTTCTTAATCTAAGGTACTTAGAACTCTCTAGAAGTCTTGCAGACAGACACACTAAATGTATATTTTACTTGAGTCAATCTAATATCAACATTAGAATTACATTTATATTTAGTGGAATAATAATTTTATTAAAATATTGAGAAGAAATTTTCTTACCATCTATAGCGAGGATTTCTGCTGTATATATCCCATTGGTAATATATTTTGACTTCTTATCAAATTCCCTAGAAAATTTTATCTCACCAGTCCTTGAATCTACTTTTAACCAGCTGCCTGCATCATGTCCTATGATATACCTGTTTTTAAATAAATAAGTTTATCATTTGCTCTTACAAAAGTTAAGAATTTTAAGTCACATACAATGTGTTAAACATAAATATGGTGTTTGTGTGTTTTACGGTGATGATTGCCTTGGTTTATAAAATGTATGTGTGTGTGTGTGTGTGTGTGTGTGTATACATATATATATATATCAATAAAATTTTAGTGTTAAACTTATTAGTACGTGGGTTCACAACAGGGTTTTAAAATTTCAATGATTCTTACTCTTCTAGTTCTTACTATAATTGTTAGTACAATGTATGAGTCTTTTTCAGGTTTATTTATTATAGCATTATATACTGAGGGAATATTCTTTACTCATTTTCACATGTGATATACTTCATTTTTCTTACATTTTAAGGTGTATTAGCTTTAGAGTATCTCACTCTTGGCCTATTAGGGGTTGTGGTATATATAATATAATATAATATAATATAATATAATATAATATGTATAATATAATAATATAATTAATTCAAATTGCTTGATCTTAGTGGATGAAGATCTGGCCTCTGTACCAGGCCTAATTTCAAGTGTCCAAAGTACTTGTCTAATACATCCTTTTCTTCTATCCCATATTGATAGACTTCATAATTTTTGTTGTCTGTAAATTTTTTAGTCTACCAAGTAATCAAAACTATTAATGTCAAAGTAATTTACAAGTCAACAGACTGTTCATTCCAAAAATGTTAGGAGGAGGAAAAGAAGAGAGATAAGGAAAAGACATAGAGAATACTTACATATTTCATGAGAATCATTTTCTAGCATATATTATAACATAATATAATTCATGTATAATCTGTGTACTAGTGCCCTGAATGCCTACCTATTTCTCCAGTTCTGACTTTCTATATACTAATCAAATTTCTGAAACACCTATGTTTTAGCTTTTCTTATTATCTTTTTTTTCCCTCTTAAATCAAGCTGGGGGTTGAGATTAGCCCCAGCTTCATTGGATGGGACAGGTTTCAAGGAAACAGGCGGTGATTCATCTTTTATTATGTCTCATAGTTTATGGCTTAATCAGCCTGGGGCCAGGGTAGTAACAACTGGCCACAAAAGATTAGAGATACTTCCAGAATCTCTTAGGCAGCCCTTTGACCTCATAGTTTCTTCCTGGACACAATTATCTTTCTAAGCAGTTGGAGGCCATATTGCCTCTAAAATACTATTAAAGTCTTGGAAAAATGTCAGTGCTACAAAAGTGTTCTCAAACAAGCAAATGAACAAGAGAAGCAAAGCAAAATTCAAAAGCTACTTCAATCCACACAGTCTAGCACATTCTGTGTGAGTTAACACTGGACAAAACCCCATTTTATCACTTTGACATGAGCACAGTTTTTGTGGTACCTGACATTTGTGGCAGGGTTTCCTGTGTCCAAATCTGTAGCCGTATAGGTGCCAAGCACATAATTCAATAAGGAATTCCCTCTTATTCCTTCTCGTATACTGAAGGTCATAGAATTTGGATGAAATGTGGGTCCTTCTCTCACATTAACAACCTGAATTCTCACAGGGGTTGAGTGCATTTGGAATCGAGAGGCAACTGAGTGGTGAAATTCAGCTTGGTTTTTCACTCCAATACCAAGATGAATATTAGGTGTTTGTTCATAATCCAGCATCTGAAATCATAGAAAGTAAAAAAATTCCAAAACAGCCAAAGGACTCTCTTTTGATAGAATAAGTAGCTGTGATAAGAAAGCAGCACATGAGAGTGAAGTCCAGGAGCTACGTAATTCAGATTTTGAATGCATAAAACTTTACCAATTACTGCATCAGGTATTTCAGATATGTTATTCCTTTTATGTCTTGGCATAATCCGGTATGTAGGTCATATAGGCCTGTGACTTAAGTTGGACTATCTTCTAGAGTTCTAAACTTCTTATATAAAGACCCTGAAGTCAAGAACGATCCCTTTCCAAATGAGAAAAATAAAAAACTTAGCATGAAATAAAAAGGGGTTTACAACTGGTGAATGAATAAATAGGACCCAGGTTTTCTTTGTAGAATCCACATCTGAGAATCTCTTGAATTCAGCGAACAAAGGAGCCAATATACATGATGTAAATTAAGATGTAATTTAAAAAAATGATGCAAACAACTTCTAAAGGAAAATTCATGATTATTAAATGCAGCCCTAAACTATAATTTCATTGTGCTGGGTCTGGGAGACAAGAAGGTTTCTTCACAAGACACATTCAAATAGGTAAATACCTTTCCCAGAGAAAAGCTACCTTTGAAATGGGTTCTTTGGATAAAAGGTGAATGGAACCTTTTGATCCAGAATCATTGATGTGGTGACATGAAAAGTCACCACCAACAATTTAGCACAGAGCTGACTGTGAATTGTATACTAAAAAATGGATTTTCGGTTGGAAGAGAGTTCCCTCTTATATAATGAGTGAGAAAGCAGTTGTGAAAAGGGAGTCCTGGACAAAGTCTGTTTAGAAGTGTCCTGGAAGCTAATGCAAGCAACCTTGTATCACGTTAACCAACCACAGAAGTCAAGAGACCACGGCCAACAAACAAGACCCTGAAGTAAACCTCTGCTTCTCAAGGAAATTCTATGACATCATAAATATTTTCTCAGTAAATTTTAGTTAATTCTTCACAAGAGCTAATAAGATAGAAGTATTTATAGGAATTCAGTTGTGCCCTTACATGGGGCCTGCCCACATGATTTCCTTCGATTTCAGCTCACACCCTTTAGGTTTGGGATTTTGATTCTTTGGCACATTTGTTCTCTCCCTGGTCCACACGATGCCTCACACAGAGCCAATTATGAATGGTGTGGTCAAAAATAGATTTTCGATTGGAAGAAACCCCTCTTTTATATCTCAGTTTTTATTTTCTAGAATTCCATGGTGTCTTTAAACAAATGAGAGATCTGAGATCCTCTCTTCTGGTAGGGGAATCTCTTGGCGGTCCTTTGCGCGTACACACGTATGTACTTTTTGCTTGTCAGAATAGTTCTCTCCCTTTTGAATAGATATGGTGGAAAGTATATTAACATGTATATAACATTGTGTCAATTATACACATTCACAGAATATTGTGAATTGGTTGGGGGCTGATCCTCCCTCCAATAGGGAAGATAAAAAGCAGATCCTCTGCAAGTGGGATCTTTTATCAAGAGTTTTGCACTTGTATGCAGAAGTCTGGATTGTGTGAAGAATAATAAAAACAATCATGGGTCTGGTTTTGGAATTAGAATGGAGTGGCTGGAACAACTGGTTTCTACAGTTTCAGGTGGGACTGAAGAATACTCACAAAGGATACGCAGATCTGTGTCAGAAAGCATGGAGTGAATGTTAAGAAATTCTACAAGAGGTTCCGGAAGCGCTCAGGATAAAGGTGACCCCTCCAAAAATAGATTTGGCTTCTGGTGAGTTTTTTGCTATGTTAAATTTTAACATCGAAGCTAAGCTGTTAGAGTCTTACGTGCAGTTTTGTTTGCTTGCTTATTTTTGCTTCGGATCTAAGTTAATAGAACCCTGGGATTTCTCAGGGGGATGCTGGTTCATTTTAGAATTAAGGTGGGAAAAGGGAGGAGGTTAGCAGTCTGTATACAAAATAGGCAGTGTTTCTATGGCAGGGGACTGAGAAAATGGTGTGTGTGGGTATGTATGTTCTGCTTTTCAGGAATTGACATTTTCTGGTGCAAATGGGTCTGGAAGAGAGTAGCTGGCACACACAGTTGGAAGGCGCTTATGGGGTTGGACAGAGGGAAAGGTCTCAAGGCATGAGCTCTTGCTTCTTGCTTGTTTTCCTGGCCCCAGATTCCACCTTGAGGCACATTAAGTATGACCTGGGAAAACGAGAGCTCTGCTTGGATCCTGTCTTTGTCATTTGCCACCTGGGTGAACTTAAGACAATTTAGTTTTCCTCTTTGGTTTTGTTTTACTTTCTATAAAACAAGGAATCAGAATATTTTCTTCCCAGAGTTGGGATGATTAGATAATATGCATAAAACCTCTATAAAGCCATATAACTTACTAGCTGGTATTCTATGACTGCCTGGTAAGACAGAGAATCAATATTTCTTTGTTAGAATTCCAATTAGATAACATTTTGCTTTTCTTCTCAATGGTGAAACGAATGTGTGTATACACACACACACACATTTATATTGTTAGTATTTCCATACACATTTATTGATAAATACCCAAAGGATGTTATTATTGACAGGTTTTGTTTGTTTTTTGTTTTTTACCTTCTTAAAGATTTTCTTGTTACACTACAAGTTTCTTGAGAGCAAGGACCATGCTTCATTCACCTTTATTATCTCTAGCACCTCACAGTTCTCAATACATTTGAGTTGAATTGAATCATTTGTAATATCCTTAGACTAAGAAAAGGGTTATGGAAAGCTCAGTAAAAGCCCGTGACTGAGGGGCCAGTTTCCACAAGGTTAAATGGCAGCTGAGTGAAGATGGAGAGGATGCAGGAAAACATTAGTGACCTCACTGCAAGTGCCAAACTTGGGAAATTACACATATGTTCTCTAAATACATAGTCTTCTCTTCAGGCTGGGTCCTGATATACATACTAAGGTTTTACATTTCATTTTAAGTAGCCTTTCCATGTTATTTTGATATTCTTAGGCATATTCTTCCTGCTTTCTTTAATAGAATTGAGAAGTTATCATCCAGGGAAGAAAGAGAGACACTGTGTCTGCATAAAATCTAACACTACCTTGACCAGTTTTTCATGAAACTGAATTTCCCATAGTTCTTCTTTGTGATGAACTAAGTATGTTTAAAAAAAAACAACAAAAAAACACCTTTTAGCTCTCACAGAAAACATATAGTATAAGTTATAGTGCATTGCCTGCATTATAAATATGTTTTCTTTCTCATTTTTATAATTTTAAAAAATTATGAAATATGAAATCAAGCCTGGTGACTCCCATTTGGGTGAGAAACACATCACCCTCAAACTTTTAGTGAGTTTCTACTACCTTCTGGCCACTGGGCCAGGTGCTAAGAGTGGAATATTTAGATCCAGTTGTTTATATGCCAAGTTCTTAACTATGTTTTTTAGCAGGTTCAGAGGCAGACCAAAAGCAAAGAACAGTTACATGCTATAAGATAACAATCAAAGTCAATGATTAAGACAGTAAGCAGATGGGTAAAAATTATATGACATGTCTAGATCTTGTTTTTTAACTGAGATGCAAAGTTGAATAAATTCTGATCTCTGGAAACAAACTTGACTAAATATTCAGAATTTGGTGGGATGGTCAGTGACTTCTCTCTCTTACTTATCTATGTTAATTTGGCAATGGTTGTTAGTCTTGTTCTCTCATTTCCATTTTTACCACTATTACCTTAGATCAGGTTCTTAGCACCTCAGGACTTGATTAACATAGTAATTATTTTCTTAACTCTAAGCTTTCTGGAATTGAGCTCATAACGTGACTGCTTTTTTTTTTTTTTAAGTATTCCCAAGTTTTCTTGATATAGAAGTAGGGATTAGTAAAATTTTTTGGGTAAGAGCAGATAGTAAATATTTTAGGTTTTGGAAGCCATATACAGTTTTTGTTTTAAACATTTAATTCAGCCATTGGAGGGTAGATATGGCCATAGAATATAATGAATATGGCTATGTTTCAATAAAATGTTATGAGCAAAATTATGGCAGGTCGTATTTGGCCTTTGGGCTATAGTTTGCCAACCTACGGCCTAAAGCAATATTTCTCAAACAGGAAGGCTCTTGTTAGTTCTTAGAGTCCTTGTGCTCTCCTCAGGAATTTTGAAGTTTTGTGTGCTCATTTGAATGACAGTCTTAGAAGGTATACACAGATATTTTCCATAATTTTGGTGACCACCTTATAAATTAATACAGTGCATTATTTCAGTGCTGGTGATTGTGTTTTGTGGTGAAGTAGTAATACTTTAATTGCTCCAGACAATTGCAAAAGGAGCAGAGAAAGACTCTATATAGAAATGATGTGTTTCCATTAGATGAAGGCCAAATGGCTTCCTGATATACAGTGACTGGGATAAAGAAAAGTAGTAACAGAATGGAATAATTACAGTTCACACTGTGTACCAAATCAAAGGTGTGCATTTGTTTATTTGTATATATTTTCATAACTCTTAAGTTCTGTTTATGTTGTTAGTAGTATTTTGTTTGAGAAAAAATTAATTTCCCTTATTTGTGAAAAAATTAATTTCCCTTATTACATTAAAGTTAATTTCAATTTTACTGGTTTGCAGTTTTAGTTTTTTCTAATTTATATTTTTAGATTTTATTGCTGTCCATAAGGTAAAAATCATAAAGTAGTTTAAGAAAAATTAATTTATAAGAGAAAGTCAAATGAGACCGACTCTAACTCAACATCTTTGTTCTTGCATCTTTATTTCCTTCCATGAACACTCTGCTGCAGCCTCAAAGAATTGCTCGCGGTACCCTGAACGTGCTTTACCTTTCCTCACCTCAGTGAGTTTGCTCATTTCTCACATTAGCAAGCTCAGTTGTAAGGTCTTTGTTAAGCTGTGATCTCTGCATG
This sequence comes from Mellivora capensis, assembly GCA_004024625.1. Classification (NCBI taxonomy): domain Eukaryota; kingdom Metazoa; phylum Chordata; class Mammalia; order Carnivora; family Mustelidae; genus Mellivora; species Mellivora capensis. The sequence goes on from PISX010001217.1 coordinate 17,213, forward strand.
AAACCTTTTCAGACAAATCCAGCTCACAAAGATCTCACCTCTTAGTAATTATTTTATATTTCACCATTTGGCCATTAATTATGTTTAACATTATTACATCTATACAACTACTTCTTTGTTTTTAACTCACTATCTAATTCGAGAATGCATGCCTTGTCTTTTCACTAGATATTGGGCACTATGAGAACAAAGCACCCTCCTTATTTCTTATTGATTTTGGTAATAAAGAGCATGTTGCCAGGCTGAAAGTCTCATCTGGCATTGTGAGCTAACTTACAGCACTGGTCCACATAAGTAGTATTCGAGGTTATACAGTATTTTTTGGAGGCAGATTCTGTCTGTAAGAGTATTTTAAAACTTTAGAAATATTGCAGATCCCATACTCTACCTTGACGACTTTCAAAATGCCCTCATTGGTTTGTGGGTCTGTTTGAATATCAAACCAATTCCCATCATTTCCGGAGAGAATTAAAAATTTTGCCAGCCAATTATCGGTGCCTTCTTCATCAAGATCAATTGCTTGTAATCGTATCAGTTCTGAATTTAGACAATTCTCTTCAATACTTGCTGAATACTGAAATGACATAGATCAATTTTATAATCAATAAAGTTTCAAGAGAGGAAAGATATTTATTAATACATTAACTGTCATTTAAGATACTAACAATAAATTCCATAAATAATTTTTTGAATCATTATTAAATGCCATACATTCCAGTCAGAAATATAAGAATAAAATGATTATAAGATAATAAAATTGATTTTTTTTTGTGCTGTATGTGCAGTCAAGGTCAAACTGGCACTTTGTTCCCTTTTTCTTTTTTTTTTTTTTCATTTTTCTTGCTTATTTTTAAATTTTCCTTAAGCTACTCCTTCCTTTTACTATGAAGGGTCAGAGTTGTATTTTAGGCTTTGTGAGCCAGGGAGTTCATGTTGCAACTAGTTATCTCTGCTGCTGTGGGATCAAAGCACCCACTGATAACATATAAAGGAATGAGTCAAGTTGTGGTCCAATAAAACTTTTTTTTTTTAAACCAAAGTACTGGGGAGCCACATTTGGCCTTGTTATTTTCAGTTTTATGCTTCTCTATGCCTAAAGATGAAGATGAAAGTTGAGAATGTTTGGGACCCTTGTAGAATTAATTCAGCAAATTATCAGGCCTATAAAGATAGATCAATATGTTACATGACTCCCAGATTTATATTAATAAAATCCCACATTTCTATAAGTAGAGAGTATGGGGGAGATGCTCTGCTGCTTTCATAGATGGAAGTTGCACAGAATAGTGACTCAGAGGTAAACACACATTAGAAAGGTGTATTATTATTGTTTACTGAAATTCGATTGAAATACACTATCATTTTAGTTTGATGTATGATGTAGTATTTCAATGTTTATATACACTGTGAAGTGTGAAATATACAGTGAAATGATCACCATAGTAGGTCTAGTTACCATCTGTCACCATACAAAGTTAATATAGTATTACTAGTTATATGAGATCTGTTACTATATGTAAGGAGTTCCAAGGTTCACATAGCAAAGCTGAGTCCATCCCTACATACAATAGAACCAGGCTCACAAACTAGCGGGAAAGCAAATCAATTACTGACACTTAGGGAAAAAGGGTTATAAGAGTAACAACTTACAGAAGTTTTCTCCAAGGTGGGGAAATTATCATTGGCATCTAAAACCTTGATTCTACAGTCACACTCAGAAGATAATCCGTCTGCCGCTCCATCTCGATCTGAGCCCCTCACGAGGAGGTTATACATACTGTGTTGCTTAAGATGAAAAAGAATTATAAGACTTAGATCTACTTTCGAACGAAATCCAACACATTCTGCTGTTGTTCTTCCAATTTCCTGTTATAATTTTATGTAAGACTTTAATATAATCTTTTCTTCTTACAATTGTCATGGGAAAGTCAGGGTTGGATTATTGTTCCTTCCCTCCTTTACATTGCAGGAAGGGCATAAAGAGATCATTTTATCTTTGTCTTTTGAAAATGGAATTCCTTATTTCTTATCATTCATTCATAGAAGGCTTTACCTCTCTGTCAAGGAAACTGGACATCGTGCAGACTTCTCCAGTGTACCTGTTCAGGATGAACATTGGTGCACCTGCTGGCTCCTGAGAGATGATCTTATAGGCTATTTTAGAATTCAGATGATTGTCTTCATCTGCATCTGTGGCACTTAACTTTACAACCAGTGTGTCTAGAAATGAAGATGGAGGTGGAGAATGTTTGGGGCTCTGTTAGAATCAATTGAGCAAATCATCAGGCATAGGAGGAAAGAGTGGTTGGCCTTCCCCTGAATTTTCTTTTGTTTTAGTTTCCATGAGAATGTAGTACCATAACTTCCAGTTACACCCTGATTGCAGAAATAATGGTGGTTTGCTTCTATACAATCCTTTACAAGTTATGAAGTACTTGTACTCTTTGAGTGATTAAATGTAAATTAGCAGCAAACTAGAGTAATCATTAATGTATGAAAAGTTCCATAACCTTTATCATAAAGCTGAAAAGCGGTTTTATCAATTTGTTTTTTATTTTTTAAAGATTTTTATTTATTTATTTGACAGATAGAGATCACAAGTAGGCGGAAAGGCAGGCAGAGAGAGAGAGGAGGAAGCAGGTTCCCTGCTGAGCAGAAAGTCCAATGTTGGGCTCGATCCCAGGACCCTGGGATCATGACCCAAGCTGAAGGCAGAGGATTTAACCCACTGAGCCACTTAGGCGCCCCTATCAATTTGTTTTTGCTGTGGTCATATGACATTCTTTTAAAATGCTTAAATAGTAAAGATTATAGCTTAATTCAATTCAATTTTTTTTTAGTTTTCTTTATGATGTATTTTGTGTGTGTGTGTGTGTGTGTTATATTTCTTTTCAGTGTTCCAGAATTCATTGTTAATTAAATTCAATTTTAAGGTTATTTATTGAGCACCTATATTCTTTATTTTCATTCATCTAGAAAGTAGAGAATTATGTTGGTTGCCTTGGTGGATGATAGCATTTTACTGATTCATTAAAAACATATAACTGTTGAAAAGAAGCTTTGTCCACAGGAATAGAAAGTTCTTAATTACTCATAGAGACAAAGAACATGAATCTTAGGTTGTCCTGAAGAACATCAGCCCACAGGACAGATTTTCCAGAGTTGGCTGGTCCCTGATGTTTTTCTCCTTCCTAGCCCAGCTGCAACGTGAAAAACCCTAACACAAAGAACCAGGGACACTTTCAATAGAAAAAGCCAGTTTTCACAGAATTCATAGCTTATAAAAATATGCCTTGGCCTCATGGTTCACTCTCCTTGCATGACGGAGTGTTAACAAGACTGCTAACCAGCACCCCAGTGGACGCAGATGTGGACTTGGGTGTGGTTTAGATGTGGGTTCACCTTCTCTCCCTTCCTCAGGTTGTGCTGGAGTATATTAGTGAGGAAACAATGATGGGCTTTGAACCCTCTCTCTGTATGGCCTTTCTTGGGCGAAACCTTTTTTTTACTTCTGTATGTCTTCCCATCCTATGTTATAAAACAATTTGTGTTTCTTATTTTCCACATCACTGTTTTTAGGGTCTCTGAAGAAGGAGTTCTGCAGACACCCGCACGACTCCTGCCTTTCTACCCCTTCATTCTCTCCTCCAGCATTTCTTCCCTCTTGTCTCTTTTCCTCTAGACTTCTCCATCCTTCTTTCTTTGACCCTCCATCAGTATCTCTAGTTTGCTTTCTATCTGCCTTTTTCCTGAAATTTCTTTTTTCTATTCTTTTTTCCAAATCTAATTTAGAGGTACACAGGCTGACATAGAGTATGAAAGGAAAAGGAATATTAGAAGATTGGGGAAAGAAAGAGGCAGAAGGAAAGAGAGGAGAACAGAGGAAAATAGCAATATAAGACAGGCATAGAAAGAAAAGACGTGCAGGAGAACTGATAGAAAGAGGGAGAAAAGAGTATTGGAGCTAGAGCTGGAATTAAGCAGGATGGAAAAAGTGAAAAAAATAAGAAAATGTAATGTGGCTTGCTGTGTAGACTGTGAAGAACCAGTGATTACCCTCGGGACCAGCCTGATGTGCACTGTAGGAAATGCGTCCTTCATCACTCTCTGGTGTGCTTTGAATTCAAATTCAAATTCTGTGCCCAAAATTCAAAGAATAGACCAGCACAGAGCCCTTTTCCACATCTATGGTTTCTTCTTCAGTTAACTCATTTAGATTAAGTTAATCACGAGCCAGTAATAATCTCTAAGGAAGGCACTAAAGCTCATGCTATATCACATGTGTAAGAATCCTCCACAAATGGGAGGATATTTTGCATTTTAGATATGATTTTTTTTTCTAGGTCAGTTTTAAATTAGAATTTGTGGTGTTTGTTCAAAATACAAGTTTGACTTTTCTGATCTTTTATTATCTGTATGTCAATTTCCTACAGCTTTTGGCCAAGAGAAATCAATATGATATAATGCAGAGACGGAGTGTCTTCTACTTACTTGCGTCACTGTTTTCTTCAATGCTGGCTGTGTACACATTTTGTGTAAAAACTGGAGGGTTATCATTTATGTCCATAACCTTGACCCTAAGCTCAAGAGGTCTTTCTAAATCTTCACCCCGTGAATTCAGAGCCCGGCAATAGATCTGTGGAGAGTTCGGGGGGGAAAAAAACTGTTTTTTCCATCAAAGGAAATTAAGTAACATGTTCAAAAAAATATTTCAGGAAATATGCTAAGAAACAATTTACTTCGTGAATTCAGACTGTATTATAGTTTGTTAACAAACATTGTTTTGGGTTTTTTTTTTTTTAATTTAACTGTATTTTTTTAATCAATTGTTCATTTCTAAACATAGAACTCATTTAGCATCTATTTACAAATGACTTTTATTCTTTTTTATTAACATGTAATGTATTATTAGCCCCAGGGCTACAGGTCTGTGAATCTCCAGGTTTACACACTTCACAGCACTCACCATAGTACATACCTTCCCCAATGTCCATAACCCAACCTCCCTCTCCCTACCTCCCTTCCCCCCACCCCCAGCAACCCTCAGTTTGTTTTGTGAGATTAAGAGTCTCTTATGGTTTGTCTCCCTCCCAATCCCATCTTGTTTAATTTATTCCTTTCTTACCCCCCAAGCCCCCCACGTTGCCTCTCAACTTCCTCATATCAGGGAGATCATATGATAATTATCTTTCTCTGATTGACTTATTTCACTAAGCAAAATACCCTCTAGTTCCATCCATGTCGTCCCCAAAATATGGTATGCTTCACAAATTTGCGTGTCATCCTTGCGCAGGGGCCATGCTAATCTACTCCGTATCGTTCCAATTTTAGTATATGTGCTGCTAAAGGGAGCACTTAAACATTGTTAAGACATTTGATGGCATACCAATGCAACACACCAGACAGGAACTATAAACATATATTTTCACACTCTTTTCATCTCTTCAATCCCTTTATTTGGTTTCAGCTTTACTGTATTTTAAAAGGGGAAGAAAAATAAAATACATAAATTAAACACACTGCTGTGACTTACCAAAAAAAGTGGAGTTATCTCTCTGTCCACCACTGACGTAATGTTAATTTCCCCAGTCCGAGGATTAATGGTGAACACTCCATAAGGTGGTCGATCAATTCCTACCCCAGAGATGCGGTATGTAATCTTTTGGTTCGCTTCACAGTCTGATCGAATCTATAAAGAAAATGGCCAGGTCTGATCTTATTGAAAGCAGATCATGAACTGCAGAGTATAATAGAATAAGAAAGGAATAGCTTTGTAGGTAGATGGGCTGTGGGTTGAAACTGGGCACCATGATTTACATGTGACCTTGGAAAGTTCACTTCACTTTGCCAGGTATCAGCATATAATGGGATAATCCCACCTTTTGTTTGTTGTGGGAATTGTATGAGTTAACATATATACACCCCACGCCAATGCCTGGCATTAGGCACATATATGCTTGGTGCTAGATGTGTTATTATTAACAATACATTGTTCAGTTCTCTGATTTCTCTGCATATAAAGAGTTTGACAGAAGAAATACCATCTTTAGTATTTGTTAAAAGATTGTGTTATACTGAGACATATCTTGACTAGACTTTGGTTGGAGATTTAATTAAAATTATAAATAAGAAAACCAGAAGAGAAACACAGTGTTTAGAGATAATTTTTTGAAATGAAACCTACCACATCACTCATTCACCTGCCAAATAGATTTTATGGCAAATATTCTGCCAAGCAGGTTTAGTTTTAATAGTTTTATATCTATCGCTCATAAATTTAAACAAAGATAGCTTAAATTTGGAAATCTTGCCTGTATACTAAAGATGAGAACATTCAGTAAAATACTAAGATTTGTGCCCCAAATATCCACAACTAAATAAAGACAGCTGGAAATACAACTTGGATTAGCTCTACTCTAATCCAGAGATCTTATTTATATAGGGGAAAATCCAGGAAATCCTCCAAATGCAATAAAGAGAAAAGAATATGCCATGAAGTGAGAGTGAAGTAACATAAATCTGTAACTGTGAGTTGAAAGGAAACTAATTATTTAAAGCTTTCCAAAAATTTCCCAAATTCTGAAAACTTCCCAGAGAGAATATATAATCTCTTCTTGAGCTGAAATTGTGTTTGTCACATCACTGCTGATGCTTGCTACATTTATGAAAAACTTTATGTATACATTTAAACAATGTATAACTGTAAAGCTTCCAGGAGAGAATTCTGGTTGATCGCTCTACTGATTTCACTAGTGGGGCAAGGCCAAGATGCCCAGAAAGAGCTAGTGATACTGTTAATGTGGATCCCATTCTTTTTTTTTTTTTTTTAAGATTTTATTTATTTATTTGACAGAGAGAGAGAGAGAGATCACAAGTAGGCAGAGAGGCAGGCAGAGGGGGAGGGGGAAGCAGGCTCCCCGTTGAGCAGAGAGCCCGACGCAGGTCTCAACCCCAGGATCCTGAGATCATAACCTGAGCCGAAGGCAGAGGCTTAACCCACTGAGCCTCCCAGGCACCCCTGTGGATCCCATTCTTCATGGATCAATTTACTACACTTTCTTTCCTTAACTCTCCTTCCTTTTTAATTACTGTTATTTAGAATACTTTTAAAGTCTCTCCTAATTTCTGGGTATAAGAATCTAGTGGGAACTTCTGACACTTTCTTGGAGAGAATTGATTAATACTATAAACCTTTGATTTGGGGGAGGGATAATCAGAAGATTGTTGCTACATGCATTCATTTCCTATAACAGGTGCATAAGACAGATAAGCAGAACATAAATGAACAGATAAAGCCCAGTTGTGCTGGAGACCCAGGCCTCTCCCAGGATTACTCGAAGACTGTCTGCTCTGTATCAGCTCTCCAAAGGTGATCTTCAAAACAGTGGCTCAGCAACATGAGCAGATGACTAGAAGTCCCCCAGCTTCCTATATCACTATGGAGTAGTGAAGGCTGCAAATCTCTGAAACGTCTGAGGGCTTTCCTGCCCTGCAGAATCATTTGTTATCAGCACAGCATGCTCCTGTTTATTTCATCACTTACTCTGGCAATCGGATTCCTCTTGGAGTTGTCCTCTCCTTCTCGACAGGCAGCGGCAAACTTGATCCACTCCCGCTTTTGTCTTCTGACCGTCTGCCATTTTGTAGTGCCATTTTCAATGTCTAATTCTTTCACCTTATGCAAAAATGGTTCACATTTTGTACAGTGTTAGTACAGTTTTATTTAGGAAAGACATTTATTCAACATTATAAGGTACACCCAGAAGCAGCAGTTGTATTGAATTTGAGGAACAAAGAAGGTGTTTCCTAATTCATGACTCAAGATAGGTACAGCCCGGTCACCTGCCTACCTACTTCTTTTGGAATCAGCTCCCTTTTAACTATAGGATTCTAGTGAAACAAATTTCATTAGCTAAGTGTTGTGCTCACAGTGTCTTATATTGGATAATATGTTATGATGTTTCTTTTTTCAGTCAGTCCTCAGCCTGTGGAGGCCTTGCTTACCTCACCCTTCATTGAACTCTGACCAGGCTTTCTGGTCTCCAGAGTGTAAAATACTGTTAGTGTTCCACTGAGTACGTCCTGTGCAGAAGCAAAGTTGTGCTGGTGAGTCTGTTCACCTAAAAGAGGGAAGGGATTTTTCTTTCCTGTTGGTAAGGACACCACTCTGGCTAAGCACCCAAATCTAGTATTGTAGGATTAGAAGAATATTTTAACTGACTTGGTGGTACTTGTAATAATCCCACGGACAACTTCATGTCTTCTCAATGTTGTCCATTTTGTATCTTTGCTTGCTCTATGTTCTTTCCTTTGTAGTCTTATGGTGCTTTTGTTGGAGGATGTCTAAGAATTTTTTCTAAAGATAGATTGATTGATTGATTGATTGATTGATTTGACAGACAGAGATCACAAGTAGGCAGAGAGGCAGGCAGAGAGAGAGGGGGAAGCAGGCTCCCCGCCAAGCAGAGATCCCGATGCAGGGCTTGATCCCAGGGCCCTGAGATCATGACCTGAGCCGAAGGCAGAGGTTTAACCCACTGAGCCACCCAGGCGCCCAGGATGTCTAAGAATTTTATAGTATTCAAGAGTTTAGAAGTGTTACAACATGTCTAAGAATTTGTATACATGTATAAATGTATGCATATATTTATGTATATAAGTATATATATAAAATTTTAAGTAACCCCTAATGTACTTATTTGAGACACAGATGATTGTAGGTTTGTTTAAGCTAGGGCTTCACTTAATTAGTACTTTGTGGAAAGGAAATGTTCCCTGTGAATGGAGCATATCCTTTCAGGAACCAAAGCATGTACATTTTCCTCCCATTTTGATACGACTTCCTGAAATGTACTACATATTCCCTATTTTGTCAACAAAGATTAGGAAAGTAATTTTGTTTTCTTCAATGGTTTGAGACTATCATAATGAAAGTTTAACTACTGTAATAAAATAAAGCCCTCCCAGAGATCGAGGATGGTAGCTTTATTTCCTGAACCCCACTCTGATGGGCATCAGATTCTCTGTTGTTCTGCTTAGTCATGATTACAAGTTTTTTACTTTTATATCTCTCCCTCGTTGATTGATCATCAATTGTCTTTCTTGATATGTAACTGTCTGAAATCCCTCTTCCCATCCTAACATGTTACTGTGCTTCTATTGTTATGCTTTAAGCTGGGAAATGTATGGATAAACTATTAATACAGTTTGAAAAGTAGGATTTGCTATGACATTGAGCTGTCACAAACTATGCCTGATAACATGGGTATTTAGGAGTCTGGGTTTTACCACTGCTATTTCAGTTTGTCAGAAGTTCTTTCTCATACCTTGTATCTAGATGATTAGGATTTCAAATATTCTGATATTTGATATATGAAGCATTACAAAAATCCATTTTTCTTTAAATTTTAGGTTGAGAAAATAGTTTTATTATACATTACCTCAACGATAAATTCGCTGTTTACTTCCAGCACCACCTGTTAAAGAAGGTACAACATTAGCAAAAATTTGCATAATTAAAGGAAACAGTGTCATAAAATCATTAGCAATGTTCTTTTAGGAATTCATTTCTTAAATATATATTTTTTTCATAATGTGGAATAAACATGGCTAAAACAAAATAAATAATAGACTTTTTTGCCCTCCAAAGGTAGCAGGGCAGGTTAGGATACATCCTTCAACAGAGACACCCATGGGCTCAGTGGCATGCATGGCAGAGAACTCAAGTGACCACAGTGAATTTTGGAAAGGCCTTGTCGGAGAGTAGTGACTAAAATGGTTCTGCAGGATGAAGCGGCTTTGGTAAGAGGAATTGATGAAAAAGAAAGTTCGGCCAGAGTAAAACATGAACCTAAGTGTAAAGGATGTTCCAGAAATGATAACTAATGGTATTAGCTGGAAGGTAGAGGAAGTATGAAGAGACATGGGAAACAAGCTTTAAGGAGACAGGGGAACAAGCTTTAAGGAGACATGGGAAACAAGCTTTACAAGGTTTGGAATGTGAGTTAGGAGACAAATGATCAAGTGTTTTATATGCCAGATTAAGGAGTTTGGACTTTATTGGATGAGAAACTAGGTGTGCCCAGAGCCCTGTGTGTAAAACATGGCATTGAAAACAAAAGGTAGATTTTAAAGGAAAAGTACTTGAAGCCAAGACACTTAGGAATTAGCAATTGCTTAGGTAGGACATAGAACACCAATTGCTCTAACTGTGCTAAGAGACACTGGAAAGAGGAGAGGACAGAGACATTCCCAAAGGACTGATAGGTCTTATGGACCATGGGGTGCCAGGGGAGGAAGGGTCAGATGGTTCTGGTAGTGTAAGCTTGGCTTTCAGGGAAAACTGGGGTCCTAGTCATAGAAACAGAAAATCCAGCATGAGAATGTCACTGCAGTGAGAGGCTGACTGATGTTTGTTTTATTCATTTTTAATGTGATTCTAAAATTTGGGATAGATATCAAAGCTGAAGAAATAGAATTTATTCAAATGTGAGTGCTATTTAAAGTTAAAGAATATGAGGATATTACATGAAATAGTTTAAAGTAAGTGAAGTAGTCAGGGAAAGGAATCTTATGGGAGATGCTTATATTTGTGCAGTGTACAGAAGGAAGAAGTCTAAAAGCAGAGGGCTCTGAGACACTAAGGGAATAGAGAGATCAAGGGACCAAGGTGTGGGTGCCCAGCACATTCTGTCAGTGTCAGAATGCTAAGAAATGGCACTGATTGTGGTGGTTGTGGTGGGTTGGTGAGGACGCTGACTTCAGAAAAGAGATTGGATAAGTAAGGTGGAAAAGTAGCAAGAAAGGAAGCAGAATAAGTGGAGTGCAGTGATAAGAAGTTAGACAAAGAGAATATTTAATGATCTGTGTGCATAGCAAGGTCAAGGTGAATAGAAACTGAGAAGGTCATGGGTTCTTAAAGCAAGCAGGCGTTGCTAACTTTTGCTATTGGCCTAAGCCAAATTATAGGAGTTAAGGGATGAGTTACTGGAAAAGTGGAAATAACAATCATAGATTACATTTTCAAGTTAGGAGATAAAAGAAATGTGGGAGGTAAGATACAGTTTGAGGAGTTAATTAGATCGACATTTTTTTTGTTGTTGTTGGGAAATCATAACCAAATATACAATTTAAAGGGAGAGGAAAGGGGGTTTGTGGAGAAAAAATGATAAGAGGAAAAGGAAAAAGGGAGAGAGAGCAGGAGGAAGACTTCAAGGAACAGTTACAATTGTGATTAGAATAGGAATGGCTGGATCAAAACTTTGAGTAAAAAAGAATGGGTAATAAGGTTGACTATTTCTTCCTTTGAAACAGAAGAATAAAGAGAGAAAATAATTTTGAGGTATAAGTGGAGGAAAATTATACCACCGTTTTGTGGAGATGGAGTGAGCAAGAATGGGGAGGCGTGAGGGAAAGTGAAGGGAAGCCAACTAATGCTTTAAATCAGGAGCAGCGGACCCACCTAGCATTCTTGAGTTAGGGAACACTTGAGCACAGAAAGCTAGAAACAGAGGAAACCATCTATTAGTCCAACTATTAGAATCAACTGTTAGAAGAGTTTGAAGACTAATTGAGATGAGGAAGCAAGAACCCATCTGTTCTGTGCCTTTTCTAATAGAACTTGGAAGCCTGGGAGCAGGAAGAGAAGGGATGTAAGGGCTGTCCTTTAGTTGGGGATTGTTACCAAGGCAGATTGGAGATTCAGAGAGGTGATAAGGTACTACTGTGAACTCCAGTGAGTCAGGGAGCAGAGTGAAATCAGGAAGAGACTAGAGAGAGACTGGGAAAGGGGGAGAGGATGCAGAGCAGGTCTGCAGGTGTGAGGGGCATGTAAGAGGGAGTGGGGGTCTGGTGGGGATTTGGAATGGCACCTGAGTCCAGAAGGGGGAAAATACAGATTAGAAATTTGGCAGTGGGGCGTAGTGTTTCCTTTTAATTCACTTTCTCCCTCTCATGTGCTTTTATTAAACATTAGCAAAACATTTAGACCCAGGAAAAAACTATAGTATTTATTTTTTAAGATTTTTTTTTCATTTTTTCTTGGTGGGGGGGGGGCACAAACAGGGGCAGGCAGAGGGAGAAAGAGGCTCCCTGCTGAGCAAGGAAACCGATATGGGATTGATCCCAGGACCCTGGGGTCATGACCTGAGCTGAAGGCAGACACTGAACCTACTGAGCCACACAGGGATCCCAAAGTTCAATATTTAATAGAAGATGGGCTTATTTGATTGCAAAGGATGTTTTATTTCATTGTAAATAATGCCTGTTGGGGATTAGGTATTTTTGTTGTTGTTGTTGTTGTTAGAAAATTAGATGATTTTGGAAGGTATAAGGAAAAGTAAAAATCACACTAAATGCTACTACTTGGAGATTGTCACTGTTAATATTTGGAGAAATTTTTTCAAGCTTTTTTCCTTCTTTTACTTCCTCAAACATATACATACACAAGCTGTAATTTTTTTTTAACCAAAAAGGAGTTATAATATGCCATTTGGTAATTTGTTTTTTGCACTCAATAATTACTGTGGTAAAGTTCCATATCAGTGAATACATAGGGACCACATACATTGTAAAAGTTGTCTTATGTATCACTCTAACAGGTGTCTTCCATTCATGGCGTTGGGATATTAGGTTAAAAGAGAACTGACTAGCTAGTGCTAAGACTAAACTCTGACATGAGACTGTCAGGCACTGTCCTCCAGTGGGAGGTTAACTTAACTGAAAGCACTGCCTTGATGGAAGCCAGAAGGTTGGTGAGCTTGGCACATGAGCCCACAGTTAAGAAGTTATTGTTCCTCATCTTTAGCTTCCTACTAATCTCTATTTTCTCCCTCTCCTGCACTCTCTTCTCTCTTTCTCACACATGAAATACCCCTCTAATTCTTTCATTTCTTTTATCAGGATTTGGTAGATTTTCTCATGTATACCTTGTATATATTTTGTTGGATTTATACCTAAAATTTTAATTTTGGGATATTTAAATGATACTGTGTTTTAAATATCAAATTGCACTTGTTCATTGCTGGTATATTGAAAAGCATTTGGCTTTTGTATATTTATCTTGTATCCTGCAACCTTGTTGTAATTGCTTATTAGTTCCAGGAGTTGTTTTGTCAATTCTTTCCAATTTTCTACATAGACAATCATGTCATTGCATTTGTGTTGGCTTTTAAAGGAAGGTTGGTAAAGCTTTCTTACTTACATTGGAGCATTTTATTTTTAACTAATGAATTGCACCTCCGTTGAAAACTATTGTACAAACATATTTATTGTGGCGTATAATGTATAGCTTTTATATATGTTCCTTAGGAGTACCAAATCTTTCTCATTAAGGTTTTCTCCTAACTAGTTACCCACAATTATCTTAATATTGAAAAAGTTACCGATACAAAGTCCTTATTTAAATCTGATTATCTATCTATCTATCTATTTATCTATTTATCTATCCATCTATCTATCTTAGGGGGCTGCATTATGGATCTTTTGCAAGGGCCAGATAAAAATGATATAATAGCTAAGGCAGTCTTTTTAAAGCACAAATTGGAGTAAGTCACTCCCTTGCTTAAAACTCTCAAGGCATCTTCCCAGAGCCCTTAGAATGGAATTTAGACTGCCTTCATAGCAAAGAGGCTTTATCTGATTTGGCTCTGCCTATCTCTCAACTCTAACCCTTATCTCTGTACCTTCTCTGTTTCTCCAGGACCAAGTGCTCCCTTGTCTCAGGTTACTGAGTCACTGCCAGGAAAGCTCAAATTTCTGATTTGCAAAGCACTGGCTCAGTCCCCTTCTCAGTGAGACACCTCTGACTCCCCAGTCTCCAAGCTCTATCAGCATCCATGACTAATGGTTATCAAATCCATCATTGTTACATCTTCCTCTGTAGGAGTCTTCCTAGCATTTTTCAGTGTCTGATGTTATTCTGAAAAGCTTTCCATTTACTTCTTTATTATCTGTACCTGTCCATTACTATACATGTTCCAAGAAAGTTGGGACTTTGGGGTTCGTGTTCTTTTTTTTTTTTTTTAAGATTTTTTTATTTTTTATTTGACAGAGAGAAACATAGCGAGAGAGGGAACACAAGCAGGGGGAACGGGAGAGGGAAAAGCAGGCTTCCCGCCTAGCAGAGAGCCTGATGCGGGGCTTGATCCCAGGACCCTGGGATCATGACATGAGCCGAAGGCATACGCTTAATGACTGAGCCACCCAGGCACCTTGGGGATCATGTTCTTACTCTCTCCCCTATCAGAATGACCAGTGTCTAGGCATGCAGTAAATATTTGTTGTAGAAATGAATGGACAATCATTATAAAAATGATAAGGGTATTAAGCCTTGCAAAAATTGAGTGTGGCATTATTAGAAAATGTAGAAGATATAAAAGGAAAAAATATACACAGGTACATAGATGTGTGAAATAATCCACATAATTCTTTGAAAGGAATTGTTTTACAGTGGCTTTTGATATCCTTTTCTTTTGGTTCATGATATGCATGTGATCACTCACTATCCCTGCTCTTGATTAAGCATTGAACTTGGAGCAGCCTTGGAATGAGTGAGCTGCCTTCCACGTCCACTCAGACACCTTCTGCCTTGTGGAGAATTTTCTTTCTCCAAATTTAAATGATTCTGTAACTTAAGTGGTAATTTCTGAGCTTTCTTTTCAACTTTTTATCTTTTCTGTAAAGCATTAAACTAATTATAAGTCTGATAAATGCACATGAGAAAATAAATATTTGATTAGCAGCATCTGAAGGAATATACAAAGAATTGTATATAATGCATTTGTACCATAGGACTTTTAGTGTCAATGTGACTAAATTATGGTTTTGTACCAATGGATAGATGATAGATTAGAAAACCAGTTGGGTAGCAGTGAATCCAACTCCACTCCTTGCAAATACATTGGCATTGTAATAAAATAGCTAGAGGGGACTGTTTTCTACAGGGCTATGTGATGACCCTATGGGATGGTTAAAGTCTTCCTAGACTTGATATTTGTCACAAAACTGTTTAAGAAAAATGAAGTTATAAACTTGGTTTGAAATCTAGAAGTTGGCTTTATTTATAATCTGTATTTACTTTGTAAATAGTTGGGTGAGATATAGACCTTTCAGAAAAAGCGGGCATTTTAAAAAAGGAAGACAAAATAATATTTGTAATTTAGTACAGTTCCTCCCCTGCCTCCTGTCCAATTGCTTGGTCTTCATAAAATTAGTTCTACTACATGTACAGACTTAGATGAACATATAATATCAATGATTATGGAGACTTACTGTGCTTCAAGTTGTGCAGTTATTGGAAGTATACATGGAAATGTATGTTGCAAATGAAAGTCTTGTTCTGATTGAAAGTAGGACAAAATAGGTATTCTATTTTTGCTGAATGACTATTTGGAATTTATTGCTAATAATGAATCTGCCAGAGGCATTTAGTGTTTAAAAATACTTTAAGAAATAGAATACAGGTGTAAAATTTAAGAGAACAACATTTTACTTGTATCCTCTTTATATTTCCAAAATAAATCTTTAGATTTCATTTTCTTATAAGTGATCCTGCAGATAATTTTAAACACTAACATTGTCACTAAGAGAAACATTTTTATAGTATTTTGCATTATTGAGAATGTTTAATAATATTTCATCTATCATTAAAAATGATTTTTAAAGTGACCTATATGCTGACAATTCTATTGGGTCCTCTTTTTAAAAAAAAAATTATTTATTTGGCACAGAGAGAGAGATCACAAGTAGGCAGAGAGGCAGGCAGAGAAAGAGGAGGAAGCAGGCTTCCCACTGAGCAGAGAGCCTGATGCGGGGCTCGATCCTAGGACCCTGAGATCATGACCTGAGCTAAAGGCAGAGGCTTTAACCCACTGAGCCACCCAGGCGCCCCAAGGGTCCTCTTTTAATATTGTTGAAAAAAAATAATTGAAAATCATATGACTTCCAAGAGGATACTTTATGAGTTTTAGAGTCAATTCTTTCCCAATACTTACATAGATACTTTGAATTATCCCTTGGTTCAGTGCCCCAGATACTTTTATAATCCATTGCAGTGCAACATAATAATATTTTCCATGTGTGAGAGTGTGATTTTCTTTTAAAGGGATATTTGGGAGAGAACTAGCTTGATTCCTCAAGTTCAGGTGCATGCTCATAAGATTGACTTAAGGAAAGAATATGTATATATGGGAGCTGAAGATCTGGTAAACGATTCATTTTTAACTATCTGTATCTTGTACGCTCTGAAGTGATCATGTACATCAGGGATATCCATATCCCAAATGAAGATTATTGGTATAGCAACAATTAAGCTGGCATCAAGTTTCTTAAGTCTGTGTCTAAGTCAAATAATTTACATCTCAAGGTGGATATGTAGCCCTAAATTATAATTTAGCTTCATAAAAAGCAATGTGGTTTGGACACTTGGATGCATAAGAATTGAGTCTGAGTCTTAACTTTGTTTACCAGCTGTGTGATCTTGCATAAATCTCCTAGCCTCTCTCTGATTCAGGTTCTGATCTAAAAAGAATAAAAAGTGTGAAAGTGGTAGGCACAGTAACTGTTCTGTGTATTTATAAAGAGGAAGAAGAGTGAAAGAAATTTTCCTTCTGTGCTTTAGAGGGTATGTTCACAGCATACAAAAGTACAATAACCATTCATTTTTAAAGACTTGAAATTAGCTACATCAACCCGATTAGTCCTCAGTTTTAAAGGGATAAAGGCATTGTTGCTCTTGTCCTCTCTACAGAAGCCAGCTCAGTTGAAGAGTATCAACGATCTATGGTTGCTCTATGAATCTGCAAGTAGAAGTGTAAATGTCCCTGAATTGGTTTGTTTTGTTGTGTTTTTTTGTTTTATTTTGTTTTAGTCCAGGGAAGTTGCAATGTTAGATCCTAGGCTTCTTATCTAGGAGAACTTATATTGTGAGGATGGGGTAATGCACTTCTGGTATTTCTGTTTTCTACTGAGTTGGCGCTGCAGACAAGGGTGCTAAGAATCACAATTTCCAAATCCTGTCTCTTTATGGGGAGGTGTTACTGAACGAACTGTGCATTTTATTCTCTAGCCCTACAAAATCATGACCTCTGTCAGGAGGCCCCTCACTTCCCAGGAAATACCTGCAAATAGGTGTTTTGGAAGAAGCATGATATGACATCATCTTTCTAAATTGCATGTAGCAGCCTAACTCCATGAACCTCAATTAAACTGTGCAGAATAGTTATGGGTTCCTGGATAATTGAAGAAATTCCTTGCCTATAAAAGTCACCTTTTTGGAGGCTATGTAGGCCATGCATCATGCTACGATGTGGTTTGGCCTGAGAGCGTGGCGAAAAGACATCACACAGAACGGAGAGGGTTGAACCAGTTGCCATAATGGTGGAGTACACAAGAAAGGGAGTTAGAGGCATGTGGCAGCTGAGGGAACGGAAATGACCCAGAGAGAGGTTTGATGTCCTGGGTGTGCTATGCTCTCTGTGGCATAGTTTGGTGAGAGGGTTTCCCATCTTCCTTGTTCCTTTCCTTTCCTTTTTCCTTTCCTTTCCTTTCCTTTCCTTTCCTTTCCTTTCCTTTCCTTTCCTTTCCTTTCCTTTCCTTTCCTTTCCTTTTCTTTCCTTTCTTTCCTTTCCTTTGGAAGGATTTCTTCTTTTTTCCTTCCCGTCATACCTTTTCCTATGGTATGTACTTAACATAAATTGCATTAGCTGAAGGAACTTGAATAGGACTTTTTCTGGCAATATAAAAGCTCCTCAGAAGCTAAAACTATGTGCTTGTGCTACTTACTCTCCAAGATATGATGAAGACCAAGATGGAGTATCTGCCCAGAAAGGGCTTCCACATCCAAAGAAGGAGGAAAGCAGAGAAGTGTAAAATGATACTGGCATATTATAGACACTGATAAAGAAGCATGGATAGGATAGAACAGTTAAGGGCCCAGTTAAGGGAAGGAGTCAATGCTGGAACAGTGGATAAAGTTTTGGACATGTAGTATTGGGTTCAAATTATAACTGTACCACTTATGGTACATTTATGAATCATTTATGCCCTGAAAGTTTCTTTATTTGTAAAATGAAATGCTTCTCTTTATCCCTGAGGACTTCTGTTATGTGTGTGAAATGACTGTGTGCACTGTAAAGTGCTTTGTTCGTGTAAGACAGTAAAATGGGAATTCAGTGGCAGACCAAATCTCCAAGATCCAACTCCAGGGTTGTCTCAGTTTTAAACCTTGGAGCTCACTAGCCACATTAAAGTGGCCTATTAGCATATAGGTAGGAAATTTGGTGAAGTGACTTGGTGAGAAAAATAAATTAGAAATGAAACCCACTCATTATTTAAAAATTGATAAAATGTTATGGGACAGGGGTACTGTCCTTTGTGGGGGAGTTCTAGTCTGTAATGATGTACCCATTCTAGGGAGAATAAAACAATAGATAATATTCAGTAGCCAATTTTGGTAAATTGCTGAAGTTTTTCTGGGCCCATTTTTCTTTGTCAGTACTTTCTCCTAGGGAGAATATGATGATTTTATACAAGATATTGGAATCTAAATCATTATGTGTGCTTACTGCAATATTAGACTACACATTATTCTTTTATATACTGAGTGATTTAAAGTAGTATCTACTGAACAAGTCTATTTTTCATTTTTGTGTCTTCCTTTTTGATGTCAATTTTTGAAGTCACTTGCACACCTAGGACTATCTTATTAATAAGCAGTTCTCTCCTGAATAATACTTATAAAAATAATTGAGTAAAGCCATTGGTATCCTCATAGAGGTATGTTAGAGATGCCAAGTACAAGCCTAATTATACCACTTTTGTTTATAATTGAAGGTATATCGAGTAGTAACATTTTAGTTTGTAAGCTGTGTAATTTTCCCTGTAGAAAGGAAAGGCAAATACTTCTCATGCAGGTAATATCTGAAGGTTTCACTCCAGTCACTCCTTCCACAAACCCTCTCATCAGAGGTGCTTCCTGTGCATGAAATATTCCAACAGTGCTCCCACTTGGAAAAGGAAAAAAATGTCCCAGCAGCTCAAACAATAGTTTTATTACTTTGTAAGGAACTCCTGCCTGGATCCTTAGGGACTAACGTAGAGTCTGAAGACTGTGTACTCAGGAATGAGAAGTCCTCTTAAAAAGAGAAGTATCTTTGAAAAAGGGGAAACATCACAGAATCTCAAGAGCCATGAAGTATTTTTAGTGCAGGATTTTTATCCTACAACTTCACAGGTAGATACTCTTGAGAAGACCATAGTAAAATTATGGGTCATGTTATGGTAATAATGCTAGATATCTCTTGGGATTTCACTTTTTTTTTTTTTTTTTTAGTCCAACATGAAGTCTACCAATCTGAAGGCAAAATTATAAATTTTCCTACTTGGATTAAAATATATGTTATAATTCCTTAACCACTTATATCAACAACAACAAAAATAATAGAGGTGGGATTTGCTTCCATGTGACCTTTGGCATTACGTGTTGAAAGAAGGAGGAAAGCTGGTAAGTGAGGAAAGCTATTGCAAAGTAACAGACAATATAAAAGAAACATGGAAAGGACACAGCATTGGCCCAATTGGGACATCAATGTTTCTGTGACAAGCAGTAATAAAACCAGTCATTTAGTGTTATCTAGGGTATTATGGTTAGCACAAGTAAAGAACAAAATCAGATAACATGTGTTTTTGTTGTTGGTGGTGGTGTTCCCATTGCCTGACAATGAAATAAAACACAAATTTCTGTTCTACATGGCAGAATCACCTTGTTTCATGTGAGAGCTAAACTGATAAGTGGCTCGCTTTGTTCTAAATACATTTTAAACTCTGATGTCTGTTTTCAACTTAGGGTGAGATAACATTTATATGCTTTAACCACCTACCTTCTTTACTTTTCAGGAAGGATAGGACTTAGTTGAAATGTTTACATCTCATATGTAGTAGGAATGACCACCATATGTGCACAAACATTCTTATCTGATAAAAGGTACTTGGCTGTTTTTTTTTTTAATGGTATCAACTTGATAAATTGGTCTCTCACAGCTAATATTTGTTCTGTCTTAAGTGATTCTTTCCTAGTAAAACTTATACAATCCATAGCATGACCTAAATCTTTAGATTCTTTGACTGAAGTTACAAAAATAATATTTGGGAGTCAGAAATGAACTTCTACTCCCTGACTCTTCAGTAGAGGTCATTAAAGAATCACAGAGTTTCTGCATTACCAGAAGCTTCATGACATCATGTCTAACCATGTTTCCTGACACGGGGCACAATGAAGCCCTGAAAGGTTGGGTGCTTTGACCAAAGTTACCCAGCCCCTTTGAGGGGAAGCTGTGACTCACCCTTGAGGCTTCTGAGTCCCAGTTCAGTTTTGACAATACCTGATCACCCCTACCCATTTTAAGCAAAAACATGATGAATGTCCTTAAAGAGGAAGATGCTGAAAGGCTCATGTGGTAAAATGAGACACCCTATTTTAGCTTAGAGTTTTGGGTACCATTTATAGATCATGTCAGTCAAAATCTTGTTTAAAGTACTCTTTGTGGTTGAGATATAGATGACACAAAGTACCCATCTCTGAGAAGTTGCCACACCCTCATTAGTGTAAGCTCCAATGATGCCCAGATGGCCTTTGATTTCGTTAATGAAAAAAGGGCAGAGTTCACGTTCAAGAAATGAAAGACAAGTAGGTGTGCCTATTTTCCACAACACCCATAATATTATACTTATTTTTCCCTAACTTATTCCAATCTTGAGACATGCTACAAGTTTCTACTTCCTAATTACAAACATTATCAATTGTTCTATTAGATCAATTAGAAAAGATCAATTATAAAAGATCTTTTAGAAATCTATTAGAAAAAACCTTAAATCCATCACAATTACCAAGAAATGTAAAACACAAAAATAAAACACAAAAACCAAGAAATGTAAAACACAAATACTGTAGTATCAGTGGGAAGTAGGGAGAAATTAAACACCAAAAACATGAAAATTAGTAAGAATAATAAATCAAATAACAAATAATAAATCAAATACCAAAAAGAGATGCTGAGTATCTGAAATATAATATTCTCTCAAGATCAAGAAGAAAAATTAACTCTTCAATTATTGTCATAAAACATGCCTGTGCAGAGAATAGGAGGTAAACTTAAGTGCTCAGAGGTAGCCTTTAAAATCTGGGTGCATGCAATCAGTTTTCCTTACAAAAACAAAAGATTTATCTGAGTTAAAAAAGTGGAAATAACCCCTAAAAGTATAACGAGAGGTCTATACTGATGATTCTCTTTTTTTAAAATAATTTTTTAAAAAAGGATTTTATATATTTGAGAGAGAGTGTGTGAGCACGAGCTGGGGAAGCGGGGGACAGAGAGAGAGTGAGGAACAGACTCCCTGCTGAGCTGGAAGCCTAACACGGGGCTCTGCTCCAGGACCCTGGGATCATGACTTGAGCTGACAGCAGATGCTTAACTGACTGAGCCACCCAAGTGCCCCAATATGGAGGATTCTTAATTTCTATTAAAAATTGAGTCAGACTCTTTCCTTTTCCTTTAATAACATAAGTAAATAATGGTCATTTTAACAAGGAATTACACTTCTTTTTGGAGTTTTTCAGTTTACAAATGTTCTTCAAAAATGGTCTTATTTAATAATCTCCCAAACTCAGAGAATGGAATGTTCTATTACTATTCCCTTCCAAGCTAGGGCTGTGTGCTCTTTGGCAGTGTTAGGCTCCTGCATTGCTTTTGAAGCTTGTGGAAACTGTGAAGCCCAAAAGAATGACACTTGCTGGGACAACTGGATGGCCTTGTGTTCCCTTATCTCCCTAGCCTTGGCTGTTCTCTGCCTTTTAGAACTGATGTACGGATGAGTCCCATATAATCCCAGTTGCCTGAGAACATGGTGGAAATCATTTTCCAAGCTAATATCTTAGTATCACTGTGGACATTCCTGGGAGACTGAGGTAAGGTAAAAAAAAAATAGGGTATTTGCCTTTATTTGCTTTGAAAACAAAATATGTACAATTTCCTAATGATCCCCTCCTCTTATCGTTCCCTTTACTTTTTCTTAACTGTGTTGACTGAATTGTTCTGTCATTTGACCATCAATAGACTCATGTCTAATGTAATCAAACCTAGTTTAATTGATTTTTTCAAAGATTATTCACTTATGAGAGAGAGAGAGAAAGAGAGTGCATGGATTGGGGGAGGGGCAAAGAGAGAGGGAGAGACTCTCAAGCAGACTCCTTGCTGAGTGCAGAGCCCGTCTCGGGGCTTGATCCCACCATCATGAGATGACATGAGCCAAAATCAAGTGTTGGATACTTAACTGACTAAGCCACCCCCCCCCCCCCCCCCCGTTGAGTTTTTAAAATAGATTTTTCTAATTGAAAAGTAGTGAATTGACCAGCCTGATCTTCATTCTATAGGGGCCTGGCATCAGAAGCTGCCTTACCTTATTCAAGGATAGGATACTTGCTATGCAGGATACCTGTTTGGAAAGCACTTCATGCCTTGAGCACCCAAGGGTTGGAGGATTGGAGGAAACTAGTATAATATCCAAAAAGCCATGTTTATTTGAAAGAAATATATCATGTAAATGGTTCCTTCCTGGGCTGCCTGAATGCTTTAATAGTGTCAGAAAGGGTTTGTCCTGATGGCTTGGTTTTCTTCGTTTTCTGTAGCCATTTCTGATAGGAAAAAATCCTCATGTGACTTAAATATTTCATAGTTATTCACAATGTAATTTTGACATAGCTAACATTCCTTCCTTCTTGAAACAAACCCACAGGGAAATAGCTGTTTAAAAGAAATGGGCTTGACCAACTTTACTTCCCTACATATATAGAATCCATTTGCACTGGGAATTTTGAGAGCAACCTGTTTGGTTTAAGTATAAATAAAAGGAAATAGAAAAATAATTTTGTTTCTGACTATAAATTTTAGAATTGTTCTGGTATTTAATCAGAGTTAGACTATGCCTGTGATGCCATTGAATTCTGATCCCCCTGATTTTCTATGGCATTTGGTCCCTAAAGCATAGAAGAGTCATTTCAAGTCACCACTGGCTGAACTCACAGAACTCTCTTTACAGGAACAGGTTTAGAAAGGAATAAATCCCATGCAGAAAGTCTGAAAACTGACAGAAGAGATAGGCCTTAAGTCTGCATTTCCTTTCCAGACCTTTAAATTCTACTTACCATTAAAATGATCAAAAGGCAAATGTTCCTGAAAAGGAGCCAATCCATTCCTTCGAGTCTCTCTTGCACACAAACCCCAGTACGATTTGATGTTAGTCCTAGTCCTCTGGGTCCTGAATTCGGCTCTGCAGCAAGATCTGCTTCAAGATGGTCTTTTAGGAGGGCATGAGTGATAACTCTGGTGCTCTCTGGGCAGAGGAATGAAGATGTTCTATAATGACTCTGTTTCCCCACCCCAAACTCTTGGGCTGGTCTGGAAGGCTGGCATTGTTTGAGCTCTGGGTAAGAACATAGACACACCTTGATTCTTATTGCAATGAAACCCTTTGTTGGACACCAAAGAAAAATCTTATAGAGTGAGGACAAGATTTACAGGGAAGATACCCAATGAATAATAAATTACTCACAACATGAAAAATAATTAAAATGTTAGGGCCTATCATCATGCTGAATAAAATTAGTAGGCTTCTTCTTCTGCCAACATCGTAAAAGCAAAATTATATATACTGACAACACACACACACACAGGTCCACTACAGAACCAACTTCAAGGACTGACACTTTGAGCAGAGGGCCTTGTGAAAAGGTATCAGGCCCAAAGGATGGCGTAGGGAGAGAGAATAAGGAGACTCTCATCTCTTAATTCAGGTGATTCCTGCTTCTCTCCATGAGAAATCCTATCAAACTGCATTTCTCAACTTTAAAGATGTTCTGAAAAAAATAAGGTTAGGATAAAGAGACTCTGATTTCACTAGTATGTTTGTTCCCACATTTTTGCACCTTCTTTCCTCAATATACAGTTGAACCTATTATATGTGGTACTAATTGACTAAACTGTCTTAAGGTAACCCCAAGACAGAGTTTGCTCATTCTTTGTGGCATTTCCACTGGTTAAAAAAAAAAAAGTACATAACATGGGTAAAGAACACATGTGAAACTCTCATAAATATTAAGGAGAAGCTGAAGTCGGGAACCTGAGAATTTAAGGGGTAAACAGAGCTGCAGGTAGATGTTCCTGAAAAATCACTTCCCCTTTTCCATTTTTCTCTTATCCATTGTTAGTGTGGGTTTGGAATCGATATATTTTCCCCACGAAAAAATTGCAAGTTGGCAAGTATCATCAACAAACATAAAAAGAAAATGTGGTTGAATGTTCTCTAACTGCTAATATGTGTTTGGAGAATTTGATACAGTTCTTTACCTGCTAATACATGTTGGTTGGAGACTAATCTTGTCTTCACTACCTCACTGCTACAATTCTGGAATAAGACGGGCTCTATCACTGGTTAGTGGAAAGTATTCTAAATAACATTTAATCTTTGAGAATCTTAGTCTGGCATTTTGGGAAGCATAGGAGAGAGCAATAGAGGGCTGACATAGTATCCTAAAACGAAGATAAATGAATTATATGTTGAAAATATTTATAATAAAGTAGGAATTATATTTAAGCAATGGAAAAAGTGAATTGTTACAAAAGGTGGTATTTGGATACATCCATCCAAGCCAAATCTAATATTTGAAGATATCTACCTAATTCAAAAATATATAAGTTGACCTGATTAAGCATGCATATGGTATCAACTTTTGAAGTACATCCAGAGATCCTCCAAATATTAATTTACTCTTACATTGTGTGTTAGATAAGTACTTAAACCAAGAGTTATGGAAAGCTATGCTTGAGTAAATAAGCTTTTAAAAAAATTCTTTTACAACTGTTTTACATATAACTGAGCTTTCAACCTTTGTTTTCATAAATTGTTCAGAGGTTTGAAATGTGACAATTGTCTCTACCTTGGAATATAAAATAAAAACTTTATTTTATAGCAAGATTAGAACACATTAAATACCTTTATTCTTCAAATATAACCTCTATCAATAGTGCTAGTGAGTTTTGGGCTTTGGGGACACAGTGGCATTTTTCCTGTGTTTCTTAATATGTGAGAAATATAAAGGCACTGTTGCTTGAAATTATTTCCAGGAGACAGGATGGTGTGAAGTGGTTCTCTCCAATCCAGCCCACCAAAGACCTTTTTGTTGACTGTAACTGGGTTTTGGCTTTGTTTGTGTGTTTGTTTTTTTAAATTTTCACACAAAGCATTCGAATTATTTTGGAGTAAAGAAGGAAGGATGATGAGAATTTGGGCTATATCAATGAGTAGGGATAGTCCTTGGCAAACTGTGCATTGTTATCCCTGGGAACGTACCAGAAACAGCTATGGAGATGGTTTGTGTCTTGTGGAAATTCAGTGTGCTATGCTGCTTCAGATTTGAATTATAGAGATATAAGAGGAGAATACAAAGTGTGTCAGATAAATTGAATTTTAGGCTTTAAAAAAGATAAGGTTGACATCTTCTTTCTATGTGCCACCCAGCTGACCCATGTACCCATGGTGGCCCATGTACATAAAATTTCTTTTGGTGTCTGTATCAGAAAGAAAATATGAAGGCATAGAAGAGAATGCACAGCCTCTGGGCCATGAAGCAGAAATGAATCTGGGAGACCCTTTTATTGTAATGGGACTAACTGCAGAACAGTGGAGAAAGGGAAAAGCCAGTAAGGATTCTTAAACAGACTTATGGTTATAAACAATGGGTCAGTCAGAGCTTAAGAAGGAACTAAAAGTTCAGGGAGAAGTCATGGCTGTTATGATGGTTTTATTTCCACCATGACTTCCAAATAAGCTCTGAGTCAACCTATAATAGCACATTACATTAATATGCATTGTAGGGCAAGTTGATTATTGTGTAGCCAGCTAAAGAAATTCATTTCTGTTTTATTTCAGTTAATATTGAATTAGAATAATTTAATTTAGTTAAGAGAATTAATGAAACAGCTCTAGATCTCTTTGTGTTATTGTTTTTGACAAGGATAAAAACTCCACTCTTCTCTGGCTATGTTTGGTGGAGTCATTTGCAAGGGTTTCCACCCTTTGTATCGTGATTTGTTGATTTCTCCTGAAATATAAAATTTTCTACTTACCTGACTTGCTATTTATTCATAGGGTGAGTTTCAAAAAAAGAAAAAAAAAAAAAGAAACAGCGAACAATAGAAATAGGTACTAGATATTTTAGGTGATTCCTCCATATTTCCCTATTTGTAACTCCTGTTCTCAGTGATTCAGAATTTGAATCGGGAGATTATGATTAGACACAGATTTAAAAGATTTTGTAGTATTCAGTGTTGACTGGATATATGAAAGCAAAATAAAAAAGGGTTGATGGTCAAATGCTATTATCTTTTACAAAAACTCTTTACATAGTTTAGAGTTTACCAAACTATTGGGTTTAATAGCTGGTACTGCAAGCAAATTCTAAAAGTAAGTTTGTCCTTTTATTAATCTTTGACATCAAACCAGTAGCATCTCATTCTCTCGTATGAAAGCATACATAGAATTTCAGGGATGCTCTTGATATTTAAGTATTGTTCTGTGCTTCTGTAATGTTGTCTCGTACTTGGACATTTTTAAAATAGTGAGACATTCTCATTCCATGCATCATGTCCATCTAAAAGAGTATTTTAACACTTATATTTTTTAAAAGTAATGCCGTTAAGGATAGGTAATTGAATGCAGGCCAGTACAAATTATTTTTGAAAAAAAAAAAAAAAAGAAATATAATCCATTTAGGCCAAATATTGTGAACATGATTTTAAGGCAGCATTTGCCATCAAGTTATCAGGGTCGGGTTACTGGTGGATATTATTTAAGTATCCAAGAGCAGCTCTATTTCTTGCTAGCAGGTCTTAGAAGAAAGGAAATTTAAAATGTATCTATAGTCCTAAACTATGTTTGTCAAATGCCCGAGGCAAGAAGGTTCTAGAGTTGACTCAAGTAAAAAGGTTTTCATTAGCATGGGCCTGGGGGGGATGAACAAAATGTAAACAAAGCTTGTCTTGGTTTTGACTTGGAGCAGCGCTGTGAATACACCTCTGCCTGTCCACCTTGAGTTAATGGCACTGAAGATAAACAAACTGTCCCCTTGTTAAAGCCAAATTTATGTATGGCAACCGGGGTGCCTGCAAACCTGGTTATTTGGGAGGTGTTGGAAATCACAGAGATTAAATGTCAGTTTCCTAAAGAGTTATGTTAATACCATAAGGCTGATGTCAGTTTACACCCTAAAATCATACTTACACCCTGACAGAGGGGCCTTGTTGACTCTCTCTGTGACGTCATGTCCTCAGTGTGGGATGCATTCTCGGTCAGTGCAGAAAGAATAGTGGAGCTTCTCACTCTGTGTTAATTAAAGTGTGCCCTTACATACTTATTACATACTTGCTGCAGCCTTATCCCACAAAAATGTCATCTTCGTCTGCCCCCTGACTCATGGTCGTGATGACAGTGGCCGCTCTTCTGCGCTATGATCATTACCTGGGTGTCATGCTGGTTTCTTCAGTGGTTCTGGCCGTGACCCTGTCTGGCAAAGCAGTCCTGTGTATACAGTTTGCCCTTTATGCTGTTAGTTTTGCATCTAGCAGTCTCTGAAGTGGGATGTGGGCCTGGGCTGTCTAGGAAGAAATTCAGGAGTAGGCAGGTCAAAAGCTAAGCAGTGGTTTTTGAAACAGATTTCTTGGACCGCTTGGACCCCCAAATCATAGGATCCAGTATTTGTACCTCTTTGTGCCTCTCCATCCTGCCTCATACCCAAAAAACTCTAGGGGGGAGGAAGCTTAGTTACAGAAAATAAAGGTGATGTCTTTAAGGAGTCTGCCTTTCAGCTTCAACTTCTCTATGGACCAGTGATGTGGAACTGGTTCCTAGAAGAATGTTTTCTGATAATTCTGTGGCTTGCTTACATCAGTAGATCTTGAAAGAATGTGTTATTATCACATTTGTTAGCTTTTTTGTAGAATTTAATTTTATTTATGTAGTTTATTTTATTTATGTAGTTTATCCCTAATTACAGCTTTGCTCATAGAATTATCTATTTAGGGGTGCCTGGATGGCTCAGTGGGTTAAAGCCTCTCCCTTCAGCTCAGGTCATGATCCCAGGGTCCTGGGATCGAGCCCCACATCAAGCCCCACATCGGGCTCTCTGCTCCGCGGGGAGCGTGCTTCCCCTCCTCTCTCCGTCTGCCTCTCTGCCTACTTGTGATCTCTGTCAGATAAATAAATAAAATATTAAAAAAAAGAATTATCTATTTATAGTTAAGGTAAATGTATAATGCTACTGTAGCAGATTGAAATGGATAAAGATGCAGATCTGGTTCAAATTCCAGATATTTCATTAACTTGGTCTATTTCTGTGGGTGAGTTAATTTATCTCAATAAATTGTAATTACCTTGTCTATTTTCTTCCTGATCCGATTTTGGGAGTTATATTAGATACATATATAGAGAGAAACTAGCACTTAGTACACTCTCCTTTTTTTTTTTAATTTTTTTTATTTTTTTAGTACACTCTCTTTGATTAGAATTCTTTCATCATCATTTCTAAAGTGAATATCTCTGTGATAGACTTACCATTTATTAAAGTCTATGGCATGAAGCATAAATATGCTATTTTTTCTATTTACTAATATTTAATTTTTGGTGACAGTCAATAAATATGGTTTTCCTTATTGCTTGCTCCTCTAGTTTATAGCACATTAATTTCTGACAGTTTCCTACTTGTGTTTGAAATTTTATTCTATTTAATTGGTTTTTAATCTTCATTTTGGTTTTAACGATTTTTAAAATACATTATATATCTTTTTTTAGAAAGTTTATTTTTAAATATTTCATTTATTTATTTTAGAGAGAGCGAATGAGAGAGAGAGAGAGAGAGAGAGCATGAGACGGGGGAGGGCCTGAGGGAGAAGCAGACTCCCTGCTGAGCAGGGAGCCTGATGCGAGACTGGATCCCAGGACTCCAGGATCATGACTTGAGCCGAAGGCAGTTGCTTAACCAACTGAGCCACCCAGGCGCACCTAGAAAGTTTATTTTTATTTATTTATTTTAGATTTTATTTATTTATTTGAGAGAGAGAGAGAATGTAAAAGAGCACAAGCAGGGGGAGCTGAAGCGTCTGAGGGAGAACCAAACTCCCCACTGAGCAGGGAGCCTGATGTGGGGGCTCAATCCCAGAATCCTGGGATCATGACCTGAGCAGAAGGCAGCCACTTAACTGACTGAGCCACCCAGGCACCCTAAAATACATTATATATCTTTTTAAAAATTTGGTTCATTAGGGGGCCTAGGTGGCTGGTAAGCTTTACATTCAAGTTTTCTAGGCTAAGATTATTTCCATCTTTATATTTAAAGCAGATTATTTTCCTGGTAATTGGTGTTCAATAATCATGTTTATAGAAGATGATTTATGAAGTAAAATATTAATTTATTAATTTGCCATGGGGAGATTTTTCCATTGCGGGATAACTATAAAGTTTATATTCTCTTTCTAAATGCCCTCCGCCTACCCTAGCAATCAAGGTACTAACTCAAAAACTGTTTATTGGTCATGAATGAAAAGCAAAGATGAATAGTTATTTTGACATGCCTTTCATCTAAGCTGCAGGGGTATCTAGTAAGGTATTCTTTCACTAGGAAAGAAAATACCTTTATTTCTTCTCCCAGACAACAGCATAAGGAAAGGCCTGAATTTCTACAAAGATTTGATTTAATCTATCAGGTGATATATTTTAGAAAAATTGAATAGTGAACGGATCACATTTATTTATCTATCCAGTGAATAATTATTGAGTTTCTACATGTTGATTTGTCAGCCTCACAGAGTTCTGGGAACACTTGCAGCTGCCCCTATGACCTTTGTCATATGAAGAAAGCCACATTTTCATCCCAAATATTTTTGGATTCTATTTTCCAAACATTGTCTACTAGAAAATGTTTAGTTATATTTAGAAATGAACTATTTTTTAGTTTACCCTCTAATTCCAACTACATCCTAGTAAGATCTAAATTTTTATATATCTATCCTTTCCCCAAAGCATATTTAAGACAATTGGTCAAAATATATTTTACAATCTAACAAAATTAAGTTATACTGTCCCTCATTCTAAAGAAGAATCATCAGGTCAAAGACTAATTTAGAAGGAGTCCTGTTGGGAATGGTGGAATTTGACAAGCAATATAGAGTAGTCTGGGGGCTCAATTCTCATATAGACTGTCAATGCAAGAATGGATTTTAGAAAAGTTGTGTAGTGAATGGATTGCATTTATGTATGTATTCAACAAATAATTATTGAGTTTCTATTTGTTGCTGTGCTGACTTCTGTGTATCACACATCAATGCCAAATTTGTTATTTAATTACTTCCATATCCAAGGAATGACAAAACGATGTTTGATGTACCTTTTTAAATAAGACAGGTGCAAGAACATGTCTTAGAAAGTGAGTGAATTAACATGGTGTTATTGGAAATAAGCTTTTAAAATGTTGTGTTGTGTATACAAAAAATGGTAACTTTAATGGACTCATGACCCTGCTTTCTAGCAGTAAATAGACATCCAAACCGATTGTCTATCAAGGTCACTCCTAAGTTTGTAACAGTAAAGCTAAGTCATCCCTTACAGGAGGATGATTATATGTCTAAACACTTTACAGGGACAGGCATCTAATTAACATGAATCATACAATATCATAAAGGTACAAATTAATGACAAGGGGGACTTGAAGACTTTCCTATTTTATACCACCAGGTTTTTAAATTCAGTTTATCAGTATATTAACTTATGATCCATTCTTGTTTACAGTGGAATATTTAGGAAAGGCCTATGAAATCTGAACGTTTTGTTTGTTGCTAGTAGCATATTTCACCAGAGTGCTGCTGAGTACAGCTGTGGTTGTTACATGCCCTGTTGGTGCCCTCTCCCTATATTTTGCCCTTGTGTTTCAGTACCCACACCCCCAGTTTCTGACTGCTGCTATTGTGTTTCTTCACTGATGCTATAGCCACTTGGCCCACCTGTGCAGCAGGCATAGGTCATCCTCAACTATAAACTGACGGTAGGTGTTGTCTAAATACACAGTCTCCCTCTTTTCTGGGATGGTTTAACTCTGCAGTGCATGCACTAGACCGACTTCCAACATTTTCCCCAGGAGAGCTGAGCTTCAGCTCATGCCCATGGCCTCCACTGGCTATTTACCCTTTACTGTTTTGTTTCGCATTTACTTACCGGTGTTCCTTCACATCCATCCTCTCCCCCTTCAGATTGCCCACAAATCCTGTTTCTCAGGCCCTAATTCTGGGTAAACCCAACCTCAGATGTGATCAAAACAGAGAAGCCTAGGTCAGTAATTTATCAAGTAGAAACTGGCATTCATTTTGAAAAAGATATCTATTAATTTGAACACTGCAAAGTATTTTCCACTGAAAAATATGATGAATTACATTCTGTGCCCAATCAGGCATGGCTTTTTTTTTTTTTTTTAAAGATTTATTTGAGAGAGAGAGTGCCCACACAAGTGTGTGTGCATGAGTGGGGGGAGGGGCAGACGGAGAGGGAGGGAAACAGACTCGCCACTCACTGAGTGCAGAGCCCGACTCAAGGGTCTCAAGCTCATGACCCTGAGATCATGACCTCAATTGAAATCAAGAGTTGGATACTTAAGTTACCCAAGCACCTGCAGATACGATCTTTGATAAGAATTGGAGCCTGACATTTTGAGCAGTTGTGGGAAATTTCTTGAAGCAAGGGCTCTTTCCCCGAGGTTTTATTTTATTTTTTTATTTTTATTTTATTTTAATTCTGGTATAATTAACATACAGTGTTACATTAGTTTCAGGCATGCAATATAGTGATTCAACAATTTTATACACTATGTGGTGCTCATCATGATAAGTGTACTCTTAATCTCTCCACCCATTTCACTCATCCCCCACCCTCTCCGGCAACTACCAGTTTGTTCCTTATATTTAAGAATCTGTTTTCTTGTTTATCTCTTTGTTCTTTGTTTTGTCTCTTAAATTCCACGTATGAGTGAAATCACATGGTATTTGTCCTTCCCTGATTGCCTTATTTCACTTAGCTTTATACACTCTAGGTCTACCCATGTTGTTGCAAATGGCAAGATTTCATTCTTTTTTATGGCTAAGTAATATTCCATTGTATGTACCTATATGCTATATCTTCTTTATCCATTCACTTATCAATGGATACGTGGGCTGCTTTCATAGTTTGGTTATTGTAAATAATGCTGCAGTAAACATAAAGGTGCATATATCTTTTTGAATTAGTATTTTTTTTTTGTATTTTTAAGGTAAATATTCGGTAGTGGAATTACTGGATTATACAGTAATTCTATTTTTAATTTTTTGAAGAGCCTCCAAACTGTTTTCCAGAGTGACTGAACCAATTTTCATTCCCACCATCACTGTACAAGGGTTCCTTTTTCTCCACATCTTCACCAATACTTATTTCTTATTTTTATTTTTTAAATTTTTTAAATTTTAGCTATTCTGACAAATGTGAGGTGCTATTTCATTGTAGTTTTGATTTGCATTTCCCTAATGATATGTGATGTTAAGCATCCTTTCATGTGTCTGTTGGCCATCTGTGTGTCTTCTTTGGAGAAATGTCTGTTCATGTCTTCTGCCCATTGTTAAATTGTGTTATTTGTGTTTTTTTGGTATTGAGTTGTATAAATTCTTTATATATTTTGGATATAACTCTTTATCAGATATATCACTTGCAAATATCTTCTTCCATTTAGTAGGTTGTCTTTTAGTTTCATTGACTATTTCCTTTGCTGTGCAGAAGCTTTTTATTTTGATGTAGTCCCAAAACTTTGTTTGTGCTTTTGTTTCCCTTGCCTCAGGATACATAGCCTGAAAAATGTTGCTATGGCCAAGGTCAGAGAAATTACTGCCTGTCTTATCTTCTAGGATTTTTACATTTTAGGCCTTACATTTAGGTCTTCAATCCATTTTGAATTTATTTTTGTATATGGTGTAAGAAAGTGGTCTAGTCTCATTCTTATGGTTATAGCTGTCCAGTTTTTTTCCAACACTTGTGTTGAAAAGACTGTCTTTTTCCTACTTTGTTGCCTCCTTTGTCAAAGTTTAATTGACTGTAGAATTATGGGTTTATTTCTAGGCTCTCCATTCCATTGATCTGTGTGTTTGTTTTTGTGCTAGTACCATACTATTTGATTGCTCCAGTTTTGTAGTATATCTTTAAATCTGGGGTTGTGATACATATGGTTTTGTTTTTCTTTCTCAAGACTGCTTTGGTTATTTGGGCTCTTTTGTGATTCTATACAAATTTTAGGATTCTTTGTTCTAGTTCTGTGAAAAATACTGTTGGTATTTTAATAGGGATTATATTAAATCTATAGATTTCTTTGGATAGTATGCTCTTCCCCCTAGGTTTTATATAAGCAAGGATGACTAGCACATAGGCACAGAGCAGATGGGGATACACCAAGTTTCTCATAATTAAGTTTTGTTTGTAAAATTAGGAAAAGTAAGGGTCAGCTAGAGTTTACCTTATTTGAACTCAGTCACTAAGTACATGGCCCCAAATTGGCTCATTTTAGAAATTTTGAACCAATTTAATATGCTCCATTTGTGCTTACTATGCTTGAGTTTTTTCAAGACACTTCTCTAATGAATTTTGGATTTAATCTAATGGAAAGCCATTAAAATTCCTAAAACAGAGGATTGGCTTAATCTAATTTACATTTGAGAAGGTCACATAGGCTCATCTGTAGAAAATTGTTTGAAGAAAGCCAGTATGGAAGTAGAGAGACTACTTGAGAGATAGTTCTAGCAGGGTGGTGGCAGATGGGGATAGAAGCTGTTGGGTGGCCTGAGCTATATTTTGGTCATAGAATTAGTCAAAGTCATTAGCACATACTAATGAGTCAAATGAAGGAGGGGGATGTGAGGGAAGGGATGAAATCAAGGAGGGGTACTTAACTTCTGTCTTGAGCAATGGACTGCTGGGCTCATATTTATTGGGGGGCATTGGGGAGTACAAATATGTTTAATAATTTCGAACATTTTAAAAGGGGCTTCGATGACGTCTCGTAGAGACAATGTAGAGTGTTAAGAGCAGAGGGCATGGGACCAAACTTTAGGGGGAACATCACCATTTAATAGTTGCATAGATGGGAAAAAAACAAAATAAGAGAGAACATGGCCAATGAAATGTAAGCTATATCTTGAAAGGATGGTATAAAAGCCAAGAAAGAAAAGTGTTGCAGTGAAGAGAGAATAGTTACTTTTTTTTTCATATTCTTCCCAGAGGTTAAGAAAGATGAGGACAGAAAAGTGGACCTTGTGTTTGGCCATCTATAGGTCTTAGACAAATTTGACAAGGGCCATTCTGGCGGATGGGTAGGATGGAGTTGAAGTTTGATAGGACATGAGAAAGTAAAGAAGGCACATGTATATGAGTCTTAAGAAGGTTGGTGAGACGGGGCGCCTGGGTGGCTCAGTGGGTTGAGCTTCTGCTTTCGGCTCAGATCGTGATCTCGGGGTCCTGGGATTGAGCCCTGCATTGGGCTCTCTCCTCAGCGGGGAGACTGCTTCCCCATCTCTTTCTCTGCCTGCTTCTCTGCCTACTTGTGATCTCTGTCTGTCAAATGAATGGGTAAAATCCTTAAAAAAAAAAAAGAAAAAGGTTGGTGAGACAAAAAAATGAGGTAGTAGCTTCAGGAAGGGATGCTGTTGAACAGGCTCTGAAAGAGAGTGAGAGATGGTTTCAAAAAAGGACTATTAGGGAAGGAGCAAAGTCATTGAGCACAAATAGGGGATTGTCTTTTTATATAAATAGTACACTAACTCCACTGTAATAAGATGGAGGGAGAGAGTGCAAGTACAGGTGGATGTCTCTTGAACAATAGGATTAGGTCATCAACTAAGAATGAGGAGGAAAGAGGAGGTGTGGGAGTTTTGACAACAGAGAAGGTATGGAATAGTGAGCTAGTATAATGAGATGAGAGGTCTATCAGAGAAGTAGGTTGGATTGTGGGGAACTATTTTATATTAATCTGAGATTTGAGACTGAGTATTCAAAATGAAAAAAAAAAGTCAATTCTGTTGAATCAGTTCTTTAACTGTTTGTGTGAGGACAGAGGTGGAACGTGAAAGATTTGGGATGTGAAAGGGAGGAGCAGGGCAGGGGGTTCAAAGGCATTCACCAAGAGGCAGCACATTTGAACTCATGAAGCTTTATTAGACACGGAGGAAAGTGGGGTGGCAGTTAGTGGAAAGGGAGAGGAGTCAAAACAAGGAAGCTCTGATGAAGTGGAGGAACTGTGCCATCAGAATGCAAGAGCTAGTGAGCTGGAAGGAGAAGGAGAAGGAGGAAGTGGTCAGAGGCTGGGAAGACTGACACAAGGATCCAGAAACTGCTGTGCTGGGTTGGGATGGGGAGAATGGAGGTCTGAGAATTCAGAATTTCAGGTGTCCACTGCCTCTTCTGTGGGGTCACTTGAGTTCCTGTGAATGCTCTCTGGAGCTGGAGAGGTCACAGTGGACTCTGGGCCAATGAGTCTTCAGTAAAACTGAGAACCTTGTTGAGAGGTCAGGGAACGACACAAGCAGAAGAGAAGGGACAGGCGGTTCAGACAGTCTGAAAAGGGTAAGGTTTTGTGCGAGAGGAAGGTGATCATGTTCTGAAAGTGGCATTGGAGAGCAAAAAGGAGATGTACACCCAGGAAAGATGAAAGGGCATGATTTAAGAAGAAAATCTATTAAAAAAAAAATACAGTGCTAGTGTCAAGTTGCTTAAGTATCCAACAACGGATGTTTAAAATCCCAGCTACTTGTCATTTATGTATTTGCGTGAGGCTACTCAAGCCTGTGCTCAGACACTGCTGGGAAGCCCTCTGAAGAGAAGGTACCCCAGGAAGTTGGGAAAAAAAAAAGCTAGAAGATGTAAAATGTAAATAAGTTTTAACAATGTGAAAATAAAATAACAATGTGAAAATAACAATGTGAAAATAAAATAAATCATCTGGACTGAAAATAGTCAATAGATTTGCTAACCTCTAATTATTCCTTACAGTCTAAACCACCCCACCTTTACCATTCAGAAAAGATGATGGAAGCATACCAATCATTTTATTGCTGTCAACATAAGCCTTTGGAAATTACAAACCAACTTAAAATAGCCAATGGAGGACCAAGCAAGGAATTAGCACCCAAATAAGCCAAGAACTTTTATATTGAAACTCGAAAGAAAGCACCTTGTTTTAAACATCACCGAAGATGAATATTAGAGTTTAAAAATACTTGTAAAATAGCAAAAGAAAAATAAGTTAGACCAGGTACCGCTTGATGATAAAGTGTTCAGTAATTCAGATATAACTAAATGGAAGGAATACAGACAGTTAAACAATAGGTTATTCCTTGTTTTAAAATTCTTTGATGGTTAATAAGTTGATCCATTCATGCTTTTGTCCTAGCATAAATTGAACAATCTAGAACTGGGAGGCAGATTCTATTTCATGGAGACTAGTAATCTGTGTGGACTGGTGTGTTGCAGTGCAAAGGGAAGTAAGTCTTAAAAATACCAGAAATCCTACAGAAGTTTGGGGTTTATTAAATAGTCATGGGAAAATGTGGCAAATACTTTTAGAAGTTTTGGGTTTTGAATGTCTTTCCTAAATTGGCTATTTTAGCCAATGATTATAAAACCTTTTAGTTCCTACTCTAGCTAAAGGGTATCATATGTGTTATACACTGGTTGACCTTCAGATGTTGGTATAAATTCAGAAATGAGTTGTGTATATAACTAAAAACATCCAGTTAGAGTGAGTATGTAATTTTTGAGGGTATATAATTAAAATCCTGTCAGGAAATTACATTGAATGGAGATTACAAGGCTAAAAACTATATGCCAATAGAGAAGAGATATCCAGATGAAGGCCTACGTATATCCCTAGATAGATAATTTTTCTGTAAATTTTTTGTGCACATACAGTTACATCAGGCGATATACATAAAGGCTAATAAAATGTAGCAGATATATCTGGAATTCAATGTCAAAATTAAGCTCAAGATGGTATTTTGGTTAATATTAAATTATAAAGAATTTATGATACACTAATTTTTGACCCTAAGGGCCATCTCTTTAGAAAGTCAGATGTTTTATAAATACCACTTTCTTTTCAAACTATATACACATAACATTTAAATTACTATTTCTTCCTTCTCCCTTTTGTTAAGAGCATGTTGATCTGAGATACAGCTTGCAATATAGATTTGAATTATAACTATTTGCTTATAAAATAATTTCTGTATCTTAGATCTGTAGAATGACCTAAGGTCTATGGATTGCAGTAAAGGATCTACAGAGAAGAATTGATTTCTGCCCAAAGGTTGTTTATTGAAAAAATGACACGTCTTTAAATGATTGTTAGAATTGTAACTTAAAAAGATAATTTTAAAATTTAAGAATAAAGAGAACATCAGTGTGTAATCCTGACAAAAAATTTATTTGAAAATATCTTCCTAGAAGGATTGACAACTAACACTGTCACTTTTTATATCTTCCATGGTTTTTTACTAATGGATCTTAATAATAATAGTTATTAAGATGGTAAATCTGGCATTTTTTAGACAACCTAAAAAACTTTTTTGGAAGATATCAGGAGTCGTTAAAGAACACTTCTGATGATAAATCAAAGTGACACATAAGCTACTTATCGTCAGATACCATTCCATTAATTAATTAACCAATAATTATTTTTATTCCTTCAAACTCCTGAGCCCAGCATACTCAAGTATATTTCAATAAATACCTTTTGACTTTATTTCTGGAAAGTTTATCCATCATTAATGCAATCCCCCTCCCCAAATGGGAGAGAAAGAAATAAAAGAAAGAGTTCCTCTGGTTGACTTTATTTATACCTCTACATTTTGGCATGCTACAGACTATCAAAATTTCACATGGTCTACAGACATAAAATAAGATGTATATTGTGGCTTTGAAAATATTGACATCATCTGCTATAATATAGAGCAAAATAGGTCTAATAAATTAGTTCACTCCCTAGCCTCCTTTGATAAGTGTTGGAAGTCGAATGACTATTCTTTGATCTTGTAACACCCTGGGAAACTTGAGTAACTGGCAGGGAATAATCCTTGAAAGACTTTGTCATATCCAGTTTCACTTTTGTGAGCTCATATTAATGCTGAATTTAGAAAAGAGAAAAAAATTCCTCTACTTTGCTATAGTAAACTTACCCGTGTCTAAGAATGCTTTGATTCTATTTAGAGATTTTTAAAACCAGGTAATACTATATAGCAAACACATAGAAATGACATACCATAAATAATACATTATTAAATTTTGAAGGTAGAAAAATATATGATACTATATAATTTGGGAACTGTCTATCAATTGGAGCATT
Organism: Mellivora capensis; assembly: GCA_004024625.1. Classification (NCBI taxonomy): domain Eukaryota; kingdom Metazoa; phylum Chordata; class Mammalia; order Carnivora; family Mustelidae; genus Mellivora; species Mellivora capensis. The sequence goes on from PISX010001217.1 coordinate 55,713, forward strand.
TTATAAGCCAAGAGCTTATAAGCAAATCAAATCAGGAATGTAACATTTATTCTAGCGAGAAAATGTAGTTAGGGAGTGAGAGTAAGGATATGTGGTGGTCTAGTACAATTTCAATTGGGTCAACACAATACCATCAACACTGTTAAAAGGTTTTAGTTGACCCCTTTAAAATAGTAGCAGAGCATTGTCTAAAAAAGTACTAAACTCAATTAAAACTAATAATGTGGTATTACGTTGCAGAATAATTCTAACTTTTTGCATTAAACATTTTACATGTTCTAGAAACTTTTTTTAGATCCCCTTAAGAAAAAATTGCCCCAAAGCGTAGCCATACTGCAGGCTTTTTTTTTCACAGCTCAGCTTAAGTGAATTATTTTAACTTAAGAGATGTATAATAAAGAGCTGGATATAAATGAATGACATTTAGTGAACACACATCTGAAAATACAATGTGGTTTCCATCTGCTTCTTTGGAAGGTAATTTACCATTAGGGATGACAACCATGTCAGGTGTTACTTGCTTCAGTCAGAGAAGTACACTTGGCAAGTTCGCACTATTACGTCAGAGCCACAGTGATAAGGGGAAAAATAAGCGTGATATCCTGCAACCTCATCGGTATGCAATATTCATAAATACTGCATCTACTACTAAACACAAGCTAAAATCAGAAAACTCCTTGACTCTATGGGAATTTTAGATGAAACCCCTTCTCAAGATCTGGGATCAGACATGGCCAATGTCCCCCAAATGAATCTCACCCTATTGCCATTCTCTTTTGGAAGTTTCCTCCCAGGAAACATTTCCTAATTTAAGCTTTATTTTCTTTTGTACAATTATTAGGGTAGGAGTGCTTGGTGGCTTGTGAGCTGGGTTGTGTAGTCAGATTTGTTTTCTTTAATGGTTAATCGTGGTCTGAGTATATGGTTGGATTTTTATTTCTATTATCTGTGAAATTGACCAGGTGCTTGGCACATATTTCAAGTTCTTCCTGAATACATGAGCTCATATTACATGTTTAGTCCTTTTTGAATATTGCTTGAGCTACATGGCAATCAAAATAGAGCAAGGAGAATTGTGCCAATAGCCATCTCAAGGCCATTTCTTTTGCATGACTGAGTTTAATTTATTCCATGTGCTGGAGATACAGGAACCGGCCACACAGAAGATCCTATCACAGTACCAGCACAGGGAAGACCCTGTCTCAAGTTTTAGTTCACTGTCATGATCCCATTAGTATTAATGTAAGAAAAAGGTTTACAAATGCTAGAGAGAGCTCTTGCCCAACAGCACTGTTTACATATTTTTCTCACTGTGGTTTCCCACCTCACTCCACAGTTACTTAGCACCTAGTTGCGCATCATAAATCACGATGTCAGTTTTTTGGTGGTGGGAATTGAAGCTGAATCACCACAGCTGAGAACAAGTGTGCTGGGATCCTGGCTACTTTGTATATTGTACCGTACTGTACTTCGTGATTCGACTTCGGGCAGTACTAGGGGAGGCAGATCCAAGGGTCTGGCTAAAGTGATGGTCAGAGGAGCTCCTCATGTGGCCAATGGTGGCTGTGCCTCCCATGCTGCTACTCAGGCCTCCACCTCCTCCCAGGCTGCTCAACCCAATGCCACCACCACTTCCTCCAGCTGCACTGCCAACCAGGCCAGTGCCTCCGGTCATCCCAGCTGGGCCACTCATTCCACTTATGCCAGAGCCAGAAACAACCCTCTCTGTCACAATCACATTTTGGGCATTTGATAACTCAGGGTGTATACTTAGATTGCCCATCATGCCAGAAGCTGGTCGGATTACTCTTTCTGTCACTACCACATTTGATGACTCTCTAGGATCAGGTATGGTCAAAGAGGTGGGTAGACTTGAACTTGGTGCTATTACCCTTTCTGTCACTATAATGTTTGACCCATCTCTCAAGTCAGGCATCTCTAACATTCCATGTAAATCAGTGCCAGAGATTGGGCCGACCACCCTCTCGGTCACCACTACATTTGATGCGTGTCGATTATCATGAACATGGACAGAGGGCTTCAGAGTGCCAGAGGTGGTGTAAGACTCGGTCACAGTAACATTACCATAGCCCAGAGGATCAGGAATGGGCATAGGATGCTGTACACCAGGTCCAGAGGGGTAAGTACTCTCAGAAATGACTGTGGTGGTGCCGAAATGTGGGGAGATGGGTGGATGTCCACCAGTGATGGGGTCTGTTCCCTGCTGAGGGCAGATCGGTTCAGTGCTTTCAGGTGGCCAAGAGGGATCAGGGTCTGGATATGGTTCAACTTCTTTTCCTAGGCTGATATCTGCCAACTTCTTAAATTTAGGCCCCAGTGTATCCAAAAAGTTGTCATCCAAGTCTTCTCCAATGAAGCTACAACAACCCACAGAGCCAGCAGGGGAACCTACACCTTCAATGTCATATATAAGCAAGCAGTCATTGGATGGGCGTCCTTCATCTTCATCTGCATAAGCATATGCTTTCTGGATTAATAGAGGAAAGAGAAAAATGAAATTATGGATACATATTTAACAATAATAGAAGTCTTGATCATTCTTTTTTCTTCTGGGACATTGCCAAAGAGGGATCTAGAAGGCAAAATTCTGACCTCTCCTAGAGATGCATTAAAAATCATTATATAATTTCCTGAAAGAATTTGGTTAGAAATTATTTTAACTGTAAGCCTGTTAATACATTTTGATTTTTAAAATTTATTTAAATGAACTTTCCTCATCACAGTGCACTTTGGATACAAAAGCACATGCAAAAAATCACATGAATTATTTTGTAACCATGTTAGGAGGTACTTAAAAGTACTGTACAGGAAGTACACTGAATTATGGGGGGTTTTCTTTTCTTTTTTTTCTTCTTCTTCTTTGTTTGTTTGTTTGTATAAAAAAGTTAGCTCGTAGTTGATTTGGGTTCATTTGGGATTGCACTTTCCTTCCTCCAATGAAGTGAATGTGGTGGTTCTATGAAGATTTATTTCAGTGTAGCTTTTTCAGTAAAAAAGAACATTTGACTTTGGGATTCAGAACTGAAAGTTTTTAAAAATGGGATCTCATTTTGGGATTCAGAACTGAAAGTTTTTAAAAATGGGATCTCCTTCACACACACACACACACACACACACACACACACACACACAAAGAAGGGTACCTGGGTGGCTCAGATGGTTAAGCATCTGCGTTCAGCTCAGGTCATGATACTGGGGTCTGGGGATAAATCCCACATGGGGCTCCCTGCTCAATGGGGAGCCTGCTTCTCCCTCTGCCTCTCTCTCATGAATAAGCAAATAAAATCTTTTTAAAAAAATAAAATAAGTAAAAATAGGATCTCCTTCAATTCAAAGTTAAAGCCCATAGACATGTGCACTTTTTCCCTTTTTTAGGATTTATTTATTTATTTATTTCAGAGAGAGAGCACCACCACCAGGAGGGGTAGAGGGAGAGAGAATCTCAAGCAGATTGCCCGCTAAGCATGGAGCCCAATGTGGGGATCCATCTCACAACCCTGAGATCATGACCTGAGACGAAACTAAGAGTTGGACGCTCAACCAACTGTGCCACCCTGGTGCCCCAAACACATGCACTTTTATTTCATTTTTGTCGTTCATAATATTGGATTATAAATTTTCAGGTTAAGTATCAGAAATATCTTTATTAGCAAACCAATTTTTGCCATTTCCTTAAAAAATATTTTTGAGTCCTTACTATTTGCCAGACACTCAATTAGAAACTTGGCAATGCAGTAGTGAACAAAAGCAGATGGAGTCTCTCTCTCTCATATGGTTTACCTTTTAGTAGGAGGAGACAGGCAATACATAAACATGTTTGTCAGGAGGTGGTAAGCTCAAAGTGAAGGGATAGAGTGGCCATGGGCAGCCTCTCATAAAGTGATGTTTGATCAGAGGTTAGAATAAAGCATCAGGGTGAGGAAAGTACATAGAGTGTACCAGGCAGAAGGAGTCATAGATGCAAAAGTTTTGAGGCAGAATTGTACTCTTTCATGAAAATAGCATTCATTTGTAGGGACATGAATGGGAAGCATTCCTGTGGATTCAGCAACAGATTTCTTATTATTATCTTCTACTATTTGAAAGGCTTTTAATTACTGTTTAATTTCAAGATATCAGCCACCCTCTAAAGCAATAGAAGAGTTAAAGAAGGTATTTTAGGCCAGGATGTAGAAGGATGCAGAGACAGTTTCAGAGACAGGAAATCTCTGAAGGCTTAAGTATCATCTGGTGTGTAGCCACAGGCAATTTTGTCTCTACCTGAGGATGGCAAAACTAATTTTGCTGGTTCTTAGAATATTCTGGAAGTGTGCTATGGCTCTTGAACCCATACTTATGGAATGTTTACTATGTGCCTGGAACTGAGCTAGGTACTGGCAACATGATATAGAGAACATATGGACAAGGCAATAAAAACCGTGGTAGACATATAAACATATTTTAGCAATGATAGGTTCTATAACGTTTATACACAGAGCACTACAGAAATACAGATAAAGACACATCAGTTCTATTTTGGATGTGAGGGTTATCAGTAAAAGGTTCAGAGAAGCAGTGATATTTGAATTGAGTCTTTAAAGATGAATAGGAGTTTATGATAGAGATAATGGATAAAAGCATCCTGGGATGGGCACAGCATAGGCAAAGGCATGGTGTGAATGAGGCAAAGACACTTGGTATGTGGGGTTGGTGGTAAGGAGTAATTGGAAATGAGGGAAGGGATCATTTTATGAATAATCTTAATTGTCGTATTATGGAGTTAGGACTTCATTGCCTTAGACAAATAGAGCTGGCTGCCATTGGCTATTTTTAAGTAGAGAAGTAAAGTGGTCAGTTCAGAATTACAGAAATGTTATCCAGCAGTAGTATGATTGTCAGGCATAGACTAGAGGCTGGGAACCTGCCAAAGCCCTGTTGAAAAATAGTGGCAGCCTGGAGTAGAGCTAGAGGCACAGGATGGAGAGGAAGCCATGGCACTCGAGACCTTACCTGACAGAAGTAGCTTTCCATGAAGTTCATATTCAGACCTCCTTCTCTACATTCTCTCATAGAATTTCTTCTTAATGTTCCAGAATATTCTTGACATATCTCAGGTACTCCTGAAGTTTTAACTCCTTCTGTTAGTTCAAATCCTGTTGTTCTTTCTCCTCCTCCCAGATCTTGCATTTCTCTGCCACCATACTCATTCGTGTAAACCCCTAGAAGTGTTGATAAAATTAAGTACATTTTCTATAGCGTATTGTAGACCCAAAATAAATAACTTTCTGTAATGTACGGTTTCATCATTGAGGTAAAACAAAGGTGATACATAAAAGGCTATACATACAATATTGGGTTCAAATACTAGTAATCAGTTTGTTAATTTGTTAGTTGTTTGATGTTAATTATTTATTGCTAATTATGTGTCATGCTGGAAGAGAGGGGCTGCATAGAGGTTATAAAAACTTATGCTTTAGTGAGTTTGATTTCAAATTGAGGGAGTTTTGGGGGGAAATACCCAAATTCTAAAAGTTAAATAGTATAAGAATACCCCCAACATATTGGAAGCACAGTGCTTCCAGAGGAAGACCTGAGAACCACTGGCTTTCAGAAGAGAAGCCATAGCTGTGGTGATGGGAAAGGTTTGCACCGAGACTCTTGGGTTTTCACTTGGATGTGATGGGTGACTAGAAGTCTGTTACCATATTCAAGGCAAGTTAGACAAAATGATGTTTCAGTGTGTGGAAGAGCCATGGATAAGGAAAGTATTGGCAGTGGGATAGGTGCCCTATGGCTTTAATATTTCAAAGATCTTGATTTTTGGGGACAATATGTTTTTTAAGCTTTTATGACTCTGGAGCCTCTCATTGTGCTTTGTTCCAGATTTGTATAAAGTTTTTTAGAGGTATTGAGGGGATAAATGCAGAAGTAAATTCTGATTGATCTGATGATTTGACAAGTCTTGAGAACAGATTGGATGTCAAGAATAGGGAGATAGAAGAGTCAACCAGGGCTGCTGCTCTTGAGGTGAGAGGATGTTGATGGGTCATTAACACAAATGGAAACATCAAGAAGAGAAATAGGTTTAGAGACCAGTGTGTCTAGTAGTTTGAGTAAGGTGCAGTCCTATAAACATTCCTATGCCTCTCCTATTCTAAAGAGTTCAAAATAGGAATGGTAACAAATTTGAAAAAGACTGGGAGAAAAAGAAGAGAATGACTAACTTTGTTCACTCTAAGAAAAAGCAAAATAGTACAACTGTTTTCAAAGATACAAAAAGTTTAAAAAAAAAAACTTTATTAGCATGGTAGTTATCCCCTTGCTGTGAAATTCAAATTGTTCCCTTGTTTCTGCCTGCAAACTGGTCTAGATCCCTGTATTTTGTTTGTTTGTTTGTTTTAAGCTTTTATGTATGTATTTCATTTTTTTAAATTTGACACAGAGCAAGAGAGAGACAGCAAGAGCAGGAATACAAGCAGGGGGAGGGAGAGGGAGAAGCAGACTTCCCGTTGAGCAGGGAGCCCGATGTGGGGCTCGTTCCCAGGGCCCTGTGATTGTGACCTGAGCCGAAGGCAGACACTTAATGACTGAACCGCCCAGGCGCCCCTAGCCCCTGTTTTAAGGCATATTGTCATTAGAGTCTTGATTAACCATGTGCAAGGAGAAACTCTACCCCCTGCGCATGGCCTCAGCCGACAACTTGGAAAGATTCTGATAGTGTTTCATTCACTTACTTCCAGTTTAAGAAACGGGACAAAATTTTTCAGATCAGCTTTCTGCTCATGCTGAGAATGGATGCAGTTTTGTTTTTTGTTTGTTTGTTTTTTTTTTTTTTTTGTCATGATAGCAGCTCAAGTCAGAGTGGGTTTGTATGCAGATAATTTTTTTTAATGGATACAGTTCAGTAATAGAAATATTTATCTCTTCCTTGTGATTTTCTTAATAACAATTTCTTTTCTCCAACTTCTTTATTGTAAGAATACAGTATATATTTTATATATATATATACATATATATATATATATATAAAACATACAAACAAATTGTGTGTTAACCAACTGTTTATGTTAACAGTAAGTCATCTGGTAGTTAAGTAGTAGTTAAGCTTTGGGAGAGCCAAAAATTAATACTTATCTTTTTGACCGATGGGAATCAGCATCCCTAACACCTGTGCTATTGAAGGGCCAATGGTATTTTTTTTCCCTGATAAATAATGTTTGCTCTATTAGACAGAAAACCTGGACCAGAAGTGACTTGTGGTTCTTCTCTCCTACTTATAGAGTCCTGATACAGTCATCTCCTAAGTACTCTCTGATGATTGAGGAAGATTTTTCCCTTACTGTTTGATCTGCAAATTAGCCATTTAAAAATGAGTGAAAGAAACAATGTTAAAGACAAGATAATTGAGAAATAGTAAGGTATGCAGGGATAAAGCAGAATTCCTTCCTAGTCATTGAGCTGATAAAATTAAAAAGATAAAACAAAACCTTCTTACCTGAAGTGTCAATGCATTCAATTAGATTTGCGTCATGAGGTGGTATGGGTGGTACACAGACAGTAGTGGCATCCTAAAACACAAGAAACATGTCCCCATTTGTAGTGGCTCTTTTCTGTCTATCCTTATACATTGGGTTTCTTCTCAAAATAGACTCAGATTCTAAAAGAATATTATTTACAAAACTTCTGAAAGCTTTTTCTGATGACTTCCATCTAATTTGGGTGTGCCTTTGACTTCTCTTCTTCATTTTCCCTGTGGGCTATCCCAGAACGAAGAATAGCATAGACTGAGGGGTCACCACCATCTGGTTCGTGTGCATGAGAATGAGCTTCGGGGACTACCAAAGGCCATTTCTTACAAGTTAGCACTTACTGGAGGTGACTGTGGGCCTTCTACTGCATATGTGTGAAGTGCTCCTTCTGAACATTCGGGGACAGGTTCAAAGCCAGCTCCCCCGCCAGGGGCACCTCCACATTCACAGCACATCAACAAAAATGGGACCACTGTTGGTGAAAGGAAAGGAATACTGGAATTAGCGGTGGAACCACATTAAAATTGCTCTTTTATGATTACATTTGAAGCCCTAATATCATTGTATTAGACTTCAAAATTCTTATGAAAGTTTCAGAAAACAAATTGAACAATGGTTAGATACCAAAACCAATATGAGCTTCAGTATACTAGACTGCAATCCATTTTGATTTGTTATATAGTATTCAAATGACAAGTAGTATTATATCATTAAAACAGATGAGTCTTTTCACTGTCACTCCTCTGAAAAATATTAAAGGAGACAGGAGAGCTGCTGAGGACAGGCCATATGTTTGAGTCTTTGTGTTCCATCCTCCGTGGCTTTACTTTTTTTCCTTTCAGGCATGCCTGTCTTTTTAATTTTCACAGTAAATAAAATCTTACTCATGCCTCAGGTAACTATTCCCTCTATTATTTTCCTCTACATAGATTTTTTTTCTTGAAATTACTCCTGCACAAATGGAAAACATTACATTGGTTAACAATGTCTTTCTGTTAATCAGTTGTGTTTCCTTATTCACCTAAATACATGTCTAGCCCAGAGCCTTTTATATAATACAGTCTTGGTAAATTATTTGGAATGAATGGATGGATGAAGAAAAGTATGTATAAGTAGTGTGACGAAGGAAGAAAAGAAACAAGAAGGAGGTGAGGTAGAGAAGAAGGAACATAGTAAGGATAGTAATAAGGGAGGGATAGTAAGAGATGGAAAAAGGAAAGAAAGAAGTGAAAGAATCCTGTGCATTTTGCTTTCTTGAAGATTTGCTAGGCTTAGAGAAATCTTTGAATGTAGAGGTGTTTGACTCCCAATACATAATTTTTCAATCTTTTATTAGCTACGCTACCCAAAGGCAATCAACAGTATAAAGAACAAGCTCAAATTGAAAGTCATGTATTACTTGCAGTAGAGATAGTCAACTCCTGGGTAATTAAGTTACTTTTATAAAGTGCTTAATTCTAAAGTTTTAAAATGTTGATTAATACTTAATATGGCTAACAAAGTGAAATTAGAGAATGATCTCTTCTCATGTATTTTATGTTACATTCTCTGTGTTTTATGTTGCTTTCTCTGTGTAGCCATTTCTGATTGTTTGGATCCTCTCTGATTGTCTTCTTCACTCAAATAGCAATCCAAGCCTGCCTGTTACGGCACTTTCCCATGGCACTGAAGTCGAATGCAAAGAAGTTTTTATCCTCCACTGCACTGTAAAGGGTCAAGAAGCTTGATTTTTTCATCTTACAGACTCAATAGTAAACAAGCATTTCTTGATAAGGGCACAAAATAAGATTTGGTAAAGTATATTTTATCAAAGGATCAAAAAGCTTATCTCCTCCCCATAATTTCAGGGGGAAATATGAATAGGATTGTTGAAAGTACTTACGTCCTAGGACCAAGAATCCCATGATGAGCAGTCCAATGCCGGCAGGACCAAAATGGACATTATCTGAGAGATTTGATGTTAAATTTTCATCTGTTGTTGTCTTGTCCTCAGTGTCATATTCAGTGGAAGTTTTGTCACCTGTGGCAGTACTGGTTTGAGTACCTTCATTCGTATTTTTGGTGCCATTTTCACCAGTGTCTCCACTAGTTCCGGAATTGGTACTACTATCAGGATCTTTTCCATTCTCAACCCAGCCAGAACCTTGAAGGTCAATATTAATTGTTCCAGTACAAGTTCTTTGAAGAGTATCTGCAACAAGATTCAAAAGGGAAGAAATATTTAATGCATGCAGTGTAATACTCATTGAACAATACAAAACCACTTTTTTTTTGGCATCAGTAACTTATTTCAAGGTCTTTATTCTCATCAATTCAGTAACTTCCCAAATCATCCCTTGTTTGTGATTCAGTTTTTAAATCAAACCATGATGAAGATTAGTGCTCCTGAAAGACCATCCCATATGTTGAGAAGCATAAAAGTAAATGCCATGTCATATGTGTGCTGTCATTCACCTTAGATAATAAATAAGTCAGTCATATTCCACATACTATTTAAATGAATGGAAGCTACTTGTATTTGTATTTTATATGCAGTAGTTAGTTGCTTTATTTTCTCCTAAATTACCTTGACAGGGATTCCTTCATCACATCTGCACTTCCATAACCTTCCATAAGATTTGAATATATGGTAATATCAGATTAGGAACTGCTCAGTGCAGAAAACCCACAATACTGAAAGTTCAGGTATGATTTTTTCCCCCTCCTTCAGAGATAAGATTTCCAAAGTCTAGCATCTACGTATAGAACTATTAGGTTAGAAATGTATCATAACTCTGAGGCTCTGGCTGGACATTGGTGATTATAATCATTCTTACTACAGTGTAGGAATGATGCTGGTGGAATATTATCCTTTTCTGTAGTCCAATTAAAGTTATTTATATGTAGTTATGTCTGAAGCAGTTTTTTAAAATTCCATGATAAACCTTCCAGTTTTATTGAGATACTATAAAAATGAAATAACATTGTATAAACTTAAGTACACAGTGTGTCATTATGATATACTTATATATTGCAGTATGATTTCCACCTAAGTGTTAACTAACATTTCCATGACCTCACATGACTACTATTTTGTTTTTTGTGATGAGAATATTTAAGATCTACTAACTTAGGAACTTTTAAAAATGTAGCAACTGTACTGCCATTAATAATCATAAGGCAAGACTCTGAATTAGATCCCCAGAAACTAATCATCTTGTGACTGGAAGTTTGTAATTTTTTAACCAACATCTCCTCATCTCCCCATCCCTTTAGTGGTCAGCCTAATTTTAATTTTGTTGGTTTAGAAAAATAATATAAGCATGCTGCTTCCAAATTGTTCACACAAAGTTGTACATCAGTTTTCCAAAGATTACATAAAGTTAAGTTAACTTTGCTTCTGGACCAATTATTTGAAAGTAACTTAAGAATATAATTTTAAAATTTCATTTATTGAGATTAATAAGAACTAACGTTGAGTACCAGCACTCTTCTAAGTGCTTTACATCTAATAACTTCTTTAATATCTCTAAATCCATAATGTTAGTGTTCCATTTTATAGTAGAAAAGGGTGAGGAATAAATGGGTTAAATGACTTCTCTAAAATCCCATAGCTACTAAGTGATGGTACAAGATTCCAACTGAGTCTCACTCCAGAACTCATGGACTTGGCATGGAGATGGACTCTTGGACAGTTATACTGTCTTTTATATTATTAAAAATTTGATTCTGTAATGCCCAGTATAATTTTTTGTTGTTGTTGAGAAAGGGTTATCTCAAAATACAATTAAAACTTTAATTTCTGAGTGTATATATAATTTCCTCCAAGTTAAATTTATTTCTTACCATCTATAGATAAAATTGTTCCTTGGTATTTTCCCCCAAGCATGTTATATTGTTCCCTGGTAACTCTGTTTCTCAAAGTAATTATGCCTGTTTTTGAGTCAACATCAAGTAGGTTAGCTGGATTATTTCCCATTACATATCTGTATTGGAAGAAACAATATGAATTAATGTTAGCTTTTGAAAGGGAGAGACATTTTGATTATAAAACACGTTTCAAGTCAGTGGTTATAACCTCTGGATATCATTTTCAATTATTAGGGACTTTATTTTTTTTCAAGGCAAGATGGAATGATCTCTTATGCCCACTTGGATGTCACAATAATCTTTGATTCTTGCAGTCTCCTTTTCATTTGGTTTTGGCAGCATTAGAACTCTCCTGGAAAACCCAGAACCTGGGACCTCCAGGGCTGCTTCTAATTCTGAACTGTTTTCTCTTATCAAAGAAGTTACTTCTTCATCAGCTTGGGACTTCATTCTCTCCCTATTTTCACTCTCCCTCCCCATACACACGATGACTTTATAGGACTTCTTTTGAATTTCGTTCTCATTTGTGCATTTGTTAGACATTGGTTGGATAACTCTGTCTCAAGTACTGTGCTAAACTCAAAGGACTAGAACTTTGAGAGGAGCAGAGTTGAGTGGGGAGGGTGGGATGGTCTGCCCTCAGTGAACTCACATTTGTGGAGTACAAGAGAGTTTATCAATATTAAATGCTCATTAAAATGAAGAGAGTAACTGAAATGAGCTGACTAAATCTAATTGATTTCAATCTGGGCACACTTGCAATGGGAAAATCAGCCCATAAAATCTTTTGGGGGAATAACCATGATATGTGGTAATCAGCTAATTGGCCAATAAAATACATAAATACAGAAATGTCAAACTTTCAAGATTCAATATTTTCCACATTTTACATCTTCACATTTTTTGCATTTTACTTTTTGCCCATTTTTTTTTGTATTTTCTTAAGGTCAAAGCTCTAAATTAAATAGCAATTCAGTAGTTAGTATTTTTTTATGATTGAATGATGGTTTCAAAAATAATGAAAAATATTTTAATTCAGACACTTAAAATTTCTAAAAAGAACATATATACTTTAGTTCAATAAATGGTAAAATTATAAAATTATTTGGAAAATGTCAGTCTTACCTAACAGTTGTTGAAGCACGACCTGTGTCCAGATCAGTGGCTATAAAGTCTCCCACTTTATAATTCTGTCCCATGTTACTAGTTACTACATATGTCTTTGAACCTGGACGGAACACCGAACCTTCAATTACGTTTGATACAGCCACAGTGACTGCTGTTGCTGTGAGTTTATACTGAGACATAATTGAAGGGTGAAATTCAGCTTTATTTCTGACACCGATACTTAGTTGCATCGTCTGCATAGCTTCGTAATCTAGGGGCTAGAAAATACAGAGTGGGATAGTTTTACTCTTAAAAAAAAAAAACCATTCTGGAAGAAAGATAAATCCTTTAATTATAGGCAAGAAAACTCGCATATTTCTTTCTTTAATTAAATATAAATACATGCAAATACACACTCTATCCTTTATCTTTAATGCAACAGAAATGCATGAAAATATAGTAGGAAAAAAGTTGAAAATATATGACATGAGTTTTAATTATCCATCAAAGAAGTTTAAAAACATAATATAGATGGTCAAATCCATGCATTTTATAGTGCAAAGATAGTTTATTTTAACTTCTGTCACTTCATTTTTCTCACAAAGTAGCTCTATTTATTACAAAGTATAGGCCGAATATATAGTACGTTCAATCATTTGACTGGTTTTATCTGTAAAGAACTATTTAGAAGAAATTTTACTTCTGTAAATATGACTTCCTTCAATAAGCCCAGTAATAGAACAAAGTATAAAAATAATAATAATCCTTATTTTCTTCAACATATTCTGGAAAAAAATTATTTCCAGTAGCTACTTTTATTATGAAGTTGGTGTCAATATCTACTACTTAACGAAATTCACAAACAACTATGCATTATGCCCATAAGCTCCAAATATATTTTTCTAAATTTTCACGTGAGAGCAATTTAGATGACTCTCGATTCACACATCAAACTCTCCACTTAGTAAAATCTTCAATCTTGGCTCCAATGTTGGCTTTATTTGTTATTCCAAGAACGGCTATAAAATCGTGTATACATATACATCACACGCGGATACGCATAACAAAGGAATTAAGATATGATGTCATGCTTGGGAGAAAAATCAACATTACTCCCATTTTACAGATAGAGATATTGAGGATAAATAGACCAATTTTTTAAAGTAATATAGTAGTTTGGGGTAAAATAGATTAGGATGGTTTCCCTGGCATGGAATCACAGCTAGAATAGTGATGACGATATGAACTTAATAGCTAGAGAATTTGAATGTCAGCTATACTACTTACTAGCTATCGGAACTTGAATGGGTTACAATACTGTCTTGTATTTATCTGCAATATGGGCATATAACCTAATTTTCTGGGATACTGTGAGGGGTAAACTAAAGCATCTGCACCCTGCCTCAGGAAATGGAAGCTATAGCCACGGGGACACTTTATGAAGACATGAGATAAATGATCCCACATTCCTCTGGGAACGGAATTCCTTAGAAGTCTATTTTCCAGAACTATTCCGAAGAAAGGAAATAACTTAAAAGGACTGAATTCTACCATAAAGAATACATATTGCATGCTTCACACACAATCCTTGCATAACTATTGCAGATTAAAAAAAAAACAGACTCCTCAAGTCTTACAGTATAGGCTGATATCTTCACCATAAGCTCCTTATGATTCACATTTTTTTTCCTCAAATCTTAGAGGCAATTCTACCTCTGGTACATGAGGTGGATCATTAATGTAGGGGGGACATAGGAGGATTCTGTTGACATAGACCAAATCTTTATGACTTAGACAAATCTCCAGGGTATTTATGTTCATAATAAGCCCTGGTCAGCAGCTGCAGGGAGACGGGAACATGATAATCCTATAATTACAGTAATTTAATTTTAATTTTATAAAAACACACCAGAGAACTAAACAACTTTTAATTTACATGAGAAATATTCTCAGTGCATACTAATTAACGTACGATGTTAACAAAGACACATTTTTAAAGGCCATGTGAAATCTGCTTTAAAAATATTCTTCAAACATCTAAAACAAAACTTTAAGCATAAAAAAAGATTCATTTTTAGAAATGCTCTTAATTTATATGATCTGTGAAGGAGTAGTGTATTAATAGAAGCGAGTTTCGAGTTTAATGCCTGTTTTCATAAACTGATATAAGAGGAAAATTGTTAAAAAACTCTCTAATCTTATATCATTTTAAAACATGGCAATTTTTATTCTTTCACCCCCTGGATTTTGTGAAATGTTAATATTTTACCTCAAGATCAACATTTTGAAAAAGACCAAGAAAACAAAATATTTAGGATAATTATACCATACCTTAATAACCTTTAAAATTCCCACATTTGTCCTTTCATTCATTTCTATGTCAAACCAACCTCCCTCATTTCCGGAGATAAAGAAAATTACTGCCACCCAGTTAGCTGAGTACTCTTCATCCAAATCGATTACTCTAATCTGGAGCAAATTTGAGTGTAGGGCATTTTCTTCAATACTAATGGAATACTGAAATGAGAAGCAAAAAAATCTTAACACCAACTGTGTGAATGAGAGAACAACTATCCTGGACTTACAAAGGATGTTTAAAACCACTCATTTAGAAACGAGATCTGTGTTTATAAGCTCACATTTCATTGTCCAAATACATATATTTTTCCTATGTATTATATAAACAAATACAAGGCAAAGTACGTGTCTACATTTGGGTTGTACACGACTAAAGATAACATGGACCTCTGTAAAAAGAATTGTTTGAACAAATTTTAGAATGTAATGAATTGACATTGTTAATTTCAAGGATAAGTACTTACGGAGGACTGTTCCATGTATGGGATGTTATCATTAACATCGAGGATTCTAATGTTGCACTCACACTCTGCTGACATACCATCTGCCCCACCATCTCGGTCAGAGCCTCTCACAGCAAGGGAATACTGGCTATATTGCTAAAAGCACACATTACAAAAAAATAAAAAATCACAGTTGATCTAGACAGTCCTTATTCTGTCTCATGAAAAGTTCTTTTAAAATGTTGACTCAACATTTACTTAAATCTATGATCAAGATACGGGTAACACAGACTGTTGAAAATCCACAGATCTCACATGAATCAATATGACTGTTGCCACTTGTATTTCCAGCAGTGCTTACCTAGCATCATTTAAAATAAAGAACACATTTGAAGGCCTCATGCCTTATTATATGTCCAGGGGTTGAAAAAGTTTAATAAGGGTAAAGTGGACCAAAATGCTTAGGAGGAGAGAGATTAAGGTTTACCAAGAATTTATGACATGAAAATTCCATACTGTCAATAATCAGCCCTAAAATGTGCAAGAAAAACAAAGAATGTAACAAATGGTTTACAGTTCTGGGAGGCAGTGGGTGATGGGATGGAGCAGTGGAGTTATTGATAATCAATCTTCTTGATTCTACTCAATGATGCTTAAATTTGTAGAACTGGCAAAAGCAATGAAGCCTTTCCCAGACACATGCATGTACTCATCATTCAAAAATGTGGATATAATTTTAGAGGATTCATAGTAAGAGACATCTTGATGTCTCTCCATGAACTCCAGGTTAAAAATATCTGCTTTGGTGGCTTGCCAGTAACTTTATTCCTTTAGTTTTTAAAGTTCTTCACCACTAAAACTCTTTTGACATTAAAGGACTCCCACTGGGCTCTTTAAGGAAGTTTGAGTAAGAAAAAGTTAATAGTCAATTTCTTCTGATGGTTATTTTTACACAAGTGAAAAAGGAGATCTGGATAATTTAGGAACTGATAGGATTTGGATCATTAAAGAATGAAAATCATCTGATTTATTCTAAGCCTAGGAGTCATTAATGGGGATTGTCATTTCAAAATAACTATAATAATTTAAATAAAATTTAATTAAGTACAAATTCAAAAGTAACACTTCTTCATTTATATCCCTAAAATACTTACAGATCAGGTAAATCCTATCAATGTTTTTAAAATGATGAAAAAGTTGATACTTTTATATTGAATAATGGGACCATATGTTATTAATAGAAACCATGCTGATTCTAACTTGCTAACAATCTCTAATTATTTTCTCATTTATAAATGAAAAGATTGGTGTAGATGTCACTCAGTTGCTCTCCATCATTCTGATTCTGTAATACATTTCCCAAAGTAATCAGGGGACTGTCAGTTGGTAAGAGATAAGAAGGAAAAAGAAGAGTCCTGTTGTCAAATGAGTGTAGGATATTCTGGGTTAAAGAAAGAGAAACAAGTTTCTTAGTCTGTAAGAATTCTTGGAGCTTTTACCATGTTCATGCATTGTGACTTGCCAAGATGGCTGACATAATAACAATCTTTTCTTAAATCTATTTCAATATGATCACACATTTTTTTACATAGAGCTTCTACCTTTGCTTTATGTATATTCTTGCATACTCTCAGAATATTGTTTTCTTAAATTGAGGCAGATATTAAGTTTGAATTGATTGAATGAAAAATGACAGTTTAAAATGTATTTGAGGAATCCCCATTTTTTCATTTTGAAGATATTTCTTATGTCATTACCATTATGTGAAAAGGTTATACAATCATAACATATTGTTTTCTTTTTCTTTCTTTCTTAGGTACTCTTGCTTTTAGCATAACTTCCTTTGAAACTAAAAAACCATTCAAAGAAAAAAAAATTACCTCTCTGTCTAGAAAATTATTCATTGTTCGAATTTCTCCAGTGTTTCTGTTAATAATAAACATTGGTGAATCAGAAGGTTCCTGTCTTATGATCTTGAAGGCTATTTTTGAGTTCAAATTATTTGGTTCATCTGCATCAGTAGCATTGAGTATCATCACCAGCGTATCTAGAAATCAAAGAAAATGGTTGCAAGTGGATAGTTTGCATTTTCATTTTAGTATAGTTTATTGCTTTTTTAACAAGGTGTTAGGGTTGGTTGGTCTATATAGTGTATGTGCTACCATTTTTCCTTTCTTCTTTTTCAACATATCATTAGCTTAGCTCCTTTCTATACCTTTGCTTTGATGAAAATATTACATTTTTCCAGGAACTTACACATTACTGGTAGTTAGAAAACAAAGAAATGTTTTCACTCTTCCTTTTCTTTCCTCATTCTAGTATAATCTTTTTTTTTAAGGCTGCTGTGGTGAAATAAAATGATATTAAAGCTAGACCAGCACTTTCCCAACTATAGAACTTTCTAGCTGTATGATTTTGGCTTCAGTTTCCACATCTGTATATGCAGATGATAATAGCACTGTCCTCACTGAGTTCATGAGAGAGTCGAACAGTTTAATGAGAGAAACTCATAGAACGTTCTGATTGGCTAATGTACACTCAATAAATGTACATTATTGTTCTGTTTTGCATGGCCCCAAGTGAAGTGCTAGGCAAACTATTAGGTTGAAAGAGATGCTTGTTTAACTACATATTTTGTCTTATCCCTTATCTTTTCTGGGAATTTTATAAGCCATTTTGATGAAGGACACTGGAGAAGGAAAAGCTGCCAGTGTTCATAAACTGGAAATCTCTATACTGAAAGTCTGTTTCAAGCACAACTGTCTGTCTGTAAACACAAATGCAACAGAGTATCTCCCTTCTGCCTTTTATTTTCTCTCTCAATCTTCATGTGTTTTGTGTAATTCATTTAATCATTCTTTTAAAAATATTTTCAGTAGGCAATTAATTATGGCACATTCATACAGTAAAATCTAATGCAGCTATTAGAATGAATGAAGACATTTCATTTCCTAATATGGAAAAATTTAAGAAATATATTTAAATAAAGATTTACATTATGATTTGTATGTAAAATATCTTCCTATTTGTTTCCAAGGTATGTTTATATAATCATTAAACATACGTAAGTAACTAATGATGGTTCTTGCCTCTTAAGGATAATACTAGGGAAAACAAAGAACGGATTTCTATTCCACTTTTACTTTACATATTGTGTAAATTTTTACAACAAACATTTTTAAAATGATATTTTAGAATGGATACTTATTCCAAGTATAGGTAGAGTATTTTAATGAATAAAAATGAGATGTAAGGATTTTTGGAATTTATAAGAAATTTTACCACTCAAAGGTTAAGAGTAACAATGGTAAGTTGAAGTTTTGAATTCAAATGAGAAATTGTCTCTGCTATTTTTAATATATTTAGGACAATCTTCACTAGTGTGTTAGGCAGTTAGTTTTCTCAAGTGACTGAATATTTAGCAGTTGAAATGTTGCCATTTACAGTAATCCATAAGGAGGACATTGTACCTTTAATCACCAATATCTTATAGGTAAATGCTCTATCTAGTTTCTAGGTTTTCTGGTACCTCTCAACTAACTCCACTTGAGATAGTCAGTTTTCAACATGCATTGTGAGCCGAATAGGATTAAGTTTATAGTACGTTCCAAATACATAAAATTGGTAATTTCAATAAAATCTACCAAGACCTGTATTTATTTCATCATATATAAAAAGGGAAAATAATGCTTATTTAGTGTTTATTTACTGTTAACAAAAGCTCTTGAAGATTATGATCACAAAATAGATCCCCTGGAAGTGATTTCTACTAGTGACTTTAAAGTAGGCTAAGCCCCGGTCGCCTAATGGATAAAGCATTGGCCAACTAAAGTAGGCTAAAAAAAAAAAAAAAAAAAAGTGTGGTGGGCACCTGGGTGTCTCAGTCAGTTGAGGGTCTGGCTTTTGATTTGGGGTCAGGTCAGGACCTCATGGGTCATGGGATCTAGCCACACGGAGGACTGAGCGCTCAGTGGGGAGTCTGCTTGAAAATTCTCTCCTTTGGCCTCTCCCCCCACTGCCACTCTCACTCTTGTGCTCTTTCTCTTTCTCTCTAAGATGAATAATTTTAAAAAAGGTCAGTATGAACAGAAGTGGATGAGATTGTCCTTCAGAGCAGCCAGGCTGAGAGGATAAATCTCCTCCCAGTGCCCCTGCCACCACTGCACAAAATATTTTTGGATTTCTCCTTAGGAATCTAAAAAAGAGCTGGTGTGTGAGTTACATGAGAAGACCTTTCTCATTTCTTTGGAGTTGCTCCTTGGATATGCTGCCACCACAGTTGAAGGGAGAGCCCTTATGGAGACTTCTCATGCCTTTCTGTTCTGGATGCTTTTTTATATTTAATCTCTTACATTCATGATGAAGTGGTACCTTCTTAGTTTGGCCTCCCTTTGCTTGGCTAAGAGTGATCTGGGAGTCAGTATATTCTTGTTTACTTAATAAGATGGATTACTTACTTGCATTAGAATTTTCTTCTATTTGTCCTACAAAAGTAGACATAGAAAATACTGGAGGGTTGTCATTTATATCCAAAACTCTGACTCTGAGCTCAAGAGGCCTCTCTAAATCTTGACCCAGTGAATTTAGAGCCCGGCAATAGATCTAAGACAGAGACAAGAATAATTATTTGGTGCAACAGATACTTAAGTTCTTACTTTGTTTGGACAACTATGCTAGGCACTGTGAGTAACCAAAAAAGTAAGACATATTATTTTCTACTACAATGTAGATATAAGCAGCACTTAAAATCAATAAGGGGAGGCAAACACAAATTCAAAATACCATTTGAGAAAAAGCAACATGATAAGTTATTTAAAAGAAGATTAGAGATACTATGACATCATAGGATGATGGATGACTGAGAAAGATCCTGAAAGAGAATTTCAGTAAGTGGAACTGGTATTTGGAAAGATGTTCCAAGTAAAGGTATTTGTGTGAGGAAAGAAGCAGATTAGTAAAAATACATTCTTTGAAATTGGGAGTAGGGGCTATTGGCTTTGACGATAGGGTAAAGGAGAGTCACACAGGGGCTTCAAAGAAAGGTAGTTTTCACAAGCTATGTAGGAGAATATGCGGGTGTTCTTATTATTGTTGTTATTATTTCACAAGCTACGTAGGAGACTATGCGGGTGTCTTATTATTGTTGTATATATGAGGTATACATGAGTATAATGTATGCTACTTTATAGTGTGCTATATTCATATAAAAATTCAAGAAAAGCTAATAGGTTGGCATGCTGACCTCGAGAGTTTGTGGGTAAACATTGTCAGAGATAAGGCAGGAATATAGATTTGGACTAGAAGACTAAGGAATTAAAGTAGCTTAGGCAGTAGAACTGAAAACGCAAGCACCCATTACTATTTGGACATCTTTGGGGATATGGATGGATGGGGTTTTAATTGAAGAACATACAAGATCAAGGAAGGTTTTCTGTATTTCCTTTTTATTCTAAGTATTCACAAGTGTCGACCATGATGATAAACAGAATGGAAGCAGGCAAGGAGCAAGCAGAAAAGAGATGATAAAATTGATCAAGTAAGGTGCTTGAAGAAACAGGTAATTATGGGGTAAAGGATCCTTCTTGGGAGTAAGCTGTGGAAAAAAGCAGAAAATTAATCCTGTTTTTGGATTTAAGGCAGAACATTTCTGAAGGAGGGGAGAGAGAATTGTGGGAGTGTGTGATGGAAGGCCTCAGAATTTCTAACGAAGCTGGTCATCAGGTCAGCGGCTCTAAGTGGAAAGGAGGCTGAGTGTATGGAGTCTGTCACAGCTACTGTCCAGAATGGAAGTTGATTCAGTTGAGGATGGATTAGAGTATTTCCAAAGCACATTCTGAGCTCAGGTGAGCTGCAGCAATGTGGATTTATTATAACGTATGTTTACTCAGAAGAGGCTCCCTTGGTAGCTCAAAAATCATCACTTGACATGAGAACCAATATTCTCAGTTGATTTAAAGAAAAAGAATGAAGAATTAGGTCCTTGCCCTTCCAATCAGATATTCTAGCTTGCCACTAGGGACAGACCAGAGTCTCACATTTTTGCTGAGATGTTTCAGCAGGGCATTTCTCCTAATTTCTTTGTTTCTGTTGGGTCATGAGATGCTCATGAATTGAGACAACCAAAAATAATATTGGGATTTCTGGAGTCAAATAAAATATGATCTGAGTTTAAGATACTCCAAAAATAATGTAAGCCTGAACATATATAATGATGTGGAGCCCACTTACAATGAAAAATGGGGTGACCTCTCGATCAACTATGGATGTAATATTAATTTCACCAGTTTTTTGATTAATGATGAAGATTCCATAAGGTGGCTGATCAATTCCTACTCCAGAGATGCGGTATGTAACTTGCTGGTTTGCAGCACAATCTGAGTGAATCTGCAGAGAGAGTGCAGGTGAAAGTATTACAAGAGAGCAAATAAAAAGTGCTAGGTTTGATTAACAACAGCTACCTTTCTCAAGAACTGTCAAATGTGCGTACCTGTTATCTTTTGGGAAATGCTGGAAATAGTTATTTCTCTAGTTACAACTCTGGCATATTCCATAACTAGCAAGTTAACAAAAGAAATTCAATTTCTATTTCTAGCAAATAAGAAAAAAAAATCACCTTAATAAATCCAAGACTATGCAGTCATCATTCACTCATCATTTACAATTGATTCTATTATTTTCCTGCTCTAGTGCTAGCACTGGTGTTAGAGTAGGGAACTCTTCGCCTAAACTCTTAAGGAGTGTACCAGTGTTGTCATTATATAATTTTGACCCCTGACCCAAAGATTTTTTAAAAATGTAAAGTTTTAGAAGAAAATTTTAAGTAGATTTATCTACAGAGTCATCTGACTCTGTGTTGAAGCCCTTAATTCTGAAAATGGGGAGGATGTATTATCAGTAAAGTAAGGAAATTGCCCCAAATAAGTGGTTTATAGAAGCTGGGGACTCTAAGCAAATCTAACTTGGGAGTCTCTGTGTATCTGTCTGAATGTGTGTGTTTATACAAAGAAAGACAAAGGGAAATGAATGGAAAAGAGAGTAGGAAACAGGGTACATTGTGAATTCTTATTTTAAAAAATACCAAGTAGTCTTGGAACACTGAAAAAAATTAAATTTAAAAAACTAAATTTAAAATTAAATTTAAAAAAATTGAATAAAAAATAAAAACCAAAAATAGGAATTCAGTCTAATGGATCAAGGCAGAAAGAATACAGATTAAAATAGTCCCTCTGAGTGAGCTGGCTGTTAAATTCATTATTTAAATCACTATATTTTTCTACCTAGAATTTGGGTTAATTATGATCATGTGTAGTTATTTTACCAATGAGTTGCATCAGTGTTTAACTGTTTACCCCAGTGCCCAAGTTTCTTAATCTATCCTTTCAATAGCTTCAGTTTTCATAATATGAGTGACTATACTTCTGTTTTGTATCAGAACCCAGTGACTTATATTCATAAAATATTTAAGAGACAGTTTCTTTCGATATTTAATGCCATCCATTCTGATTTTTGATTTTATGCTTTGGTGTTGATACTTACTTTGGCAATTGGGTTCCTCTTTGAATTGTCTTCACCTTCACGACAGGCTGCAGCGAACTTGATCCATTCACGTTTTTGCCTCCTGATTGAATGCCACTTGACGGTGCCATTTTTGGTGTTGTAATCTCTTACCTTGAATGGGCATGATAAAGTAGTGGTATCTATTAACTTTTATTCATATGTCACTGAAGGTTTTGGAGGAGAGGATAATTGTAATATTAGAAAGAGAAGATGTTTAATTAGGAAAATTGGTGATTTGATAATCTATTAATTTTAGCATAACATTATTTTTTTTACTTATAAAGATGAATTTTCTTTGGAAAATGTGTTGTTACCCCCAAACCATTTTTCCTCGTTTTCAATTTGGAAAAGATAGATTTGCTGTGTATTACCTGGATTCGAAATTCACTGTTAACTTCCACCACCACCTATAAAAAACAAAATTATCACAACAATTAATTTTATTAAGTGCTTTATAATTCATGTTATCCAATCTTTTAAAAAAATCAAATAAATCTTGTGAGTCATTAGAATTATCTTATCAGTCCGGATAGCAGATGGATGTGGCTTCTCTCTTAAGTCTAATGATGATGCTGTGAATTCCTTTCCTTTTGTCTTTACTTTTCAGTTATGCCCTTTTTAATTACTTTTATTTTTTAACCCCTTTTTCATTCTTCACCTATGAAGATACTTGTCATGATATGAACTAGGACACTGAACCTAGGAGGAGTGAGGGTAGAAAATTTAGGCTTTCTTGGTAAATCTTGTGCCTATGGAGCTAGAGATACTTTGCTACTATTCAGTGATATTCAACAGTAAGTTATGATACTTAAACTTTTGACTCTAGTTTCAGGATCTGACTAGCCATAGATGGAAATAGGAAAAAATGTATATCTGAAAAGTTTCAGAATATTTGCTCCTTCATATTCTAATTTTAAATGGAAGATTTTCTAGTATTTTTGAAAATCTTAAGATGATAGATTTACTTTGAAATATGAGAATAGGGGCACTTGGGTGGCTCCATCATTAAACATCTGCCTTTGGCTCAGGTAACAATCCCACAGTCCTGGGATCAAGCCCCACGTGGGGCTTCCTGCTCTATGGGGGAGCCTGCTTCTCCCTCTCCCACTCCCCCTGCTTGTGTCCCCCCTGCCCTGTCAAATAAATAAAATATTAAAAAAAAAAAGAAATATGAGAATGAAAGTTCTAAAATAAAAGCAAGTAATTTCCTCTGTAAAAATGAGTTCTTGCTTCATGTTTTATGCTAGCCCATATATATATAGCAAGGAGAAGACATTGTAGGCATGTAGGGACAAATTAGCAGGTAAGCAACTTCTATTAGTCTCTTCTAACAATTTCCCTGATCAACAAAGAGCTACTCAAGCAGAGTTTTGTCTTGTTTCAACTTGGCCTCAATCTTTACATATGATTTGTAGTGGAAGATCAGGATAATTTAAATAACTTTTCTGTAAAACACAAAAGCATTTCTAAAAGGACAGACAAATATATATAAGGTTAATGTGTCAGTATACTTAAGACAGAGTAAAAGACCGATCTAAAAAATTAGGTCTAGATGTGAAGGTTAATTTGCATTTACTAAGTTTTAACTTGCACTTAGAGTCATTAAAGATGGTGTAAATCCTTAGTTTTTATTTCTCCCTAAATTTTCAACTTCTTTTTGAATTTTTTCAGAATTCCAGCTTATGAAAATTATCACAATTAGACTGCATCTGTATCACTGATAAAAGAAATTATAGCTTGTATTTTAAGAATACTAGTAACAGTAATTTCAAAATATAGTGAGTTACTTTTTATAGTTTCAATCTCACCATTAGATTAAAAATAAAATTTTGGTTTTCAAGTACATATTTTTCAAAAATTGTTATAATTGATAATTCAGGAAAATATGAATTTTTTGATTAATAAGAGTAGCATAAAGATATTTTTATAGGAATTATATACTCATGATATCTACTTAATGTTGATTATTATTATCACTGTTAATATTCACTGAATAATGACTAATTACTAGACAATGTGTTTAGAGAAATCCATGCATTCAGTCTTCACAAATACATGTGGTCAATACTATAATTTCATTATTTCCATTTTACAGATGAGGATATTGAGTTTAGAATACTAATTTATGGCTAAATATTACCCAATAAAATTTAGCCTAAATTTGGGTTTGTGGTATGGGTTTTACAATAAAATGCAGGATAGCCTATTCCAACTAAATTACTAAATAAAATATACTACAGAGAATTGACATTACACCTTTGAGAATTCAAAACATTCTGATTTTAATCTCTTCTCATATTAGCCTTACAATTAGGAATGTTCATATATAACAACAACAACAATATTAGTGATTTCAGAGGGAAAAGAAGTAGATGGTGCAAATGGTTTGGATGAGTCACTGAAAATGTTATTGTTGAGTCCCTCTTGGGTGCAGAATTAAGATGATGTTTCTTCTTGCTGCCTGTGAACTCATGCGCAGTTTATCCTCTCTCTCATTTGTGGGTGTGGAATGGGAATCTGGGGATACCTTCTTTGTCTATTTGGAAGCTATTTCTTCATAGCTACAGAGTTGTGTGGGCATCTTTTATCTGTCTTGTGCTTCCTTTCCACACTGAAGTGTCAGAGCCTACTGTTTGTTTTGGAGAACTATGCCAGATGACTAATAAACCTTCCAACTTTATAAAGCTGGGTCATTCTTTTTCCCATGAGAGGCAATTTAGGCAGAAGACCAAAGTCAGTTTCACCATATTGTCAGGCTCCCGATTGAATTAGTAATTTAAAAACTGCCAAGTCTGCTTAAAAATATGTTGTGTTGACATAGACTTATTGTCATTTGCTCAGAGTCTGGAATAAACAAAGTCACTCTTAGACTTTCAAAGGCAAAATAATGAGATAGAATGGGTATTTGGTAGAGTCAGAAAGCTTTCAATGTACTTCCTAAGTTCTCAAGTCTTAGTTTTCTCATTTGTAAAATGACAGGGGTAAACCAAATTATACAGTTACCTTTCCAATTCTAATACCAGATCCCTGTGTGCAGTAGGAAAGTATCAAAGTTACTTGATCATGGAAAAGGCATGATAAAATTGTGGGTCTAAAAGATCACTCTCACCACAGGTGGTGGAAAGAGGCAGGATCATAGGCCAGGAGTAGTGGAGTGTTCCACATCAAAACAGACCAGAGATGAAGAACAGGAGCAGTGGGAGGGGTAACAGACCCAGAAGATCAAGGGAGAGATTCTACACTATTGAAACTGATGGGGCTTGCGAACAAGTAGGACATGGGAGTCAAGAGAAGGAAGGATCTTAAGTGATGGCAGTTTCAAACAAAGATATGAGCAAGGCAGAAGCAGAATTTAGCAGGTTAGAAAACAATGACTTTGAGATGCTACAGAAATGGTGAGATGAAGTTGTTTAGCAATTTGAAATATGTCTCAACACGATGAACAATAGTTCAGTCCTCATACACATATTTGAGGGACACCTCAGGTAGAACAGTTTAAATCATGGGAGAATTTGAAGACCCTAAAGTAGGGAATACAACAAAGAAACAGCCATGTGGCTGAGCATGAAACTAGGGCAATAGCTACATGGATAGACTAGGGAACAATGACAGAACAAGCAATGAAGAAAAAGGAAAAGAAGTGGCCAGAGAAATGGGAAGACAAGATAATGCAATATCACAGATGTCAAAGGAAGGGAGAACTGAAAGAGACATGAGATGTGAACAAGTGTCAGATGACATAAAATACTTGAGTAGAGTGAATCTCAAGGTTTCCTGTGACCTTCAGAATCCTTTCAGTTCCATGGAACAAGTTCTTCCTGACCAAAAGGGATTGGGGAACAAAATGGAGGGGAAAAGACATAAAGATGGCCATCTTTCCAGGAAAATCGATTATAAAAGGAAACAAAGATGGAATGATAGAATGAGATCTGGTATCCAAGAAATATTCTGGGAGAGGGAGACATGGATTTTTTGAAGTGAAGAAAGAAGGAAGTAGGAGATTTTGGTTGGAAAAAGAGGTTCAAAAAGAAAGTACTTGTAGGAAGTGTGATAGAGAGAGCAGGAGGGAATAGGTAGAAAGAAAAGGCTCTGAAGACAGAGGGTAAGGAAGAGACGAAGGATGGAGATTTAAATCAATAGACTGTGAGAGGTAGTTGAAGGACATCATCCAATTGATCTAGACCCTGTCTGTAGAGTAAGGATAAGGTTATTTTTTATCAATCAGGGAAGTAGTTTAGATTCCTAGATGAGTTGGAAATATGTACTGTGGAGGCTTGTGATGGAGATTCACTTAAAAATGAATACAGGCATTATTAGGCTGAGTATCTCATCTCTCTTGCCTACTGGGTGTGTCCCTCTGCGCCTCTGTTTCCTTAGCTGTTGATAAGGCTAAAGCCCTTTCTAATTCAAAAATTCTTAAAAAGGAGTGGATATAACCCCCTTGAAGTGCATCCTCAATGAGTCCTTCCTTCATTTCTGTTTGAAGAGTCAATCCACACAAAGACTTAAAAAGCCACTAGACACAAAACTGTATGCTATTTTCAATGATTCTCTAATTCTACTCATTTTTAGGCTTTTTTTTCCTTTGGTACTGAGGTTTATATCTCTTTACAAATTATAAAATGGTCTTGAAAGTAATAAATAATTTCAATGAGGAAAACCTCTTGTATATAGAATTGGGAAGTGGTTTTCCATTGCCACTTGCTGGTTGTTAAGCATCAAATGCTGATGTATTTGAAAACTGTATTTTACATCATGAGAAAGAACTTGAGACAGAGTCAAAATATAACAATTTGCTTCTTTTCAAAAAACTCCTCTTTTGTTTTTGTATTATGATCAGTTTGGAGTTGACAATACCTTGTTAGGCTGGTTTTTCTTTTTTGCTCATTGGCTGATTTATTTATTTGACAAAAATATGTACTGAATGCATATTATGTGGAGTTAAGGCTGGATTAAAGGGTTTAACTGCTAAAAAATACTGTGGTAAACCTTAGATGGAATGTAAAGTAAATGTAATAAAACACCATAAAAGTAAGTGTTAAGGAAATTCAACCTGATTATTTCTATGTTAAATACTGTGATGATTTTTTTGGAACATGTAGGGGAAGAGAAATATAAACTATCTCCAAATTGCCTTCTGATGCCCCTACTTTGTGTGATTAAACATCTATTGAGCAATCTTGCCCTGATGCAAGGCACTACGAAGAATACAAAAGTGAATCAGACACAGAATCTGCCCTCAAATAACTTACAGTCAAGTAGTTTTATGAGCAACCGGCAGCCATTAATTTGTGGAGATGTGGTTTTTCATTAGACAAGTTTAAAAGACTGCACCCTATTCTCCTAGACCAATAGAGAATATAGATCATCAGCCAATGGCATTTAAACTACTTCAACCTGCCTTAGTCCTTTAAAGGAATTTGCGTGGCAAGCATAACCAGCAAGAGTGGCTTGTCCCAGCACTCTGTAGGGCGTTCCCTCATTGACAGAAGCATAATAAGTAACTGCAATGCTGAGCACACTTTCTGCTTATTTGTTAGGCAATACCTGTTAGGACTTGGGGATACTCGGCACCAATGTCCTTGAAGAAGGTATAGTGGAGAGTTACCTGAAATTAAGTGCTCTGGGTATAGACAGGAGTGTTTTCTTTTCTACATCCATAATCCTTGTCAAATAGGTGAATCTTGTTCCTTGGGGAACAGCATTTCTCAATGGTTTAGGTTTTTCTGTTACCTAAGTCAGGCATTGTAAAATCTTTTACTCTAATTCAAACCAGTTAAATGATGGTAAATTTCTAGTCCCTGTTTTCACAAAGGTGCAAGAAGATGCTGATCTTAAATCTTCAGTGAAATAATAAAGCTTTTAAGAACACATGGAAATGGATATGATTTTCCTTAAATACAAATTGTTAATTTTGCTGGAACAGGTGAACAGAAATATTTCCATTTTCTATGAAATAGTTTAGTGATGTCCTATTACCTATAATATATATCATTATAATATATGTACAAGAAAGCATAGAGAATCCTCTCCTTTGCTTGTCTTCTGTTTGGTCTGTACTAGTTTTTAGTCCTTCTCTTGCTTTAAGCATCAATGAACACAATTATGGGAATTTAAGATGTCTGGTTCAGTAAGTTGATGAACTATGTAATGAAATATGTATTTTTTTGTGTGTATTTTAGCCTGAATGCTGAGAAATACTTTGAAAACTCCTGCTTGTATCCTAAATTATTTCAGCTAAGTCACATTGTGGAGCTGGTTTATCAGGTGGCTAGAGGTTTTCTTTTGAAAGGAAATATTAACCATGAGAGGAGCAGAAGCTAAGCTGGTGTGATAAACTCTACAAATTGAATTATTCTTGGAAATCAGTAAAGACAGGTTTGCTTGTTCTTTGAGGGTAAGCTGCAAAGTTAGCCTTTATAGAAAAAGACACCTTGAGTCTGTATTGATTTGTGTTGACTAATTGAATCTGGCAAAGTTGCAAGTAATTTTCAGAAATCATTAGAAATATAAAAATTCTACCGTTTCTGTTTGCTTTCCTACAGTGGCCTGGCCAGATATTATCTCATTGTCATAACCATTCACAGAGATTTCTTGCGTATGGTACTTGGGTGACATTGTTCTCTGTTCTAGAATACATTCCCAATCCCTCCTCCCCAATACACGAAATTTCATGGAGAGAAAAAGAAAGGAAAATAAATGAGAATTCAGTAACACTTCTTTGGCTTACAGTGTTATAACAGGTATAAACTTTTGTCTCTCTGGGAGCCTTGTCTAAATCATGCAATAGTACTGTGGCCATCTTGCTTGTTTTAAGAGCAGATTCTTCAACTTTATTCTCCCTGATCTAACTCACTGCTCTGACCGTGGCCTGAAACTCTCAGGTACATTAAGGAGACTACACAATGTACATGTGAATAGTTGGCTGCTCAGCTCTCAAATGGATTTGCCTTAAAGACATTACCAGTTTAAATGTCTTAAAGGTCTTTTAATTGTCCAAGTGTGCTCCCTAAGGTAAATTTTCACTTACTGTGGACTCTGAGCAGAGAAGAAGAAAGACTTTACATAGATTTTTTTTTTTTTTTTTTTTTTGGTCAAAGCAAACATTCCTAGTGAGGCTAGCAGAAAGCTAAGTGGAAGAGCTTGCTATAGTGGTAGTTAATTTTCAGGGAAAAATATATTTTTTAAAGATTTTATTTATTTATTTGACAGCGATAGAGAGAGGGTGACCATGAGTGAGAGAGAGAGAGAAACAGACTCCTCATTGACCAGGGAGCCCGTTGCAGGACTTGATCCTAGGACCCTGAGATGGACCCAAGCCAAGGGCAGATGTTTAACCAACTGAGCCACCCAGGCACCCCAGAAAAAAATATATTCTAAAACAAAAATAGATTGTATAACCCCAAAGGACATTTATCCAAATCATCTGGTAAAATCTGTACTAAAAATAAATGATGATTTTTCAAACCTTAGAAAGTAAAATGTTTTATAAAAAAAAGTTACAATAATATGAAAAAGAAACATTTTAATTCATTACAGAGTAAGTTCTTTGAGAAATAATTTTCACCAGACAAGTGAGAAACTTGTAATTGATTCCAAAGTAAAATATGGCAACAAATAAAGGATCCACAAACAAAAAACCAAAACTATCCAAGCTTAGACAATAAAGTACAAATGTCCAGAAACCTCTCTACAAAGAAGAAAGGTCATTGAGAATATGTGATTTTGAAAAAAATATATATTTTGTGAAGAATGATTAGACAGTGACTATTTAAAGAAATTTCATAGTATTTAATTAATTAGAAATAATCATAAAATAAATAAGTTATTTTATACTTTTAATTAAAGCACATAAGTATCTCAATAAACTGTAATCAACCAAAGCTGTAATAGGCTTTAATCAGATTTATATGAAATTAAAAATGAAAGTATTTGATTACCTTGCAATATACAGATGTTCCTATATTTAAATAACATAGTGTATAGTGCTTCTTAATCCCTACCACATCCCAAATTATAATATTAACTGGTCCTAAAGATCCATTAAAAAGTCCATGATATAGGGCTGGTCTTTGAAGGCAGCTTGGAACTAAATCTACCAGCTTATTGATGTTTATTTGTAACAAATCCACTGGTATAACCTCTTTGACTTAATAAACTGAATTCAAACTAACCAGCATACATTGACTCAAAGGCCTAACTTGTTCATTATAGAAACCCAACAATCCGGTTCAAAAAGTAAGCAAGTAAAAACAAATATGAACCACAGCACTATATCCTGCCAAATTGGAGGGTGATTTACCTGGCACTTGCCTCTTGAGATTACATTAACCTTACTGTGAGAAAGACTATGATTTTAAAATTTCCAACCTATGTGAAATTTGATGCAGCACCTTAGTGTTATCTTACTCATCTCTAAAAAGAGAAAATTAATAACGTGTAAGGGAGACAGTGATAAAGCATCGCATTACATTTGTCTAAACGTCCAATATACAATTTTTATATCACAGTCATTACTGACTTTCCAGTAGTAAGAACTGGTATCATAATAATTATACTTACTCCTTAATTATAGCTATTCCTTCACTTATTATATCATTTATAAATCTTCCATACTGCCATGTTTTTTGAGATTAAAAAAAAATGTTGTTTTAAATGCAATCATAGTTTAGCAGTGCGGGCTTTTGATATTAGTGGAATGGATCCCAACCACATATGTAACGATGAGATCGTTTGGATCGTGGGGCCAGTTGCACGTTGCTATGGTTTAAATTTATATGTATCTTATTTTTGTGTTTTAAAATTATAGTGAATTTGCCAGCAAAGATCCCCAAAGAATGGAAAAATGTTTAGGGTAAAGATCAGGACCACCCGTGATGTTAGTTTAAGAGCCCATCTGCAAAAAAGAATTTGAACGACCAAATGCTAGTGAGTGGTGATAAGACTTTCCCAAATTCGGTGTTTTCCCAGCATGACTTAGCACTGACTTGTGTCAGAGATGTCAGAGATGAGTTAACTCTGATGCATTAATATGCTCGAGTCTTCAATTAAAGAGAGAAACCCTATTTAAAAATCTAGTTCATAAAATCACCTTGTCATTAACATAAACTTTTAATGGGTTTAGGTTAGACATAACACTAACACTTTCTAAAAAGTTCTCCCTTATTCACAATGAGCATGATTAGGAGGGTTTTGAACAGAATACACTTACCAGAAAAATGAACAGCACCGCGGCTCTGATAGAGTGCCAGTCCATTGCAGCTGGGTTCCTTACATCCAAGACTGAGAGAGTTTTGTTTGTTCTTCTCTGTTCTTTTTCTTTCCCCCACTCAGCTGGTGTCTGATTAAAATAATTTCTCAGTAGATGTTCCTACATGCAGGCTTTGAGGTGTTTCTGCCTTCTCTGGGAGAAGAACTGAAGCTACGTATAACCAGTCTAGATCCCCACCCTAAAAACTTGGGCTGGTCTCCCTGAAATGCTTGACAAGATCATCATTGCTCCCAGGTAAAAGCTCAGGGACACACCCTTATTCCAGCTGAAAGGCAGCTCTCTGTGGGGTTGGAAGATTCAGTCCTTTAATGCAGGTGTTCAATGTCAGGCGTTTAAAATGATCCGACATATGGACAGTCGTACAGTTGAGAGGGGCTTTGCCCCCTGTGCTCTATTTACAAGTTGTTACGCTTCTTCTCTCTTAAAAAAGCAAGTATAGTCTGGACGCTGATAATATTCAAAGAGTATTATCTGGTTCATACTCATAGCCAGACACTCAGGTCAAAATCAAAAATCAGAAACTTTCCACTTCAGTGGATGTTACAAAATATTCAGTCGCTTTCTAAGCTGTTATCAAAGAAACAGAAAATCTTGCTGATGTTAAGAGTGAGGATTTTTTTTTCTAAGTATTCATTCAAACAAGCAAAACTATGCTACTTACAATGATAAGGTCCCCTGCATAAGTCACAGTTCCTTTAAGTGGACAGCCTGAGTCCAGGGAAGCCTCTGTTTTTTCTCTGAGTATCTTCCCTCCCCAGCTATTTTTCTCTCTTTAAGATTCTGCCCTTTTCAAGTGTAGCAAAACAAAATTTAGGGTATCTCTAAGCCAGAATAAAAGTAAAAAATCAGAGCCACCAATTAAAATCTTGTCGATCATTTTACGAATGAAGATCAGCGTCTGAAATGCTAATGGGAACACAGAAAGCTGCTCTGCAGGTGAGGTGGGTGAAAAGTCAATGACGAGTCCCAAGCACAGAGCCAAGAATCTGGATAGTCAGCCAATTAGAACATGGGCAATGCACTGAAGAAATGGCTGCCCACACGCAAGCAAATGGGAGACTGAGTGCAGCCCTGGGATATATGAAAAGAATGACTCTCACAAGGCAGCATTTGAAAGTGTTTGTGGGTTATCCTCTCTTCACCCGGCTACGTTGAGCATAAGTATTGTGAGTGGCGGGAAGTCTTGAAATGGAACAAGAGAGCCATCTGGTAAGATGTGGATTGTGGTCAGAAAGATGCTAACCACATCCCAGAAAGGGAAGATGTCTCTGAGAGTCAGAGGCTCTACAAAATGCTGTCATCTCACAAAAGGTGTGTGGCAAAGAAGGTTACTCAACAGTAGTTTGAAATTTCATTCCCTTCCTCATGGAGCTTAGAGAGAAGGAGCTACAATGCCCATATGTAGTTTCAGTGAATAAGAATGCTTATGATAAGAATTGGTTGATATAAATTAATGGCATAAAAGGAGGTGCTTAGGTCAAATTCCTCTTAGCGGAGTAAGATAGAATGTGAATATCAACCTTTGACGTAGTCTGAGCAATTTATTAGTGCAGGATTGTTGACTGTGAATGACTGAGGCCTCACTGAGCACTAGAGAGGAAAGACTACTCCTGCAGCTTTCCAGGGCAAGTGAACGTTTTATCCACCTTGAGTTCTCATCATGGTGCTAGCTTGTGCACAGGCCCTCTTCATCCATTGAATGGTCCTTCCCCAATCCCAACCCTGGCTCCACCCCTAACTCAATGCCCTGCTCCAAAAGTCCCACCACCTCGAGCATTTGTCAGGCAGCCATCTCTCCAGCTGCTCTCTGGAGAGGAGGTGTGGCAGAACCTTAATATAGGAAAGTAGTGGCTATCTTAACTATCACATGAGGACTAGTGATAGTGAGCACAAGTGGGAAAGGGAGTGTATGAATCATCATTCCTTCTCCTTCCCTTCTTTCCCTGCCTTTTTTTCTTTCCTACTATCTTAATCTCCTTAGAGCAGAGTTGTCCAATAGAACTTCTTGAAACGTGGAAATGTTCTCTGTCTGTGCTATCCAGTATGGTAGCCACTAATCACCTATGGCTATGGAGCATTGACATGTGGCTTAATATGACTGAGGAGCAGAATTTTTAGTTTCACTTAATTTAAGTTTAAGCAACCACGCGTGGCCAGTGGTTAGTATATCGCGCAGTGCAGAGAAGTGAGAGCAGCATTGCTCATTATCTTCTATCTTGTTTTAAGCCTTCACGCCTTTTGTTCTTATACACTAAGCTCCCTTTAATTACACCTACTCTATTCCTTTTCTCAACTGTATTCCTCTATCTTTCAGAGTTTCCAGTCAATACCTTTTGATTCCCTTTCCTTTATGTGCTCTTGTTACCTCCTTCTCCCGGGCTCCTTCCTGATCCTATTTCCTAATGCCGGTGAGTTAAGATACTTTAAAACACAGGCAACACAAACCCCTCTCATTTGCCTATTGATGCAATATTTTCTCAATTTTCTCAGTTGTTTCTTTCAGCCATCTTACCTGTAATTTCATATCATGTTGTCACATAACTGTGCGGCACGGTCGGCTTCTGGTCTCCCTGGACACTGTTTCTGTCTGAACATTGGTTGGTGTGTGGATCTCCACATACATACCAACAGTTCTCATTTCATAGACATTTTATGAAATTTGGCATGATTTTTCTGTTTGGAATTTCCCTGATAAGCAAAAGATTTTCTCACGGGATCAAAAGTTTCCTGGGAAGGGATTTTCCTCTCTCTTGTAAGGTATTTGCAAACTCCAGAATTTCATCTCCAGTGCCTACATTTCTATAATCATTCACAGCATGGGATACCGTAACACCTTCTTACAAAACAAAATAATCAGCATCTTTCAGTAAAGGTGATGGATTCTACTGATCTAAATTTTTTTTAAATTCACTTATTTGAGAGAGAGAGCGAGAGTGGAGCGAGCAAGCATGGGGCCGGCAGGTAGAGGGAGAAGCAGACTCCCCACTGAGTAGGGAGCCCAAGTAGGGAGCTTCATCCCAGGACCCTGAGATCATCACCTGAACTGAAGGCAGACGCTTAACCAACTGAGCCACCCAGGTGCCCCCGATTTAGAATTTCTTTAGCCCAATTAAAGTCCCTGATCATTCTACCCACTTCATATCCATAGCATGAATTCATATATTTCAGAGAAACCCAGTGTAATAAGCTTTTATGTCACATGTGAAACTCTGCTTTCACATATGTATCAAATTACCCTAATCAGCTCTACAAGTTATTTTTAAAAATAGGTGGAAGATGAAAATAAATCTTAAAAATAGAAAAATTGAGGTAAATATGTTGAGGATAATATAAACAATTTTTAAAAATTTTTTTAATTTTTTTTATTTTTTATAAACACATAAAGTATTTTTATCCCCAGGGGTACATGTCTGTGAATCGCCAGGTTTACACACTTCACAGCACTAACCATAGCACATACCCTCCCCAATGTCCATTACCCCATCCCCCTTTCCTGACCCCCCTCCCCCCAGCAACCCTCAGTTTGTTTTGTGAGATTGAGTCACTTATGGTTTGTCTCCTTCCCAATCCTATCTTGTTTCTTTTCTTCTTTTCCTACCCCCTCAACCCCCCATGTTGCATCTCCACTTCCTCATATCAGGGAGATCATATGATAGTTGTCTTTCTCTGATTGACTTATTTCACTAAGCATGATACCCACTAGTTCCATCCACGTCGTTGCAAATGGCAAGATTTCATTTCTTTTGATGGCTGCATAGTATTCCATTGTGTATATATACCACATCTTCTTTATCCATTCATCTGTTGATGGACATCTAGGTTCTTTCCATAGTTTGGCTATTGTAGACATTGCTGCTATAAACATTCGGGTGCACATGCCCCTTCAGATCACTACGTTTAAACAAGAATTTTTTTACTTGTCTCTATGTCTCTACTGTTCCTATGAGATGTATTGATTCTAGAACTTGTTAACCTTGTTTAGAATCATACTATTTCTCAGGAAGTCAAAAGAAAGTCTGGGGGATGGAGGCTATTGTTTTAGATTAAAAGATCCTTTTCTTTTAATATATAACAACCAAAAATAATGTCTGATCCTTAATTGGATTCCTGATTTGAACAAAAGAGCTATAGAGATGATTTTGGAGATATTTGGTGAAATTTAAATATAGACTGTTGGGGAATTATTGTAAATTTTATTAGGTTATGTAGCAGTATGTCTTTATTTTTGAAGATACATGCTAAATCATGCAGGGCAAAATTGCTGACAGAAATTTTCTTTATTGTAATTTAGCAGTAACATAGATAAAGGAAATAGGGCAAAATGTTAATGGCCAAATCTAAATGAGAGTATATAGTCTTCTCTTTATTTTTCTGTATATTTGAGAATTTTCATAATAAAAATAATGGTCTAAAGTAGGGGTTGGCAGATTATAGCCATGGGCCAAATTTGACCCACTGCCTTTTTTATTATTTTATTAAAAAATGACCATGCTCATTTGCTTGTGTATTGTCTAGGGCTACTTTTCCTCTATGACAGCAGAGCTGAATAGTTATAACAAAGTGGCTTGCAAAGCCTTAAATAACTACTTATCTGGCTCTTTACAGAAGTTTGCTGACCCCTGTACTAGGTGAACAGATTATAATTTATAATACAAAATATGATTCATTAGGAAATTAGTTGACCTTAGGAGAATCCACAAAATTGATTGAAAGTGTATGAACAGAAATCATGATGACTTAAAGTAACCACTAAAATTAAAGCAATTAATCACTGAGGAAAAGATGCATCTTTATAATCAAAATATATTTTTAGTTTTATATTTCCAGAAAGACTGCGTAATTGACCAGAATTTGTACATAAAATCCAAATATACACAGGGGTGATAGCTAATAGACATAGGTGTGTTAGTAAAAAAGTATTTCAGAAGGGAGAAGTAATTTTTCTATTACACTATGTTTGTAGGTACAGAGTAACCTTTGTAAACGTAAAGTTCAAAATTATTCTGAATGTTCCACAATGCCTAGTACCACAATGAAAATGCCCCAACTCTTCTGCCTTTCTTTTAAACCAATTTTAAGGTAAACCTTAATTTTATTTTTCTCTAGTCAATTCTAGAATAAGAATTTGATAGCATCACATCTTAATGTATTTTTCTCTATATAAAAAGAATATTCATGACAAGGGAAAAGTCTCAGATTATTTTATGAACTTGAGGCTCTATCTTAACCCTTAAATATTTTATGATAAAATAAGAGTTGTCCAAGAAACCAAGCTATTATTGTTGATTCCTTTAAAAATTTTAAAAATAATTCTGATGGAGAATCCACTGCATTTTCATTGTGGTACTAGGCATTGTGGAACATTCAGAATAATTTTGAACTTTACGTTTACAAAGGTTACTCTGTAGCTACAAACATAGTGTAATAGAAAAATTACTTCTCCCTTCTGAAATACTTTTTTATTCACACACCTATGTCTATTAGCTATCACCCCTGTGTATATTTGGATTTTATGTACAAATTCAGTCCTTCCTTTTACTTATAGTAAATTACGAACAGGGTAGTTCTATGACTTTTTTTTCCCCCTACTATTTCTTGACTATATACTATACTCGGGACTGGGATTATAAAGATGAATATACCTTGGTCTTTGCATTCAAGTGGCTCCAAGCTACCTGGAATGGGAAAGACAGCAGATTTCCCCCTAACATGCTAAGTAGAAACAAGCATGGGGTGTGTTGGGAGCCCTTAGCCCTGATTTGTTGGAGGTGACATTGGAAAAATCTTATGCTGTTAAGGACTACAGCTGTATGACATAATAAAATTGAATTCTAAAGTGCTGGATTTTTTTACTTCTTGTCTTTGTAGTTTACCTAAACCAACTCATGTATGCTTTCAAACTTATATCTTCTTTTGTCTCAACGTTGCCTTTCTGTCTTCATTTCTGCTGCTATAGGTCCTCTCCACCCAGCATCACCATGGCACATTTCTAACTGTACTTCAGCACTTGCCCTTTTAATCCATCTTGGATTCATTTTCTGGAATAATGTTTTTGGAACATTGATCTCCTTATGTCACACTTCTTTTCAAAAACCACAGTAACTTCATATTTCCTCCCAGATCAAAGTGTCTTCAGTAGCAAATTTATGTCTCTGGGTTATTTAGTGTCTCTAGTGAGAACAAAATGCAGTTACCCTCCACATTCTTGAGATTTTCCACCATTGCTTTCATTTTTGAAGACCCTGCTTTTGATGATGGTGATACTAATAGGTTTTCTGATTGATATTTGTCTGGAATATTTTCCATTTAGGGGTGTATGTATAGTCTATGAGCAGGTAAAAAGTTGTCATTTTCAGAAACTATGGTGACTGTAGTTTTAAAAATTCAATTCCACCAATATTTCTTGAGATTACTAGGGACTGCACTAGTTGTCAGGAGAGATAAAAGTAGGTAATAGAAGTTTTTGTCTTTAAGAAGGCTATGACCTTGACTGGATCTCAAAGGGAATGATGAGGCTTGTCCCTATGATAAGACACATTAAGTATGTGCTGTAGGAAAGACCTATAGTGTTTTATGAGCCCTGCAAAAGGGAAAGAGTTCCCACATTAAGGAAGTTGGGGAACTCTTCATGGAAGAGGTAGAATTCGAAATTTTTAGGTTGGCTACATTCTCAACAAATGAAGATGTAGATGAGAAAGAAGGCAAAAAGGAATACAATTTTTTTCTGGG
The DNA here is from genome assembly GCA_004024625.1 of Mellivora capensis. Lineage (NCBI taxonomy): Eukaryota > Metazoa > Chordata > Mammalia > Carnivora > Mustelidae > Mellivora > Mellivora capensis. Next base: position 94,556 of record PISX010001217.1, read on the forward strand.
CAAAAAGGAGTCAAATTGGACTGTCTGTACCATTTGTGAGAGGCAGCAGAGCTGATGTGTTAACAGAATGTGGAGGACTTTAAATGCCTCTCTGAAGAATGTGGATGATATTCTATGGCAAACAAAAAACCACTGTGAATTTTGAGCAAGATGTGGACCTAGTCAACATTGTGCTGCGGGAACTTGTCCTGGAACATTTGCTACACTTGATCTTAGCCAAAAGGCTGAGAAGCGATGTCCTGGAACATTTGGAATGGAAGAGAAAAATGGAAGAGGGAGAAAGATGAATTTGGAGGTCACCATAATAGTTTAAGTGATGAACCTGAAATAGTGTGGTGTCAGTGGGGAAGGGAAAATGAGGTAGAAGTGTGACAAAAGTAAAATAAACAGTACCGGCTGGCAGACTGGATGGAGGGCAGAGGAATAAAGTGCTTGGGACTAGTGGGAAAGACTTCCTTCTTTCTCATATTAGGTGCAACAGAAGAGAAAGGAATCTGAGGTTTTGGTGTAAGAACTAAGCAGTTTTTTTTAAAAGATTTTATTTATTTATGTGACAGAGAGAGATCATAAGTAGGCAGAGAGGCAAGCAGAGAGAGAAAGAGGAGGAAGCAGGCTCCCTGCCGAGCAGAGAGCCCAATGCGGGACTCCATCCCAGGACCCTGAGATCATGACCTGAGCTGAAGGCAGAGGTTTAACCCACTGAGCCACCCAGGCGCCCCAAGAACGAGCAGTTTTTAACATTTTATCTGTTTATACTTTGTTTCATTCCTTCTCTGCTGGAAAAAAATTCAGATCTTCTTTCAGATTTACAATTTGCCAGCGCTTTTCCACATTAGCTCTCTCTTCATTTATGCATACATTTTGGGGAGTATTTTGTATAATTTGTATATTCAAATATTTTGAATAATTTGGAAGTAAGTTGCATATATCATGACATTTTTGATATCATGACAGTATATATCTCCTAATAAGACAGACTTCTGCTCCATAATTTGTGTTTTTGATGCAAAAATCATAAAAAAGAATAATGGTGCAAATGAGCTATGACACACTGAATAAAAAAGAATACACGAGCCCATAGCATTTCTCAAAAGGGCAGGGAGGGGAAAAGTAAGCTCTTCTTTAGGAGAGATTGCCAGCTAATAAATATAGGGGGAACAGTAGAATTAGATAATTTTTAATAGTGTTGCCCAGCAAAATAGTAACTGACTCAGGTAAAGATCATCAATGGGTGTTAATACTAGTGAATGAAAATTTGTTGGGAAATCAGGCTTTTACATGATATCAAAATATCACATCATCTCACCAGCTGATGAGACTAAGCATTGGGACAAACTGACCAGGTATTCCTCCTTGCATGATGCTATAAAAACTATACAATGTCACCCTATGATATTCTTGCCCAAAATGCTTAACCTGAATCATAAAATGAGAAAACAATAAGAATAATATCAATTTGGGATTATTCTATAATAAAATGGCTTGGATCCTGTAAAAATATCAGGTATGATATTTTTATGAAAATAAAATGGGGGGAACAGGGAGACATTAAAACTAAACTTATAATATTTGATTCTTTGTTCTGAACCCTAGGCCATTCAATGGCAATGATGATTAGCCATAAGGAACTTTTTTATGGGACAATTGAAAATTTTTGATTTTGGTCATTTTAACCCTAGAAAAGAGCATGTTTTTAATGTCCATTTTTCTAAAGATTTTTACCACCAGTGTATACAAAATAAAGTAGGTATAGCATATAAGTTGTCAGGAAAATATAGTTTATTTGAAGCAAGATTTAAAAAATAATAATAATTAAATATCACAGAAAATATTTTTCATGAATATTCAATAATTGTCATGAATATTTTTTCATCAAGTAAAAAAGCATAGCATGCTCCAAGGGAACAAATGCAGGGGAAATAGAACTAAGAGATTTTCATTTATAATTTTAGTCATTGACAAATTATAAAAATATGATTCTGAAAATAAATTAGACAAAGACAACAAAACAAAAAAGCAACAACAATAACAAAACCAAAGGAAACAATCTCATTCATTAATATAATTGCTGTAATTTGAAATGGTGTATTGACGTATGGATTTGGGGAGCACATTAAAATCATTATGACTAGTTGAAAGGCTCTCTAGGAATGTAAGGTAGTTCAAAATTAGAAAAACCTATTGCAGTGTCTAACCACTGTAATAACTCAAATTAATAAATAACTTCCAGGGCTGTCTGGGTGGCTCATTTGATTAAGCATCTGCCTTCGGCTTAGGCCATGATCCTGGAGTCTTGGGATCAAGCCCACCATTGGGATCCCTCCTTGTTGGGAGCCTGCTTCTCCCTCTCCCCCCTCCCTGCTCTCTTTCTCTCTTGCTATCCCTCTGTCTCTCAAATAAATAAATAAAATCAAGAAAAGAGAGAAAAAAGAAAAATAACTTCTATAGATGTTTTAAAAAGCTTTATTTAATTCATCATATACTTTTAAATGAAGGAATGAATACGAAGAAATAGAACAGTCCCTAACTTTATAAAAATTGTATGTCATACAAAAATCTATCATTCTACTCAGTGTCAAAATGATAAACACATTTTTATTAAATTCTGGAAAAAGATCTCACTGTTATACTACATAATATTTTCTGTAAAGAATAGTCAAATAAAAATATCAAAAAATTATGATTATTCACAGATCACACATTTTTCTATGAGAAATGAGAATTCCCAGAAAAATGAGTTAAAAAATTATTGTAAACAACTTGAAAATTTTAGTTGACTGAGCACCTAATTAATAAACAAAATTCAGTAATCTAAATAAATATCAGTTAGGGATTATAATGAAAGAAATATAGTAGTTTATAGTAGTAACTATAAATATAAACTATCTCATGAAACAGAGCAAAAATGTATAGAACCTGCATGATAAAACTTTTTTTAATTTAAATTCAATTCACCAACATATCTCATCATTAGTTTTTGACGTAGTGTTCAATGATTCATTAGTTGTGTATAACACCCAGTGCTCATAACAGGTGCCCTCCTTAATGTCCGTCACCCAGTTATCACATCCCCCCCACCCACCTCCCTTTCCACAACCCTGTTTGTTTCCTGAAATCGAGTCTCTCATGACTTGTCTCCATCTCTGATTTCTTCCCATTCAGTTTTCCCTACCTTCCCCTATGATAAAAATTTTAAGGATTTCCTAAGGAACATGGGGAAGACATGAATCAGTCAAAAGACATACTTTTTTTTTCCCCACAGAAAGATACCTATTATAATGAGACCCTCAAAATAATTTTTTTGTAGAATTTGACAAAATGATTTCATATTCATGTGGGATGAAGAAAGTCAAGAATAGAAATTAAAATTGTGCTTTGAAAAGCACAATAATGAGTGAAGTCAAACCTGGCAAAGGTATTAACCACAATTCTACAATGATTAACATAATCTGGAATCAGAAAATGAATAAAAAGATCAATAAAATAGATTTATGATTCCAGAAATAGATTTTATGTATGGATGAAGAAAAGATCTCTAATCTGAAATACTGGTGTCTTTTCAAATCACTGAGAAAAATGTGCATAATTCAGAAGACAGGGTCGAGACAGGTAACTACTTAAAACAAAACTAACCTACTCCTTATACCAGAAAAAATTTTAGATGGAGAAAAGATTTAAATTGAAAAGAAGCCATTCATAGAAGAAAAGAACTAAGTAAAAATTTAAATATCTTAAAATGGGGAATGTCTGTCTAAATCCAGAACCCTTAAAGTGAAGGACTGATAAAAATTAAACATAAAAATTAAAACATGTATATAGCAAATAAGCATGACGAAAAAAAAAGGTAGTAAGCTAGTAAAAAAAAAGTTTTTTTACATATGTAACAAAGTCCAGTTCCCATAAAATATAATGAGCTTTTGAACCTCTATAAGAAAAAGTTGTCAACCCAAAAGAAAAATAGGCAGAGGATTAAAAAAGGCCTTTCACTTAAAAGAACATAAAATAGTTAATAGGCAGAAAAAAAAAGATATTCAACCTTAGTCAGAATTGGATATATACATAACAAAAACAACAACGAAATAAAGATATTTCACCAATCTTATGAACATTTGATAACAAAACATTTTCTAAAATATTATCTAATACCCATTGTTGGGGAGGAAGTAGAAAAATAGGAAATCATCTTCTTGACCGAAAGTGGAAGTGCAAGTTGTTAGAATGTTTTGGGAAGGTAATTTGACAATAACTGACAAAAATTTATGCATACACTTTGATGCAACAATTTCTATTCTTAGAATTTAGCCCCAGATATACTGATTAAAAAAATACACATATAAGATGCTCATTGCATTATTATAATAGTGAAAAATTGGTAACAATTCAAATGTCTCAGAGCATAATTTGCTTCGTGAATTAGGGTAATTATAATTTGAATTTTTTAAAAAAATGAGACAAATCTAAATATACTGATATGAAAAGAGGTCTAAGTTACAGTAATTTTAAAAACCAAGATGTAGAACACTGCAAAAATACACGTTGTGTATATGCACTTTTATATCTGCATGGAAATTTTCTGAGATTGTTCACAAAAACCTGTTTATTGGAAAAGAAAATGTATGCTTAGCTTTGTATTCTTCTGATCCATATCTGTATTTTATTGTCAGCAGGACTTTATTTTATAATAAAAGGTGAAGATACTTGAAGCTTTGCAATTGACCTTTTAAAAATAGAAGAGATAATCTTAAGTGTCCGTTTGAAGACAGATGGAGGAAAAGGATTAGAGATATATAAATGAAAGTTGTCAGTTTCAAGATGACAATGAAACTGTATAAGTGGTAGAATCACCTAGGGAGAGCATTAAGAGAAAGAGATGAAACTATCTGAAGAGAAAACTTAACGTGTTTACGTTTGCTCGGTAAAGGGGAAGAAGAGTTAGCAAAAGAGATGGAAAAAGGTGCTTTAAAGATGTGATCTCACTCCTAGGTGGAATTTAAGAAACAAAACAGAAGATCATAGGGGAAGAGAGGAAAAAATAAAGCAAGACAAAATCAGAGAGGGAGACAAACCATGAGAGTCTTAATCATAGGAAACAAATTGAGGGTTGCTGGAGGGGAGGGAGTGTGGGAGGACGGGATAGCTAGGTGATGGATATTAAGGAGGCACATGAGGTAATGAGCACAGGGTGTTATAGAAGACTGATGAATCACCGACCTCTATCTCTGAAACCAATAATACAGCATACATTAATTGAATTTAAAATAAAATTAAATATTAATTAATAGTTGGGGTGGGGGAAGATGTAGTCAAATCAGTTCAATCCAATGTAATTTAAATCATAGCAAGAATTTGAAGATGACTAGTTTCCAGAACAGTCCTGAAAAGAAGAGAGAAATAGAGCACAAATATTCTCCTGATTGATCTCCCAACTCCCTGACTCTAGCTTTCGTGTTTGTTTGCAGGCATATTCTTTTCCAACCATCCATTTGATGCATAGTTTCATGAAGATTGGTCTTGTATCCTTTTCCCCTAGATTGGTTTCATGCAATAATAATCTAGAGGTGGATTTATTCAGGCCAAGCCTTTATTACTCAACTCTAGACCGATATATCCAAATGCCTATTTGACACATCCAAAATGTCATTTCTTTTTGGAAATGTCAAATACAGATCAAAGTGTGGAAAACACATGTTTTCCCTCTCAGAAATAGTCCCTTCCTTTGTTTTTGTTTTGATTTGTTTTAATTCCAGTTGTTAACATACAGTTATATTAATTTCAGGTGTACAATATAGTGATTCAATAATTCCATACATTACTCAGTGCTCACTAAGTGTACTCTTAATCCCCTTCATCTGTTGTACCTCTCCCCCCACAACCTCTCCTCTGGTAACCCTCTGTTTTCTGTAGTTAAGAGTCTAATTTTGGATTTGTCTCTTTTTCCCCCTTTGTTCATTTGTTTTATTTCTTAAATTCCACATATGAATGAAATCATATAGCATTTGTCTTTCTCTGTCTTATTTCACTTAGCATTATACTCTCTAGATCCATCCATGTTGTTGCAAATGGCAAACTTTCATTCTTTTTCGGCTGAATAACATTTCCTTGTATGTATAGATGTATATGTACTTTCATATACCACCTCTTTATCCATTCATTTATCAATGGACACTTGGGTTGCTTCTGTAACGTGGCTATTGTAAATAATGCTGCAATAAACACAAGGGTGCATATGTCCTTTTGAATTAATGTTTTTGTATATTTTGGGTAAATACCCAGCAGTACAATTACTGCATCATAGAGTAGCTCTATTTTTAATTTTTTTGAGGAACCTCCATAGTGTTTTCCACAGTGGTTACAGCAGTTTGCAGGATTCCTTCGCTCGGACTAGGCAATAAAATCACCTTCTATCTAGTTGTGCAAGACAGAAGCCTGAGAGATATTATCAAGACATTTTTCTTCTTAGCCTTCCATTTCCAAACTATCAGCAAGCTCTATTGATTTTATATCTAAAATATCTCTCAAATTCATTTCTTCTCTCCATCTTGGCTCTACCACCATCTTGGCCAAACAATTATGATGCCCCACCTGGATGGCTGTTGTAACTTCCTAACAGATCTGCATTCCATTATGGCTAACTTCTAACCTGTTTACTACACTATTGCTGGAAAAAAGTATTTCCAAGAGCAAACCTAAACATATCAATCTCTTTTAATGGCTTTTAGAGTAAAAGGCAACAAAAGTCAGGGCCTTGTACATTTCCTTTGCAGTCATAGTTAAAAGCTTATGCATTTTCATGTGATTGTGACTCTCTGTCCTCACAACTATACTGTTATGTTCATGAGAATAGGAACCATGCTGTTTTTTTCATCAAAATTGTATTTCTGGAACCTAGCACATGATAGTTGTCAATAAATATTTTTAATTAATAAGTGATTGAAAACAAAAAGGAGTTTCAAGGAAAGTATGTGTCTTAACCTTTGTTAAGAGATCTAAAAGGAGGATGGTAAAAACTAAGAAGTAGATAAATTTGATGACTTGATGAAATATACGATTAGTGTTAAGTTTGTGAATAACATGAAGGTGAATATAGTCAAGACTATCCAAAGAGATAGACTACGGAGTATGTCCTGGGAAGTGAGGAGTAGATCTGCTAGGTGATTAAGTCTGAAGAAAGGGAGGGTATAGCACTCCAGAGATCTTACTAATGTCAAAGACATACATATTAGAAGCAAAAGAGTGAGGCCATAGGAACTTAGGTGTGGAACATAGGAACTGGTGTTTATGATGGTATGAATTGTACTCTTGATATCATGCATATGCTTCTTCAGAAAAAGCTCTTTAAAACTGGGGATCATGTCTGCCCTCTGCCTTCCTAGAATTGCCTGGGAACCCATATTTGCCCAATTAATATTTTAAGGTAAGTTGAATTAAAGCCCCATTTTTCAGAAATTCTGCCACCTTAATTCTTACAGCATTTTTTAGACTTGATTTCTTACAGTTACATCCATGTAAATTCTACTTCATTGCAACTTCTTGAAAAATAATCAATATTTGTTGTATCCACTTCCTTATCACTTGATCTCAAGCAGTGATTTTTTTTTTTTTTTTTTTAGATTTTATTTATTTATTTGACAGACAGAGACCACAAGGAGGCAGAGAGGCAGGCAGAGAAAGAAGAGGAGGAAGCAGGCTCCCTGCGGAGCAGAGAGCCAGATACCGGGATCGATCCCAGAACCCTGAGATCATGACCTGAGCCGAATGCAGAGGCTTTAACCCGCTGAGCCACCCAGGCGCCCCGAAGCAGTGATTTTTTTAAAGATATCCTACTATTGGGAGTTTCAAGAATAAGTTTTCAGTCGCAGTCAATGAGAAGTGCATATTTTTTGGCAATTATGACAGATTTACACAAGAAACCTGGGAACAGGTTTTTACAACATGTTTCTGGTTTTGGGGAGGGTTTTTCAGCTCCAGCATCTGCAAACATCATCAGAATCCCATGATAAAATCTACTAGCTACTATGAAATGCTGATGACTAACCTCTGGAACTGCATATCAAAGCAGTCAGACTTGTATATTGTGAGTCACAGAAATGTAGATTTAGAGTCAGTGAGAAGAACACCCAGGAAAATCTGCCTACATTCAGAGATATTGATTGAGAACTAAGTATAAGAGAAACACCCAATTCTATCAGGAATCTTGTGTCAGTTTTATATCATCAACTCATCTCAGGCTAATATCGAGTAACTGCAGAATCTTAATGTAAGTTTTTACCATCAAACATATTTACTTCCATTTAGAGGTATTAAATTTCATGGTAAGAAATGCTTTGCACAATGAGAAATACATGGAAAATTATTTTTTAAAAAACATCTTACTGTTAATTCTTGGGCTTTATCTTACATTTACTAAATCCATATTTTTTAGGATATGAGATCCAGAAAACTATATATTTAGTTAGCGCCCAAAGTGGATTGGATGTATCTTAAAGTTTGAAACCTTGCTTTTATTCCTAAGTTGTCTTGTTGTGTGTATCACAACTTATAGAGACACAGGGATCCCTAGACCTGTTACTCCCTAGATCAGTACTCTGTTATTTCAACTATCAGTGCCAGTTTCTGACATTGCCCACAAGGAAGCACCACGCAAACGCTCCTGTTAGGAGAAATTGCTTGGCTTAAAGGACAAACTGAGATCAAATCCCGACCTTCCACTGTGTGACCTTGGCCCGTTCAATCAATGTCCATGACTTTTGGTTTTCTCATTTGAGAAATGGAGATAATGAAATATGCTTAATAGACAGCGGTTTGTGGGAATGAAGTGAGGGGCATGAGAAACCATGATGAGTGGGTGGGCCTTCAAGTAGTTCAATAGCAACATGAGAGACGGAACCGGAGGGGTCAGCAGGAGTCAGGTTATAAATCATCTTATAGCTGCAGGGAGCCATTTGGGCCTGCTGGTAATAGCTTTTAAAATCCTGGCATGTGGTCTCATGGGCTTTATTTTATCAGAGATACCGAAGTAACTCTTCTTCCCTCTTCTTAAACAATCTCCACCCCATTCAGCCCAAGCCTCACTGTCTAAGAATCCTGAAGAAGATGATAAGGATGTTGTTTCAAGATTCCTTGAGAACATGGAGGGGAAAGCGGTAGTGCCGATCTCTGGCCAGCAAGAAGGGTTAGCAGTGACAACCTGGGCGCTCTCAGTGGAATCTGCCAGGGAGTCAGGGAGAGTTACACTCACTGGTACTGAAGCATAAACGAGAATTATTGAGCACACATTTGAGAACATGAATATAACTGAGGTATGTGTGCTGTTCACTAACACATAGTGGTGGGTTTTTTTTAATATATGCAGGTAAAAAACAAATAAAATGTTACACCACAGCTTCTGTGATAGGAGTTTGTATAATGAGCCCTGGATATTATATGAGACTGATGAATCACTGAACTCTACCTCTGAAACCAGTAATATGGTATATATGAATTAATGGAATTTAAATTTAAAAAAAAGAAAAAACTTATATAGAGAAAAAAATTCTCTATAGAGAAAACACTAATCTGCTTTAAAGAGAGGAGTCTTGGGGCGCCTGGGTGGCTCAGTGGGTTAAAGCCTCTGCCTTGGGCTCAGGTCGTGATCCCAGGGTCCTGGGATCGAGCCCCGCATCGGGCTCTCTGCTCAGCAGGGGGCCTGCTTCCTCTTCTCTCTCTGCCTGCCTCTCTGCCTATTTGTGATCTCTGTCTGTCAGATAAATAAATAAAATCTTAAAAAAAAAAAAAAAAAAGAGGAGTCTTGGGACACCTGGGTGGTGCAGTCAGTTGAGTGTCTAGATTTTAGTTTCAGCTCAGGTAAGGATCTTAGGGTCTTGAACCCTGTGTCTAGCTCCAAGCTTAGAGTCTGCTTTATGTTCTCTCCCTCTCCCTTTGCCCCTCCCCCTGCATGCTCTCTCTCTCTCTCAAATAAATAAATAAATCTTAAAAAAAAAAAAGAGTGATAGGAGTCTCCATAGAGATGGGCCTTTTGGTATATGGAGGATGTCTGGAAATGGAGAAGGATGTGGGTAAGGGGAGTGCATTGTTCTAGAGGGGAAACTACCAATGTCACAATAAGCCCAAACCTGTAGAGCTGAAAGAGGTAGAATCTGGCAGGATTGTTCTTGGGTTTAGCTCTACTAGAACTGGCCATGTTTTATTTTAATCCAAGAGGAGATACAGGTGAACTTTCTTTTCCTGCTGTTGAGTAGGCTGCAAACCATCACTAGCTTGCTTACATCATTTCACATCAGAAGTACTTTTCTGAAGGCTAAGTACTACTTTCCTGGTGTTTGCTCAACAGTTGATTTATGTTACTCATCTGTGAAACATCTTAGGATGCCCCATAATAAGCTGCTTCTCCTCAGCACAAGTTGAAAATGAGGTTCCTGATGGGAAAGTTTTGTGTTCATTTTATGTATGTAATGGAATCCAAAACAACTCTCTTAAATGCTAGGTTTTCCTTTCCAAACATTTGTCTAGCAATTTATTACTGCTGCTTATCTTCTCTCCAGAGGATGACCTCAGTCCTTCTGTGTGTGTGTTTATGTGTGTGTGTTGGTTCCTGTGTATGCTGCGGGTGTATGTCTTTTCTGTAAACCCCCCACAGTATACTAAAGATTGTCCTCTCATTGCCTTTTGTTTGTCATCAAGACTTTAGGAATTGGGGCTAGAAATCCCGTTGTAAAACCTCCATGAACCTTTCTCCCTATTTCTAAAAGTGAGGGCTTTTTGGCATTGAATAAGACATTATATGTAAAGCCCAGCTTGGGCCAGGGTTCCTCTCAGCCAGGATTCTTTGTGAAAAGCAGTTTCACCTTCAGCAGTTAATTACTCTTTAAAGAAAACACTTCCCAGAGACCTTCTTTGTTTTGAGACAGGAGGTGGAAATAGCGCTGCACTACCGCGTAGTGTGGGCCATAGCATGGTCCGGTCCATGGTATGGTCCACGTTGCAGCAGGGATGCCCCTTACTCCTCACAATGCCTCCTCCTCCATCCACACTCAGATCCCAGCAAACACTCACTTGATTTAAGAATACCCACCGATGGGGTGCCTGGGTGGCTCAGTGGGTTAAAGCCTCTGCTTTCGGCTCTGGTCGTGATCCCAGGATCCTGGGATCGAGCCCCACATCGGGCTCTCTGCTCCGCGGAGAGCCTGCTTCCTCCTCTCTCTCCCTGCCTGCCTCTCTTGCCTACTTGTGATCTCTGTCTGTCAAATAAATAAATAAAAAATCTTAAAAAAAAAAAAGAATACACACCGATTATTAAAACAAAATGATCCTGTCAGTGGAATACTGAGAAAGTGATAGGGAGAGTGGTGGAGAATGAATTTATAGAAACCTGACAATTAGTGAAATTCAATAACTTCTTTGTTCATGCAATAAATGTGGATTGAGTTCTTAGTATGTGTCAAATGCTATGGCAGGAGTTGGAGATCCAATGTATCCATAAGGAAGTCACAGTTGGGAGCATGATGCCCTTGTGGAGAAAATGACAGTATTATTTTGTATTTATTATTTATTTTCCTCTAGTCAGTGAAGCCCAACCTGTAAGCCAGAAACTTGGTATTGTAAGGAGCCTCTGATACCATATATCTACCCATCATCATCTGTAGATTGAATAATTGATAGATCCAAATTTATATATTCTCTATTTACTAAATAATTAGTAATATTTCTAAACATTATTCAAATTATCAAGTAGCTATAAAAATGAGTCTATTTGTAAAATAAAATGAAAGTAGTAAAGTATAAATTAAATTGTTACTTTAGTCATCGAGTATTTTCTTGACAGATAGTAGTAGTAGTATATGCTAGTGGTACAATCTAGTAAAAAGTTTTTATATAAATACAAGCTACCTAAATATTTAAAAAGGAAATCTAATACTTTAAAAATAGAAATCATCTGTGAACCACTGCCCATTTACATTATTAACATATGAGACTGAGACATATTTATCTTGAAACAAATAATGAGTAATTTGCTAATATTGGTTTTTTTCACCCATAAGGAATTTTCCAAAAGTTTTTGAGATTTAAATTTATTCTTCCATTTATTCCAGTAGTATATATTGAGTAACCTACAACTAGACACTATATAACACAGAATAGTGTTTAAAAACCTGATAAATCTTTGTGAGATTAACCATTTCATAAAATATATGGATAAATTTATTTCTGTGCAATGAATCTACTTTTCTTATTAGTTTTTACATAAAGTTGTTAATGTTTCAAATAGAGTATTGTCAACCCCAATAAATAATGTGGTCTTCAAGTATGAATGCAGGGGGAAAAAAGTGAATGCAGCAAAAATGTTTTTTACTACAAAAATTGGATGAGATTTTTCCTCTCATTGGCTCTCTGACTTGGTGCTTGAGTTATCCTCATATCACGTTTGATGCGAAACTGTTAAATAATTTTAAACTCTCCAAAGTTCAAAAATTTATAGATGTATTGAAATAATCCCTGATAGTATTGTTCTGTATTCAGGATTAGTAACAGAATGAGTCCTGAAAAATAAAAGCAAGTATAAAATCAGAAATTCTGGGAGTGTGGTTATCTGCCCTATGCATTTTACCGAAACAGAGCTAGATGACCAAAGAGTGTCCAAGTTAATGTAAATCCTTGAAGAACTCCTTCACTCTTAAATTTGAAGTGTATGTTAAATGAAACATTTCTTTTGCAGACACTATGAAACGCACCAGATGCCATCTTCTGAGACATCTTTATATTTAAGAATCTTATACATGAAGTTGTGGCTCTTAAAACTAAAGATTGTCAGAACTTGCTAAAAGATAGATGGCTGCTTCTGAGGTCTGGGTTAGGTCTAGAGCCAGCCAACATTTACCAACAAGGGACAGACGAATAGATAGCCACAGTTTATCCTTCTTCTCAAACTAATTGCGCATGTGCTTACTAGGGGATAATAACACATCAGGATGGAATTTGCAGAGTGTAGCCAGGTAATGACCTTCCTGAACTTTGACAGTGGATAAATTGTGAAGTTGTTACATTCTGCAGCTTCCTGGATCCCCACCTTCCCAGATCCCCAGATATACCCCCTGAAAGCAAGAAGGGGACAAATGGTGACATACAGTTGCCAGTTTCTCTAAGCAGAGGTGAATATTTGATTTAATGGGTAAACCCTTAATTTCAAAATGACTTTGAAATTAGAGCCACTCCTAGAAGCTGAATGGACTTTATTGCCTAATGGCATATCTGTTCCTTTAGAGATATCTCCCCCATAGAGACAAAACCATAAATGTTACCTCACACTCATGCACAGATTGTGTTGGAATCTAACTTGTGAACTGTGGGAGAGATCTGACCATTGTCCCACGTCCACTGCTATCTCATTATCTTACCACTTGCTATAGTTGCTTTATAACAATATTACTATTATTTTGCTAAATTAATAGGTCTAGTAAATGTACGTTCTCAGCAAGAACTTGTTAAACTTGTGTGTGTGTGTGTGTGTGTGTGTGTGTGTGTGTGTGTCTGAGTAGGCGTGACCCATTAGTGTAACTTCACAGTGACTCTGTTATTTCTCTGTACCGACTCACAGAGACCTTAGTTTGGAGACAAAGCACTTTAAATACTTCAAAGACATGGAAACATTAAGAAGATCAACTGATCTTTTTAAGTACCATTTTAAAATCTGTGACATGATAAATGGATTTTTCTTGACAATATTCAAGGAAAGTTGTGGTTAATATTTTTAAAGCCTTCCTACCATACCTTTTGAAGTAAATTCTACCATGAACTAAGTTGCCATCTCTCTGGGCCTCAAAGCTTTTTTCCACAAAGTGGAAATGTTCTGGTAGGTGAAATAAGGCTCCTACTTCTAAGAGTTTGTGATTCTGGGAAATAAGTATTTTTTAATAAATACATTTTGCTATAAACTTAAGAGAAAGGAAACTTTGGAATTGCATTAAATAAAGCTGAAGAATTCATTCTTATCATGATGTATAATTAATTCCCTGATGATTTTTGTATAGCAAACTTTTCTATCCAATATGTTTGCAGATTACTACTTTTTATGCCTCAGAATTTACCAGATAGTATGTACTCAATATGTTTTAGAATAATCAGATCTGGCAAAAAGGACTTGCTAAGGTCAACTCAGGTCTTCTGCCTCCTCTGGAGTCTTCTTCCACATTGGCTTAGCTTCTCAATGCAAGATTTCATAAATTTAGCCATTTTTATTGACATAAAAATAGCATTCAGATATAAGATTGAAATTATTATACCCTAACATGACAGTTGGGACAACAGATAAATACACTACCTGGGCATTCCTAGAGTTAAAGGAGCCAAAGAGTTATATTGTCTTCACACTTATAAAAAGAATGGAAACTTAAGCCAATAACTGAAAAATAGGAGCAATAATTGAAATATAGGTCCTAAATTTTGGTATTGCTTTTTTTCTTTTAGGGGAAAGAAATTGGTTTTTGTTTAGCTTTACAATGTCTGTGATTTTAAGATTGTTTGGTCACTTGATTGTGGTTTTGTAGGAGTACATTTTTCTAGTTTTTATTCAATTTATAGTGATAACATTAATGTACAAATTTTTCCTTTTTTTTTTGTTTAAAAGAAAAATGGAAAGATGCACTAGTAAATTACTACTAAAAGTCTTTTGTATTCTGTTCATGATATCAAGCTGTCCTGAGATCTAGAAATGAAACTTACTAAAAGTGCTTTATATTTAACTAGAAATATTATATTAATTCTTAACATTAATTTATTGCAATAAGATGGCCATCTTCAAAACTTGAAAAAATGTATCTGTCAATCTATTTAATATTAATTTCATCTTTCAGGGGCTAAGAGTATAAAGTCAGTGAATGGAAGCAGAATCACACTGTTGATGATAACCTATAAAGTCCCTTAAATCACCCATACATAGCAAAATGCTTTGTTTTGTGGATCCTATGTAGTGACTTAAGTTTCATGTCTAAACCTAGTAGAGGAGAGTAGTTGGGCCAGAGTGTGGCAGCCTGGATTCAAATTCTGGTCCAGTCACTTCCTAGCCATGTGACCTTGGGAAATTTAGTTCACCTCTCTGTGCCTCAGTTTCCCTATTGGTACAATAAGGCTGATACAGGGCCAACCTATAGTGTTAGGGGAATTAAGTGATTTAAAAAAGGGACCAAGCACAGAGCAAGTGCTGCATCAGTGTTACCTTTTATCATTATAAGATAGAAATGTACATAAGAGAATAAAAAGTTCATGTATGCCATGTAAGTTTACAGTTTTTGTAAATGTGTGCTTGTTCACATGAGTTAATTCTGTGCACTATGTAGTTGGTACATCCTGTTCTTTCCTCTAGTGTGTTGTATTAATTTATTTTTTCTCCAGTTGATATGTGAATGCACTGGGTCAGAGTGTAAAATGCATTTCTTGTGATGGGTTATGGTCCCCAAAAAGGGTTTCCTTTTCAAAGTCACTACTCTGAAGCATCTGAATTCCTTCTGCTGTTGCCTCCTGAAAGCTGTCAGAGTGCTGCCTCAGTTTTGTTTTCTTTTCTTCCCCCCTCTGGTGAACAATGAGCAGTAAAACTGGCTCTCTCTCCGGATGGGGAGGGAAGATAAAGGTCTAAATAGCTTGGGAGAGCTTGCAATCAGGCGATTGCCTCCAGGTGTAGACTGGGCGGAGGACAAGGGAGGTGTGGGTGGAGAGCTATAACAGGGTGGAGGTGGAGAAGCCCCATATCATGCAGCAACCTGTGCTCAGACTCTGGGTTGGGCTGTGAGGGGTGGAGAGCTCCGCTGAGATGAGACATGTTGGTCCTGCAAAGGACAGGGTGCAGGTTGGGAGAAGCAAGAGAAAATGTTTAGGTATGCTTGCTCTTGGCATGAGATCTGGTTCTGAGAATAGCATGGTTGGGAAACTTGGTAGGGAAAAGATAGAGGGATAGACGGGGTGGGGGGTAAGGTAGTGAAAGAAGTTAGGGGAAGAGGTAAGGAAAGGATGGAGTCAGTTGAGTGGGAATCTCGACATGCTCCACTCCTTATGACTCAAGGTGATGGCTTACTGCTCTTAGGCCAATTAAGAGCTAAATCCAACAATGGGAAATGGAAGTTTGTACTAGCTGCAGTGCATGAGAATAAAAAGCTGTTGCTACATTAGTGAAGTGCAAAGTTTGGTCTCTGTAGCTGATGAGGAGCTTTTGTGTAATTGTTGAGTTCATAATGAATTGAACAAGCCCAAAGGGTAATGGGTGTGGTTTTCAGTGTGATCTACTTTGCGGCTTTTCTAAGGAGGTAGTGAACCACCCAAGAAACAAGCCAGATATTATAGTTATGCACTCAAACTGATAAACAAATGGTTGGGATGCAATGTAGGACAATTAGCTTCTGCTGGATAATTCGTGCCCCTAGGTCACAGAAAAGACCACCCTCCCAACTCTCAATCATTTCTGAGATTTCTTGGAGGATTTCATCAAAGTGTCCATAAACAGATCAGATGATGCCATGTGTACCACTGCCCTTGGGCAGATAACCCCCACCCTCCCACTGGGAAGAGCTGGATCCCACAACATGGCTCCCTGGGGAGAAGAAAAGGGAATGTCATTGTCTTTTACTTTGGAGGGGTATCGAACTGATGATGCACTGTATCTTTCAAAGATGAAGATTCCTTTTTTAAAGATTTTATTTATTTATTTGACAGAGATCACAGTAGACAGAGAGGCAGGCAGAGAGAAAGAGAGGGAAGCAGGCTCCCAGCTGAGCAGAGAGCCCGATGCGGGACTCGATCCCAGGACCCTGAGATCATGACCTGAGCCGAAGGCAGCAGCTCAGCCCACTGAGCCACCCAGGCACCCCTCAAAGATGAAGATTTTTATATCATTGTCTTCCTTAGCCTCAGGCATGTGGGAGCCAGGACCAATTCTGAGTAATACACACCATACTATTCTCAGTTGTGTGCGTTTCACTCACCCAGAACCAAGGTTTTGTTCCTGGGCCAAACTATGCTTGTCTCTTTCCCTTTTTTTTTTTTTTTTTTTCCTGCTTGTCTTTTTCCTGTAGGTGAAGTCTGTACCTCCTTCCTCACCCCATAATGATTATCAGTGTAACTTTTTGTAAATAACTTTACTTGATTATTAAAAAAAATTTCACAGGATAATAAAGGGAAATAATTTTTTTCTTAATTTTAGATCTTCTAAAGCATTTTTTAAAATACAGCATTTGGTAATTGCAATGAATAATTTATTCTATTAGATAGCTACATAAAATGTGTCCTCTGTTTCTGTGGCTCTTCCTAAAAGGTAAGGGCTGGCAACACATGGAAAACATGAATTGAAGGGCAAGAAAGGCTTCCGTCTCTCACTTACCCGTGTGCCTCTGGGTTTGGCATGTATGAGATGGGCCCACCAGAAACTGAGGTAAGCACAAGGGATGAGGAAGCAACCCAGAAGAGAATGTCATCCGGGAGTAGAGTTAGGAAGATAACTTTGATCCAGGAAACAACACATTGGTTGTCAGAGGGCAAGACATGCTCATGAATACTCTATGTTGTTCATCATATCAATTTGTCTCTTGACTTCAATGCATGCCTAATTCCAATGGGATAGGAAGCGCTCTTATAAAATGAAATGATATTTTCATGAAAGCCTACAAACACTGATTACCAGCAGCACTGATACATGGTTTCCAGTTGGAAATAAAAGATGTAATAACCCTTCCTTGTGGAACCCATTGTAGTATCTACATTTCGAAGATTCCAGGAGATTTTTTTTTTTTTCGGGTTTTGTTAATCATTATTTTTTATATTGTTCAAGGTCAGCAGATCAGATTTACTTGTGTAATTATTTTTCAGATCAGTTAATTATTTCAGATCAGTGTAATTATTTTCAGATCAGTGTGGCAGTAGCTGATGATAATCCTGTAAATGTGCTAATCTCTGAGCACTGTACCCATTAAAATACAGTCTTTAGATCTCACTGAAAACTTCCTTTTAGTCCAACATCTGGCATGTAGTCCACTGAACTACTTCTCCTTTCTGCAAATGCTCCAAAATGCCCTTTCACTCATGTTAACTTTGCTCACATGGTTTAACTTCTTGGGATGTCTTCCCTTAGCCCCTGTCTCCTTTCTCAGCCTGACAAATTCTTTCTTATTCTTTAAAATGCATCTCAAAGACATACAAATGGCCAACAGACAATAGACACAGGAAAAAAATGCTCCACATCACTCAGCATCAGGGAAATACAAATCAAAACCACAATGAGGCAGCACCTCACACAGGTCGGAATGGGTAAAATTAACAAGTCAGGAAATAACAAATGTTGGTGAGGATGTGAAGAAAGGGGAACCTTCTTACACTGTTGGTGGGAATGCAGGGTGGTGCAGCCACTCTGAAAAACAGTATAGAGGTTCTTCAAAAAGTTGAAAATAGAGCTACCCTACGACCTAGCAATTGCACTATTAGGTATTTATCCAAAGGATACCAACATAGTGATTCGAAGGGGCACACGCACCCCAGGGTTTATAGCAGCAATGTCTACAATAACCAAACTATGGAAAGAGCCCTGGTGTCCATGGACAGATGTATGGATAAAGGTGTGGTATTCTATATATAATGGGATATTAGTCAGCCATCAAAAAGAATGAAATTTCGCCATTTGCAATAACATGGATGGAACTAGAAGGTATTGTGCTAAGCGAATAAATCAGAGAAAGACAATTATATGATTTCACTCATATGTGGAATTTAAGAAACAAAACATGAACATAGGGAAAGGGAAGGAAAAATAAGATGAAGACAGAGGAGGAGACAAACCACAGGAGACTCTTAACTATAGGAAACAAACTGAGGGTTGCGGGAGGGGAAGTAGGGGGAATGGGGTAATTGGGTGATGGGCATTAAGGAGGGCGCTTGATGGAATGAGCACTGGGTGTTATATGCAACTGATGAATCAGTTCTGAAATTAATAGTACACTATATGTTAGATTGAATTTAAATAAATAAATTAAAAATAAAATGCATCTCAAATGACCTCTCCTTGCAGGCTTTCCTGACTTCCTAGGAAGAACCAGTGTTTCAATACCCATTTCTATTATAATACTTAACACATTCTGTTATGTAAATTACCTGTTCACCTGTTTCCATGCGAAACTGTTAACTCATAAAAGCAAGGTCTATATTCTCGTCACATGTGTTTCCTAAATACCTAACAGAGAGACAGGCTAATAGGGCTCATGAATATTCAATGACTGATTGACCAACTGAAATAAGAAATTCTATAAATGATTTGAAGATCTATATTCTTTAAATACTGCCTGTTTGTTGCTCTTGCTTTGTTTTTATAACATTCCATTTTGGGACTGAGATGATTTGACAGGAAAATCTGATTATCCATTTTCATTTCAATGGTGATTTTTTTTTTTTTTTTTTTTAAGAAAAAGGAGATTTCTTCTCTGCTTTATAATTCCGAACCTTTGGGACGCCTGGGTGGCTCAGTTGGTTAAGCGGCTGCCTTCGGCTCAGGTCATGATCCCAGCGTCCTGGGATTGGTCCCGCATCGGGCTCCTTGCTCAGTAGGGAGCCTGCTTCTCCCTCTGCCTCTGCCTGCGCTCCCTCTCTCTCTGACAAATAGATAAATTTATAATTCCAAACCTTTGAGGAACAGCCTATTGGAGATAAATTCTTGGTGCACCTGGGTGGCTCAGTGGATTAAGTGTCTGCTTTCACTGCCATCATGATCCCAGGGTCCTGTGATGGAGCCTCACATCAGACTCCCTGCTGGGCAGGGAGACTCTGCTTCTCCCTCCCCCTCTGATCCCTCTCCAGCTTGTGCTCTCTCTCTCTCTCTGTCAGATAAATAAATAAAATCTAAAAAAAAAAGAAAGAAAAAATAGATTATGGTAAATGCTTAAATACACTTTGTTTTTCTGAAATGACATATTTATCACTTTAGGGAGTAGGGCATGACTCTTTCCAGTTAACGTTTTGCTTTTCAAATGATTTAAAAAAGGGTTATGGGGAAATGGCTTAGGGAATTAGAATAATGAATAGCTTCTTTTTTCTTCAAGACACCTGCTGGTTCTGAAGTTGTTGTGCAGGTTGTTCAAATAGGGCTGCCCTTCCTCCTGGTTCAGTGTGGGGTGACATGGGAAGGGCCTGCTCAGACAATGATGCTAAGAGCAAGGACAGCACAGAAAATGGGTGGTGGGGGGAGATGGGGTGTGTGTGTGGGTGGAGATAAGAAGGGGGAAAAAGAGGGAAGGGGCGCCTGGGTGGCTCAGTGGGCTAAAGCCTCTGCCTTCGGCTCAGGTCATGATCTCAGGGTCCTGGGATCGAGCCCCGCATCGGGCTCTCTGCTCAGCAGGAAGCCTGCTTCCCTTCCTCTCTCTCTCTCTGCCTGTCTCTCTGCCTACTTGTGATCTCTGTCTGTCAAATAAATAAATAAAATCTTTAAAAAAAAAAGGTGGGGGGGGGAGGAAAAGGAAAAGAAAAGAGAAGAGAGACG
Organism: Mellivora capensis; assembly: GCA_004024625.1. NCBI lineage: Eukaryota > Metazoa > Chordata > Mammalia > Carnivora > Mustelidae > Mellivora > Mellivora capensis. The sequence continues at coordinate 115,053 of PISX010001217.1, forward strand.
TTGACAGAATACTTCCTGATGATGTCACTGGAGTCCCTCGATCCAAGACAAATCAACCCTTATATTTTTTACTGTTACATGAGCCAACAAATTTGACTTAAGTAATTCAAGTTGTATTTGAGCTCATTTGAGTTGTATCATAATCAAAATTTTCCTGCCTATTAGGTTTAGGAGTTCAAGGTAGAGATTAGAGTCAGAAATCTTATAGTCTACAGAAGGAGACTATAAGGAGATAGAAATCACAGAAGAAGATAGAAATTTTCCTTGAGTTCACAGTTGGAATAAGAAAAAAGAAACACTGACAGTTTGCTCTTACCACTTGTGCCTTTCCCACAGGAATTGCCCCTAAAATGTTTCAAATGACCCGATACTTGCTGCCACACACATATGCACACACTGACATGTACATGCACAGATACAAGAAACGGGAGAAATTATGACAAGAGGAAACCAAAGTAAAGAACCCTTTAAATTTTTGTTCATTTATCTAAAAGCAGTCAATTTAAAAAATATATTATAAAATTATAAAATATATGAATGAACATAGCATTCCAAGTGAGGGATAGCCTTTGCAACTTAAAACGCATATGTTAGAAAGTTAAAGAAACTAGAACCATAAGATCTTGCAAGTATAAGGCAACTTTGATGTCATTAGATCAAAGTCCTACTCTCTCATCCTCTCTATGAGGCAGACCCAGGCAATGACAAGACTGGCCCATTTTCTACCCCCCAGATTTGAGATAGTGCCAGGCTTACTTTCAAGTGTTCAAACCATTATACAATAGAACATTTCAAAAGGAAACCACCTTCATGACCTGATGTGTAGCTAGACACTTAAATTGTTAAAAAAAACACACAACAGATTTATTAATAACAAATTAATTATGAGGGGTTTTTCAGGCAAACCAGCTCTGTGCATAAGCCCCTAATCTTTGAAGTTGTCGTAAAGATCGATACTTTATTTTATCAGCATAGCCTTTGATGACACTCTCAAGAAATGGAGCACCATATTGGAAATGCTTTATGTAACATGGTTAGGCATCACCATGTCAGGTAGGAGGATACCATTCTCCCTCAAAACTGAGGTACTGTCTAAACACTTGACATAAGTTGTTTCAGTACTTTATACAACATATCTTAGTTAAACTCCCAATAACACTATTAGGTTTAACCAAAGAGGTTAAAATTGTAGGGTTTAAACTCTATGAGAACACCAAGCTTGTGTTCTTTTGGAACTTTTTATACACAGAGTCCAAAAGTGAATTGGGATAAAATAGTTGCTTAAGAGATATTTGCTGAATGAATGAAGTGAGTCAGATGGTATTCAAATAAGATTCTAAGTGACTATGAAGCCCAGGTTGATTCCAGGATGACCTATTGATTCCCAGGCTCTGGTGTGAACAGAAGTAACTAAAAGAAGTGGTGCTCTGGCTCCTGTCTCTGAAAAGATCTTTTGTAAAATCTTAACAGGGAAGACTAATAGATACCTTAAGCCAGGGAAACAGGCATTTGTCATTAAATTTTTGCTGCCAAGGCATCAAGCATCTATAATACATCAAGCACCAGAACAAAACAAGACACAAACCTTGCCACCAACTCGACCCATCTGTCCACCAAATAAAAAAACCACATTTTAAGAAACTTTGATAGGTAATGATGCTAATGTGGTATCAAGGCAAAAGTCATGTTAGACTGAAGGCTGCATTTGGGTAGCTCATATTAGCTTTGAACTTTGGTCACATTCAATTCTTTAACACCCCTGGATTATAGTTGTTTTCAAATAACAAATAAGACCCTTGTGAATCTTCCAGAGTAATCCAGCTGTTGCTGGCTAGAAGGAAAGATCAAAGGAAAGAGTCACTTGACCTCTTTGAACCATAGATTCTACGAATATGGAAAAGTACATGAAGCCAGTAGATAATTACTTAAGGTTTATAGTATGTAGAACCATAGGGTTTCATAGTATAGTGGGGAGAGTCTATAAGAAGTCAGGGAGATGTTATACTAGTGAGCAAATAATCTGTCATTCGAATCATATGGTTATCAGAGGTTATCAACGACTATCATATTAGTCATTGAATTAAAGCCCAGGTTTATTGTTTCTTCTTCTAGCATAAATTTGTTTCTAATTTTTGGAATAACATCAGAAATCAACTAGGAACCCTATGGTAAAATATGGTAGACTATTTGGAGAATTTCAATGTGAATATTCTTCTACTCTCAAACCATATATCAACTTTATTGCAGTGTTGAGTTCTGTTGGATACATAACATGTACAGATATGCTAAGAATATTGAGAAAATCCAGAATAGAATCATAAAAATTATTTATATGGGAAAGTAGGTTAATATAATACAATGTATTTATTCAGTCTAGAAAGTTAAAGCTTGGGAAGAATAGTTATTTTCACGTCTATTCAGTCAGCAAACATTTATTATTGAAAAATGGTTATATTTTTCTGTCATATTCAGTTTCTCACAGTTTTTAACATTCTCTTTTGAGTTTATATGCATCTACGTTTTGCTCTCTCTGCTTGACTACTTCTTATCTTCAAAGAGTCAACTTGGGCTGAGCCCTGGAATCCTTTCTGAATCTCTAGACAGACAGTAAAAACTCTTTCTATAGGCTCCTGGGATGCTCTGGACTTCTGACAGAGTATTTTTCCCTTTTCGGTTTTAGGCTTTAATTTTCCCTAAAAAGCAAAACAAGACAAAACAACCATAACAAAACAACAAAAGTCATTAAACTCCTTGAGTTCTCACACAGTGCTCAGAACATAATATGCAATCATAAATGCTGTGTAAATGAGTAAGTCAAGTGAAATAAATGACTTTTAATCCTTTCAGGAAAAAAACGTGATCAAAGAATAAGGAAGGTAATATGGAGAAAGTGATGTTGGGAATCCACAGAATTCAAGGAAAACTCTTTTAGATTCCCCCTCTCCCCACCGCCAAAGTAATCCTGGGAAATCCACTTGAAAATTTCTGGAGGGGCATCTAGGTGGCTCACTTGGTTAAGCCTCCCACTTTTGGTTTTACCTCCAGTCGGGATCTGAGTCCTGGGATCCAGCCCCAAGTCAAGCTCATGCTGAGCTGTGAGTCTGCTTCTCTGTCGCTCTCTCCTTCTGCCCCTTCCCTTTCTCGTGCATGCTCTCTTTCCCTCTAAAACAAATAAATATATTTTTAAAAGAAAGAAAAGAAATTTTGGGATTTCTGGATTGAACATTTTTAGCTTTGAGGTTTTTTTATTTAAATGAGGTTTAAAAGTCCATAAAATTAAAGGCACAAACCACATCCAAAACATTATCTTCCCAAGGTCTAAACTAAAGAAACTTTAAACTACAAAAGGAACCAATCTTGGATGAGAGGCTACTTTCTGAGAGAAATGAAATCCAACTTATTCAGGACTAATGTGTATGTGGATTAACTTGATATTCTGTGTGGTCATCAAGGTCATCTCTTGGAAACATTCAGTTCCCTGGGAGATAAAAGCAAATGGGAATGTGCTAAATTACAGAGAGACAACTCAGGTCCCTCACCCAGGGCCCTCCCTATCCCCCAGCATTCCCTATGTCTGCTGCTCCAGCAAAGAATGCCTCCGCCTCATTCTCTGCCCATCACTTTAGCACCTGGCTTCCATCTCCAGGCCCAGAGGCTGCCTCCTTCCGTTGACCTTTTGGATATGTCTCACAATCAGAAGGAACACATCTGAAATACCTGTGTGGCTGTTTTCATTCTGACTTAAATTGCAGTTGACTATTCACACATTTCCTCCTAAGTATTCACCCTTCTTTTACACACGTGTGCACACACACAAACACACACTCAAATGTAAGCTCTTAGAAGAAAAAGATTGGGTCACAGAGTTTTTCATATTGTAACAATGTTTTCAAAGAAGGAAGAAATTAATAATGGAGAGTAAATTCATGGGAAGTGCTGAGTTAATGCTTGTGGATTGTTTTCCTAAATAAAGGAAAACTATAAAAGAAAGAAAGCATAGAAGGGAGGGAGGGAGGGAGGAACAAAGGGAGGAATGGAAGATATTTGGGCACAAAGTTTACTGCAGATTGAAAAATGCAATTAGAAAGCACCATTTATGGGCTCCTGGGTGGCTCAGTTGGTTAAGCAACTGCCTTTGGCTTAGGTCATGATCCCGGAATCCTGGAATCGAGTCCCGCATAGGGCTCCCAGCTCCATGGGGAGTCTGCTTCTCCCTCTGACCTTCTCCCCTCTCATGCTCTCTCTCTCTCTCTCTCTCAAATGAACAAATAAAATATTTTTTTTTAAAAAAAAGAAAGCACCATTTATATACCCTTGAATTGGGAGTATTACAATAGCATATTTATGTGTCCCCCTTTTTAATAAAGAATTTATGGTAAAAAGACATTACATAAGGGAAGAAAAAATGTGGTTAAGGGAAATGGAGAGATGTACTCTACTGTTTTTAAAATGTTCCCTGAGATTAATTCATACTAGGGTGTGGATTTTGCATATGTAATCTTGCATATGTAATCCTGCACTTACTGTATCTGTGAAAAATAAAACAGAAGCCTACCCAGTTTGATTGAGATCTTGGATTAGCCTAAAGAAAGTCAAAGAGACTTTTTTAAAGATAGTAGGAAACCCTCACCTTTCTTTAATAATTTTCCCCTCTTTCTCATTTCTTAAGTTAATTCCATTTTATAGACCCCTATTGATAAAGAAGAAAGGACCTATCCATTTAGTCTTTCTTACCATATACAGGAGTAAAACTAAACAGATAATTATTTTACAGGAGGATAAAACATTTATTTAAATGGAAACACTAATCTTTATTTTCATCATGCTGAAGTGTATGGTTACAAACAATTTCCAATAAAGCACTATATAATAAGCAAAAAATAAGTTAATATATTGTGAACTTACATAAAGTTTCATCAATTAACAGGTTTCTTAACTGGCTAACATTATAAAACAGGAAAATTTTCAAAAACTGGAGGCTGGTTGGTAAAATTGATCACATTTAAGTTGCAGGACTATGGAGTTCTCCCAAACTCTGAAAATGGCATCGCTATTTGATATGTATGTGTTTATCTTAAGTCAGAATGACCTTCACATGAAAGAAAATCATTTATTTTCTGGGTCAAAACTAAATTCTTTGATCCTGTAGAAGACAGAACTGTTTTAAAATTTCTCTTTGTATTCCTATATCCACACATATTATTGATTCTCTTCACCTCTTCTCACAAATCCTGCATCTAGAATCCTATTCTCATGAACCAGATCACAAAAACCCACCAGTCTGTCATCAGCACCATTTTTCAGTGTTTACCAGCCCTCAAGTGGCATGTTTTGGCAGCCACCACTCTGGAAACCACTCTGGAGATGAGAGGATTGTCTGATTCATCGCCTTGGAAAGAGGGTGGGGGTGTTGCTTCTGTACGTGGGTTTGGAGAGGAACCTGAGGCTCTAAGACCTCACCAACACGTCCCCAGTATTCGATGAAAGCTTCTTCATCTTCCTCTTACATACCAACTCAGCTCATAGAGATCTTGCTCCTTTCTCTTCCATGGGCACTCCACCGATGTTGCTTTCTTAAAGCAAAGTGATGCCGGACATAGGAAGCTTGTACCAGTCGTCTCGCAAGGGCTTGGATACTTTTCCAGGTCAAACCAGACAAGTACTGACTCCTGACTTTTATTATCAGAAAGGCAAGAAATTATGTAAGAAGTTCTGTGTCATAATGCAATCAGGATTTTTTTTTTTTTTTAACTAGGGCACTAATGGTTACCTTTTGACAAAAGAAAAGAACTCAAAAACATTCTCATTTAGAACAGCATCAAAGATGACAGTATTGGGGCGCCTGGATGGCTCAGTGGGTTAGGCCTCTGCCTTCAGCTCAGGTCATGACCTCAGGGTCCGGGGATCGAGCCTCACATCAGGCTCTCTGCTCAGTGGGGAGCCTGCTTCCTCCTCTCTCTCTCTCTGCCTGCCTCTATGCTTACTTGTGATCTCTGTCAAATAAATAAATAAAAATCTTAAAAAAAAAGATGACAGTATCAAAAGAAATTTTGGAAGATTAGAGGTGAAGGGCACAAAACATGGCCTGAGAAAAGAATTCCAGTTTGCTTTTTAAGAAAACTGTTTCATCCAGGAGAAAAACATGTCCTTTGAGATGTATACAACTTGGTAATAAAAATTATAAATTTCAAAATGTGATTTCTAAAAAAAAAAATAGCAACAACAGGATCTGGTATTCTATGTGAAAACTACTTTGTTGACTTAATCTGCATACAGATTTTCATTTAAAAAAATACACACACACCACGCTAAAACTGCTTATTCAGTGACGCTGCTCACCAAAGGAATTATTCTTTGACTCTGTTTTTAGTTGGGCGTGGAAAGGTAATTTTCCCCCTTGGCTGGAAGCTTGGGGAGGAGCCAAAGTGAACACCCATGTGAACACAAAACAATTAGGAAAGATTCATTCTGAATCAGTTGGTTCCCATGAACAAGCTGGGATTTATTAATCTACCCTGATTAAAGTTAATTAAAATATAGGCTTGGGGGTGGGTAATCAAGTAAACAGGAAAAAAGACGAGCAGGGGTAACTAAATATTCAAACATTCTGAGATCACAAGAATGAACATTAATAAAAACTATAATGTTAATACCATTATTATTTTCTTATTAATCATTATTTTTAAAGAATGAGAAAAGTATTAGTGTTATAATTTCTATCTCACAAATTTGGTTTTATGAAAGCATAGACAGATATAATTCTTGAAAATTTGATCTTCTTAATACTTAGAATACATAATTCTTTTTATTTTTTTATTTTTTTTTTTTTAGATTTATTTGTTTATTTATTTATTTGACAGACAGAGATCACAAGCAGACAGAGAGGCAGGCAGAGAGAGAGGAGGAGGCAGGCTCCCTGCTGAGCAGAGAGCCCGATGTGGGGCTCGATCCCAGGACCTGAGATCATGACCTGAGCCGAAGGCAGAGGCTTTAACCCACTGAGCCACCTAGGCGCCCCCATAATTCTTTTTAAATAAAGAGATTTGTTTCAGTTTTCTGATTAGACTATGCCAAGTCATATTACTAACCATATGAGGTGGTTTTCTTTGAGAAATTAAAAATAAATTTTATTTGGAAATATAACTTTCTTTTCCAACTTTTACAGAGTTAAAGGTTTTTATTATGGAAACATTAGAGTATGTAACAACTTTCTTTTATACAATATTTGCTTTAAAGCAGAGGCCAACATAATTGTTATAGGTAGTTGTCTAATGTGCATGACACATTTATTTTCAAAGTTATGAGTAAGAGGTCAAATTCTACCCATCAATTGTATTGGTACAGCTACAAATAGCTTTGGAGGAAAAAAAAAAAGGCACCACCCAAAAATTGTTATTTAATTCACAAGTGCAATTAGTTACAAGGATTTTCAGCCATGATTTTGTAAAGTCTTAGAGTATTATTCCAGCTAATAACAGCAGAGATCAGTGGTGAAAAGTTAATTTGGGGGCACCTGGGTGGCTCAGTGGGTTAAAGCCTCTGCCTTCGGATCAGGTCATGATCCCAGGGTCCTGGGATCAGAGTCCCACATCAGGCTTTCTGCTTTGTGGAGAGCCTGCTTCCTCCTCTCTCTCTGCCTACTTGTGATCTCTGTCAAATAAATAAATAAATAATCGTTAAAAAAAAGAGAAAAGTTAATTTGATTATAGTATAATTCTGAGAGTTACCTTGTTTTGATCATGAAAATATGTTGTGTGCATATAGATTGAAAATAAAACCTCCTGGGATTTTATCCTCTTGAGAAGTTCTACTAGCTCAAATTTATTTTCAGAATTTTGTTTCTCTCCACTTTATACAAAGCAGACTCATAGTTGGACTTCCAGAGTAACTTTATAGTGGTATAAAATAATCTCTGGTGGAAAAAGCACAGTGCTCCATATTCAGAGTTAGGCAGACAAAGAAAAAGTTAAGTTTAAACAGTTTTGATTAGAGACTAGTGAGCCCATTGGAAATCATTATTGTCTCGAGATAAGGAGGCCTCTGGTCCTGTAACCAGCAAGTGACACATCACTGAAGTAATTGGTTTCATTTTTCTCACCTGAAAAATATGGCAATAGCCACCAACCAACACCCACTTATTTAACAGGAGTATTTTGTTTGTAATGGTTATAACTGAGAAGAACTTTGAACTTGGAAGATATGGTGCAAAGACAATTTAACACATCAAATTTTACCTTAGGATTTAGGCAGAATCTCTATAATTCTATAATCTGAATAGTTTTTCACTTCCATTTTCCAGAAACTATAAAATAAGTAGTTTACCTTTTATTGGAAAAAAAAATAACATCAAATGCTATTTTTAATTAAAATGCTCTCTTAGTTGAGGTGATCAGTTTTTATCTATGTATTTTTACATGTAATAATCATATTCTATAAATCATCTACCTCAAAATATTTTTAGTGAGTATGATTTTGCGTTTTAAAAAGTATTGTGATAGTTTGTCCTTATCAGAATTCTCTCATTAAATTGTCTCATAAGAGACACCTGGGAGGCTCAGTCAGTTAAGCATCTACCTTGGGCTCAGGTCATGATCCCATTGTTCTGGGATCAAGTGCTGCATCAGGCTCCTTGCTCAGCAGGGAGGCTTCTTCTCCCTCTGCCTACCACTCATCCTTGTGGTATCTCTTTGACAAATAAATAAATGAAATATTTAAACACAAAAAATTTAAAAAATAAACTGTCTTATTAAACCAATATATTTTGGGTTTTTTACTTCTTTCCCCTTCAATTTTGCTTTGTTATATAGATGTCCCATTAACATATCCATAAATTTCTCTTTGCTGTTTTATTTATTTATTTATTTAGATTTTATTTATTTATTCAGAGACACAATGAGAGAGGGAACACAAGCAGGGGGAGTGGGAGAAGGAGAAGCAGGCTTCCTGCTGAGCAGGGAGCCTAATATGGGGCTTGATCCCAGGACCCTGGGATCATGACCTGAGCTGAAGGCAGATGCTTAAGGACTGAGCCACCCAGGCGCCCCTCTCTTTGCTGTTTTAAATGGCTTCCTTAGGATGGCCGTTATTAAACTAAAAGATAGTATTTTCCCCCCAAAGTCTACCCTCACTTTATATATTAGCTTCTTGAAGGAAGGGAGTATTTATTGCTGATATCTATGTTCTAGGCCTTTAGCATGGCTACTCAATAAAAATCTGTTGAATAAATAAATGAACAAATTTCCAGAAATGGAGGAACTATGATATGAACTTCTTTATGACTCTTGAAATATATTGTTCCCAAACACATTGCATAGTTTATAAAGCTAGTAACTGTTTTCTTGGGCCGATTTCACCACAACATAGTTGTCACCATCATTGAAAATATCTTTGGCACTCCTTGGATATGACGTCATCTCAAGATTGTTACAAGTTATGATTCTTTGTGAGAAAAGACAAATATTTTTCAAATACTTTTGGAGTACTAATTTTAAAATATCTTTACTTAACCACTATTCAATTATTTATTCATTTAATTTAACACCCACTCAATATTTGTTATTTGGAGTGTATGTTACATTCGTTTCTTTCCTTTAACCCTAAAGTAATATTTTAGTTCAGTGATTTCTTAATCATTTTTAAGAAAATAATTCTTAAAACTATTATGTGACGATAACACTATTGAAAGGGATTTAAAATTTGGCCTAGTTTATATGCAATTAAATTTAATTGTTTAACAAAGTCACTCCCAGAATTTAATTGTTTAACAAAGTCACTCCCAGAATTTTGAAAGAAGTTGCTTCAATTAAAGATCCCAGCATTATAGTAGAAAATAAGTTGTATAGAATGATACATTTTTTTAAAAGATTTTATTTATTTATTGAGAGACAGAGTGTGCACATGTGCGTGCACACACACACACACACACAAAGGCATGAGCTGGGGGAGGGGCAGAAGGAGAGAGAGAATTTCACCTTTACATGGGACTCAATCTCACCACCTGAGCCACCTCACCACCTCACCACCTGATCATGACCTGAGCCAAAACCAAGAGTTGGATGCCTAACTAACTGTGCTACCCAGGAGGCCCTGGAATGATAAATTTTACATCTTAGACTGAGTTGCCGTACTTTAGTTAAGCTGACTCCAAAGTACTGCTTTTCTGAATGTGCTCTTAACCCATTTATGTATTCATTCACTTTGTCATTCATCAGCCACCTGAGCAGAGCTGATGGATGACAAAGTGAATGAATACATAAATGGGTTAAGAGCACATTCAGAAAAGTGGATACAGTACCTAGCATGCCCTAAATTCCTGCATTCATTCAACACTGGCTAGTTCACAGACCTTTTTCTAGTTTCTTAGGTTACAGTAAGAAAACACATTGCCTTTCCCAAGGGATTTTAGAATCTGTGTTGTTTTTGCTACATAAAGTTCCATTTCTTTTCATTTTTTCCTTTAAAGTACTACCTAATCTTAAAAATATAGCTCATTCAATGCCATTTTAATAAAGTTCCCCACTTCATGGTCAGAATTTATTTCTCCCACTTGTACCTCTCAGATAACTTTGTTGTTAGCCCTATTTTTAAGCACAGATCCTATTCTGTCTTTTGTTACAGTCAGAGGATGTTGTAATGGTTGAAAGGGTACTCTGGAATCAGACTTGCTGGATTTGATCCCATTTCTACATCACTGCTACCTCAAGAAGTTCCTTCACATTGCTGTGCCTCAGTTTCCTCATCTTTAACAGTAAGAGAACCTACTCCAATGTTTGTGATAAAGATTAAATGAGATAATATGTGCAAAGTGCATGCACTCAAACAATGTTAGCTATTACTATCTTTCTCGTTAGCTTGTGAATTTCTGAAAAAACGACTCTATTTTATTAATTTTTGTGTCACTGATAATTATCACAGTAAATATCAGGTAGTAGTCATTTAAAGAATAATATTTTAATCTAGAACAAAATTTTTAATGGGTCCTTTTTCAGCTTTGGAAATCACCAAACCACTCTGGATAGATCTCTGAAAGAGCAGATAATTAGACTAATTAAAAGTAAAATGACTCTGGGGCCCCTGGGTGGCTCAGTGGGTTAAAGCCTCTGCCTTTGGCTTGGGTCATGATCCCAGAGTCCTGGGATCAAGCCCCACATCGGGCTCTCTGCTCCGCTCTCTTTAAAAAAAAAAAAAAAAAAAAAAATCTTTAAAAGTAAAATGATTAGATAGAAAAATGAAATTACTTGAAAAAATATATATATCCTTGAAAGTGCAGGTTTATTCAGTGTGATTGAGTTGAAGATTTGACACCTCAGCTGTTTTTCAGAGACTTTGTTGATGGATAAAGTTGGCTTGCTGGGTAAATGTCTAAAAAATTTATTGACTTTCATTTACCAAAAAGGTGCTAAATACTAAGGTGGGATATGGAACCTAAATACATCACAACTGGAATTATTAAGATCTGGGCCCAAGACTCTTCAACCAGCATTAGAGTATAGCTCTAAACTCCATGGTCACCCACCATAAAGGATAAAATAGAAAGGCAGAAAATATTGAGGGTTATCAAAAATGTAGAGCAATTGGAACTCTCATACATTACATTTGGAATGTAAATTGTTAGAAACACTTTGGATAATTGTTTGTTGCTATCTACTAAAATAAATGGACATGTACCTACCCTGGGGTTTACTAATACACCTCTTTGATATATATCTGTCATAAATGAATGAATATATGCACTGAAAGACATATGGGAGTGTTTGTGGAGGAACTACTATGTGTAATATCCCCAAACTAGAAATTGCTCAAATGTCCATCAATAATAGAATGGATAATATATGGCAATGTATTCATATAGTGGAATACTATACAGCAATGAGAATAACTAATCAATAACTACCCCCAAACATGTGAATGAATTATTCAAACATAATATTGGGTGGAAGAAGTCAGATACAGAAAAGAACATACAGCATTGTTTCATTTATTTAAATTGACAAAAGCTCAGGGCACCTGGGTGGCTCAGTGGGTTAAGCATCTGCCTTCAGCTCAGGTCATGATCCCAGGGTCCTGGAATCAAGCCCCACATTGGGCTCTGGGCTCAGTGGGGAGCCTGCTTCTCCCTCTCCCTCTGCCTGCCACTCCCCCTGCTTGTGCACGTGCTTTCTCTCTGTGTCAAAAAAATAAATAAAATATTTTTAAAAAAAGAATTCAAGGGTCGCCTGGGTGGCTCAGTGGGTTAAGGCCTCTGCTTCGGCTCTGGTCATGATCTGGGATCCTGGGATTGAGCCCCACATCGGATTCTCTGCTCAGTGGGGAGCCTTCTTCCTCCTCTCTCTCTCTCTGCCTGCCTCTCTGCCTACTTGTGATCTCTGTCTAATTAATTAATTAATTAATTAATTTTAAAAAAGGATTCAAGCTAGTAGTTACATTTGAAGTTAGTGGCAGAGGGCTTTCATGTTCTAGATCATGATCAGAGGACTAGTTACACAGGACATAGTTACTTGATAAAAATTCATTGAGCCATATGCATGTGATAGGTGTACTTTTCATAGGTATCATAGCTACCCCATATTTATATCATATGTTAGTTTAAAAAGTAATTAACTTTCCCTATGAGTCTGAACAGCTTTTATAAAGTACTTTTTGAATCTCTTTAGAACTGCCTAAGGGAAGCAGGTTAGCAAAATACACTATAAAGCCCTTTTCCCAAACTCAAGATCTTGCTTTTATGTGTACAGAAGCATCTACATTTACTCTTCTCTGTCTGGAAGAATAACCCTAAGGCAGCTTTCCTAAAGTTCGAAGGAAAAACAAAAACAAAAACAAAAAACCCCACAAAAACCCTCTCCGTGGACTTCTGACTCAGCCACAGGAAAACCTGGCAATAAGCTCCAATGTTTACCCACCCTATCCAAGAACCTGGGGCCCTTTATGTAAATGAAATTCCTCTGACAGGATGGCTATACTTGAGGTCAAACGTGGTGGGCTGAGTGGGTAATAAATTAACATCAACTATTATTCACCAATCGTAGAAACTAAGAGTTCACATTACATTCTTGTGTCCTCATTTCCTTGTACTGGAAGCCCAGAGAGGAGAGTCCGTTTCTAATGGGACATTTGTTAGTGGGTGGCGGCTCTGGGCACTGCACCTTTGGTGTGACCAAGCTGTTGTACCCGTGGGCAAAGGAGGAGGGAGGGACGCCGAGGTTGTCTCTGCCCTGCCTCTTCTTTTCCTTTTCACTTTGGCAGCAAACTGCTTATAGACCTTGATATTGCAGGAGAGATCAGGAAATAAATTTGTCTCAAATGCAGAGTACCTAACATTTCTAGGTAGCTAGCTAGCGTGGACTAATAACACACATTCCTTCTTGCTAACTTTGTTTTTTTATTGTATGACTTAAGTTGAGCTCCAGAAATGAGCTTGATGCTGTCCACAATTCGCTTATTATCACATTCCATGAGATTAGGGAGAGTTTAAAATACAATTAGTGTCATCTCTGTTTTCAGTGATAATTAAATTATATATGTGTTGCCCTTTTATGCTTGGCGTGAAATCAACTTGTTGGCTAGAACCAGTGTTTTTCACTCTACTTGGTTTATGGCAAAACTGACTCCTCGCACAACAGTTACTGAATTTCTTCTGTCCCTCCCAAATGTCCAAATCTTCTTCACTTGGCAGATGATGTGACCGCCCTTTTTTTTTTCAACTCATGAAAAAATCTTACTGCTTCTTCCTCTATGTTATTTTCCAAATTTATTTTCTTCTTACAATTCTGATCATTGAGATTTTTTTTTTCTGGCCTCTACATCATTTCTCTTTCTCTCTGTCATTCCCCAACATTATAATCCTGGTTATTATTTTTTTCTTGCCTGTGTCCTCTAACTGTCTCCCAGGGTAGTTGTTAATTGCTTATATGAACACTCCCCTTATTTCTTATGTTCCAACTTTTGCTTCTTTCTTATTTCTCTCAAGTTCCCCATGCTGCAGTCATGTCATTTTCTCTTTTTTATACTTCTATCTTCTGCTATACCACTCATGCTTAAATGACCCAATTTCAGTTAAAATATCTTTCCCATTCTTTTCATAAATGTCCTCTCTCTCTCTCTCTCTCTTTTTAAAGATTTTATTTATTTACTTGTCAGAGAGAGAGAGCACAGGCAGGAAGAGTGGCAGGCAGAGGCAGAGGGAGAAACAGGCTCCCCGCTGAGCAAGGAGCCCGATGTGGGACTCGATCCCAGGATGCTGAGATCATGACTTGAGCCGAAGGCAGCCCCTTAACTAACTGAACCACCCAGGCATCCCTAAATTTTCTCTTTTTCAAGACTTGTTTAGCAAAGCATGAAATAAAGGAGCCCATCTTCATCTGTACGTGTAATGTACTGGCTGGGTGTTAATATTACCCTGTGATACTAGCTGAGGAATTTGGACCAAATCTTCTAAGAATTTTTAACTTGCTAATCTCAAATACACAAAAAAGCAGCTGTATGGCATGAATATGTTGGAAATTTTTGGTTTTCAGTTTATTAGTAGACTGCATAGATCTTTCCTTGTCCCCATATTCTCTTTTTCCCCCTTACTCAATAACATCCAGCTAAATCACTACTCCAGCCAGTGCCCATCATCACCCAGAGTCTTGCTGTTGTTGCTTCTGTGAGTTCAAGTCCAGTCCTGGTGCTTTTCTCCAGCCTTCAGATAATACTCCAGGAAAACCCTTAATATCCCCTAGGCTCAAAGATTCAGAAACTGAAAAGGGAAGGAACAAGGTGAAGAAAGAAAAAATAAATAAGTGTAAGAAAGAAGAATGATATGCAGAAGAGAAAAGGAAAGAAACAGAATGAAGGAAGATAAAAAAAATGCAATCAGGATAGAGGGGAAAACTCTGGTTGAGGAAAGTCTTAGGAAAGAAAGTTGTTGGCATTGCCTGGGACTTCCAGGGACTTTCTCTTTGCTAAATCATGTGGTTATATATGGATTAGCTGGCTTGCAAGTTACCATCTGCAAAGAAACACCAGGTCTTTGTGCCTGTAACACAAAAGGCTTCATTGGTTTTCTAAAATAACATTTGATCCCGTGGCAATCTAATTTAGTAAACATGGTAAGTAGGCATTGAATTTTAGATAGGAGGTACTGACAAACACTGTAGAATTTAGGCATTTATCCACGTGTCTGGATGTGGAAATACAAACAAGTGACTGCAAATCAACCAATAAATGTTGAGGAATGGAGAGACACATCTCATTTTAAAAGAAAAATGTCTACATCCAGAGGACCTCTATTGATGAATGATACAGCAAAAGATTAGTGGCTGTCATTACGGAGAAATTACTTGTTGAGCTTTATTACTGAGAAAATGCTTGTTCCCTCTTCAGGACTTGTACAAGTGAGGCAGAATGCACACCTGATGGGGGATAAATCGAAAGATCTGACGATTATGCGATTCTTTTTTTTTAAATATTTTATTTATTTATTTGACAGGGAGAGAGGGAACATAAACAGAGAGAGTGGAGAGGGAGAAGCAGGCTTCCTGCTGAGCAGGGAGCCCGATGCGGGGCTCCATGTGGGGCTCGATCCCAGGACACTGGGATCATGACCTGAGCCGAAGGCAGATGCTTAACCACTGAGCCACCCAAGCGCTCCTGATTATGCAATTCTTATTAATGAACTATATGTTTCAGTTGTTACTGCAGGCTGGCATTTCCCTTGAGGGGGCTTTAATCTTTGATGGGGTATTTAATCAGGGATGGCATGATTGGCCATAATAATGAACTATTTCTTCCTACAAGAGTCCCTAATCACAAAGTATAGGTCAGGAAACTTGCCTTTTAATAATAATGATAACAGCCATAACCATCTGTAGAGAGAGAGAGCTTTATAGCTTCAAAAATATGCCATCAAATAATATTTTATTGGAAGACAAAAAAAAACTTTATGGGTAGTCATTTAAAACTGAATTGAATTGAATAAGTACTTTAAAACCCAATGTTTAAATTAGAATTTCCCTCTTCATTTATGGGACCATGCTTAGTTTCAAGAATCGTAATCATAATATTCATCATGATTATTTTGCTCCTGTTTTAAGAAATGTAAAGCAGAAACTGGCATTAAAAATATTTTTCTCTGATAAGAAAATGACTCAAAGTTGGAAATTGGAATTTTGAAATGTATCTCTGTCATCTCATCACTTTGCTGACATGTATTAGTAAGAAAATTCATGTAGTGAATCAGGAAATAGAAATCTTTACAGATAGAAAAAACCTTCACAAAGATTTTTGTATTGAGTATAAAAGATATTTGAAAGCATAGACTATGCTTTAAGTAGGAATCCTTTAGAGATCACATCATTATGATGATGATAACTATGTTGTTTTCATAATTAATAATGATTTATAATACTACTAGCCATTTTAACCAGCAAATGTAATACTTCATGAGTAAGTATAGCTGGCTGCAAATGTTGAAGACGGATTTGCTTAGGATGCTGCCACCTTCAGGAAACTTCACCTTACAATAATTTGTATCTGTTGTATTGGAGAATTCATTTCTGTTTAGGGAGCATTCAAATTCCCTGTGCTCGTATTATGATTTTCTTTCACCTGATAACAGCGAGTTGAATGGTGCTTTTGATATTTTTGAAAAATTCTATTTTGGAAAGTATTTAAAATGGGCTATGTTATTCCATTCAGTAAAAGAACATCATTTTTATTAAGATAAGTGAATTTTATATATTTTAAAATATTATCCCTGACTTAGCAAAATACATACATCACTATAAGTAGTTGGATAAATAACTAAATATCGTTTAGTCTTAAAAGGGATTAAGCGATAAGGCAATTTACTTACAATGTCTTAGGGCTTTTAATTATATGACTGTAAATATAGTCATGCTTCATTAATTCTATAAGGTATGCTGAAGAAAGTTATGCTTTTATTTAAAAATCATCTTTCATTCAATATTGGGTTGAGACATTACTAATTGTTTTGAAGTTTGTCCCAGGTCATAGTTCATTACAAATGTGAATCTACCTAAAGCTAAGGATTTTCGCTATAGAATTTTGCAATTGACAATAAACTCCTCAAATTTCCTCAATTGTTATCACTTCCTGAAGACTAAAATCACAGATGAATAATAGTTAAAAAGCATTTCTCTAAATATCTTTCTGTGTGTAGGAACATTAAATTTACGTTTCTAGGGAAATAACATTCTTCTGAAACATACATGCCTATGCAAGACATATTAGATTATTAGATTTTTTTTTTAAGCAAGAAGAACAAATGTTGGGGGGCCTGGGTGACTCATCGGTTAAACCTCTGCCTTCAGCTCAGGTCAGGATCCCAGGGTTCTGGGATTTAGTCCCACATCATGCTCTCTGCTCAGGGGGGAGCCTGCTTCTCCCCCTGCCCCTGCCCCAAGTCATGCTTGCTCTCTCTCTCTCCCTCTCTTTCACATAAATAATAATTTTTAAAAATCTTTAAAAAAATAAAAAGAAGAACAAATGCTCACTGCACTCATTGAAATTATGCAATAATTGCATAGAATTAGTCATTGTTTTCCACTTTACCTCTAAACCCCTACTTCTCTCTTAAATAACTTTTTGGACCATGGTATCCATAGAAACATAATATGCACAGATACACATGTGTACACTCATGCGCACACACATTATGTACACACGCATGTATACATTGTTTTAGAGACTTTATAATTTTATTTGTATGGAGTTCATGCACAGATTATGCAAAACTAATATATGGTGATAGAAATCAGAAAAGCAGTTAACTCTGGGGTAAAAAGGGGCTATTGATTGGAAAGGGACATGGAGAAAATCTCTAGTGGGACAGATATGTTCTATACCTTGATGTGGATATGGGCTACAGGGATATATATATATATGTCAAAATTCATTGAGCTGTACAACTAAGATTTTTGCATTCTTTTCTGTGCAAATTCTACCTCAAAACAAAAACACTGATTTTTTATTTTATCTATTTTTATTTTATCTTATTTTATTTTGGTGTGCAGAAATAACGGAGTTAATGACTAACGATGAATCAGAGGGCTCCACATCATTCCATGGTGGCTCAGGACTCTCTCCCTGATGAGCAGAAATAGCAGCCCAAAATCTAAACCACAAAACTCCCTGTAGGTCCCTACAGTCAAGGGCTTTACATTAAGATTTTAGATAATTAAATACCCAGTAACCAGCTGAAGAGGGAAAATGATCACCTCCATTGGAACAACTAGGGTTGTACCCTTTTAATTTGAAACCTCGCCCAATATCAAGGTGCTAATGAAAATAAATGACTCAACTACTACTTTTCAAATTTAGGACTCATTATATACAGATATAAATTGGCAAAAATATGATTACATCTTTTGGTAATTTGAGTTAATAGGAGATTAGTTATTTTCAAACTGTAAGGTGGTAGGCAGGTAGTTGCTCTATCCATTTGTAAAGAGCTCAAATAGGCTGGAGATTGTAATTATGTGTGTTTATAAATAAAAACATGTATATACACCTAAATAAAATGTGTATGCAGCACAGCTCAATGTACAAATTCTCTTCTCAGAGAAGCAACGCATATTAAATAAGTAAAAGTAGTCTGAGTTACTTTAGTTAAATATTAAGTTGAGTGCAGGGGACCAGCCCCTGATAAGAGAAGAATGTGGATCTGGTTTTCAGAGTGTGAAATGTTAAGGAGGTGCAGTTTGCTTTGTAAATAGCAACTGTGATGAGACACAGGAAGACAGAGATGTGCTAAAACACAATGCCAGACACCATTTGCTTTAAACAATCTTCTATTTGCATTTAATTTGTATACAAAATTTTAAAAGTTCTACTTTTAAGAAAAGTTAGAGAAACATTCAGTTTTTTAAAGTGTGAATAAAGGTTTTAAATTTTTGGTCAAAACATTTGTCAGATACATAGACACAAATTTGAATTAAGAAGAAATCACACTCTCTGTCCTTAGCTCAATAGATACACCATGCCGTAAGGGAGTGTGACCTTTCATCCTCTTGGCTTTGGGCATGTACAGCCATCTCTTCTGTTTGTCATTCAGAATTATCTCAAGGACATTTATATTGAAACTTGAGACTTGAGTCTCTAAAATCCTAGGAGATCCATAGATGCCTTAAAAATTCCCCTTCTTATCTGGAAATTTCTTAAAGCTTTTGGGACCCGTTGAGCCCTGCTATTTCTCAGCCTCTGCAGAATCCATTTAAGGAGGAGCTGGGGGGTGGGAGTCTGGTTGAGCACAAGTCTTTAGAGTCCTTGGAATGGGGAGAAGATGCGGTCATACTGTGACTTGTCAAGAATATGAGGCTTTTGGGTTCAGAGAACTCACCCAAGACATGCCAAAGTGCCAAACTGTATCCTGGAGGGAGTAACTTGGAGATTCTTTATTTTATTCTAAAAACTGCCCTGGAATTTGGGGAGTGCAGTTCATGGAACCCAGTGAAACTGTTTGTGCTACTGAATAACGACCGGGGCAAAGATTTACATCTAAGTGTCTGAACTGCTGGTCCCTATTTATTAAAAAAATCCGCAATATTCTTTAAAATGTGAAATAAAATGACAAAGTATATATGAGACATGTAAGCAATCTCACGCCCACTGCTAATTCACCCTGGGTTCCTACCTACCAGGGTAACCCACATTCAAGTCTGTTTCTTCTGAGATTTCTTCCAAATTTTGTAATGTATTCTTTAGTTTAAATACTGAGATATAATCTATTAAGTTCCTTCTATGGAAGATGAGACTATCATTTACCTGTCCTTAAGCATCAAATGGGAAAAAACCTGTTTCGCACATTTTCATACATTTCTCTCTCAACTCATCCTCCCAATTTTGGTAAAATGAAAATTCAGTGCTTACTTTGTCTTGACGATGTATGTATTATTCACAGCTGAACCACATAGCACTCTTGGATCATATTTCTTTTTTCATTTCAAATTACATGTGAAATGATACTTTCAAAGTTTTTGTCTATTTCAGGTTACATGAAAATGTAATTTTCCATTTCCCTGGGAGATAGTCAACAATTGCCTTGTTGCCTAGGTTTCTATGTGCCTTTCATTTAGTCATTCCCAACACTTTCACAGAACTTTGAAAACTTTGATAATCATTCATTCAGGTTTTTAATGTGTTCTTTGTTAGTTTGTTTGACTTTGTCTTTTAGTTTCCCTCCTGGAGTGTTTTCTCTCTTAGCTCTGATTTGACCTGCCTGTTAGATTAGTTTCAGGACTCCTTAAATTAGAGTGTGTCCTAAAAATTGTTTGGAGACTTCTATAGTTTTGTGCCTCTGTTACTGGAACTTTCTGGAATTCAAATTCCTTAAAGACTAGTGACAGACTTATTATAGAAAGATTTCCATTGTAAATTCCTTAATTACATTTTACTCATGAAACACCATTTTGGGTAATATCTTTTTGGTATTTAAAACATAACCTTTAAGTTTATTCTTGTACCTTATACTTGTTCATGTATTCAACCAACTTAAATCCAATATAAGTCTCAGATTGAACTTAAAAAATATGACTTCTAATAGGCCTAGTGATTTCCATCTTTATCTCTAATGTATTAAGTTTATAAACCCTAGGCTTCTTATCTCTAGTATTAGCATTTTTCTTTACATAATTTTCACTTACCTTTGCACAATGATGAGATGAGATGAAGAAAATTCTATTTATAACACATTCCTTGTGGAAAGTAATTAGATTGTGGGGAAAAATTATTCAAAAGTGTTTCTAGGTAGATACTGTAGGTTAAATATAAAATCAAAATCAAAATGGTTAAAACAACTGTTTTATAAACCCAGTGGAATTAAAACAACTATTAATCTGCAAGGATAAAGGTAGAGAGTAAGCAGATAATTGCAAGTATGCTCTAAAATAGAGATGAATCAGCAGACTTTCATGAGTTGAAACTAGAAGTAGATGTATTGATGTCTCAAGGTCAAAGGCCTCAAGGATTGGAGACAGATGCAGATGGAGAGGAAAACAAGGTCTAGAGTGAATATTTGGAGTAGTTAATACCCCATTTTTCAAATCCTGCACAACTGATGTATGTCCCTCCTTTACTCAAGAAGATTAGGTAGATTATTCTCTGGAGAGGTCAAATAGACTCCGGACTTACAGCCACCCCCATGCTGAAATGGGGCTTAAAAAAATGTCTGCATTCTGAATGGCAAGACTCTAATCCCTTTCCTCCATTACCTCAGAGACAGTGACCGGCAGGATTATTTCTCCAAGATAGGAAAATGGAAGAAGATTCCTCTCTGGAAAAAAATTTACTAGCTCTATCCCTTTTCGAAGGACTTACAGACACTGGGAGTCAGAATTCAAACTTAATTTCCTAAATAGACCCTGTAACAATGTCTCTAAGTGGATAAGTACTATCCATGCACGCTGAACTTCCATTCAGTTTTTCATTGCCTTGTTCTTAAATATGAATGGCCTCAAACTTAGCCACCCTGAAAGCTAGAAAACAAAAGAGAATAGCCTTTACTTAGGGAAAATGAACATGATCCTGGAATCCTATCCCTAGCCAAACTGTCAGTGTGGTGTAAGGAAAGAATATAGAAATCTTCAGATATTCAATGTCTTCAACTTTTTCTCTCACATGTACTTTCATAGTAAGTTAGTAGAAGTTATTATTCTTGAAAATGAAAACTAACCTAAAAAAGAGGATGACAGGGCGCCTGGGTAGCTCAGGTAATGATCCCAGGGTCCTGGGATGGAGCCCCGCATGGGGCTTTCTGCTCAGCAGGGAGCCTGCTTCCCCCCCTCCCCCTCTGCCTGCCTCTCTGCCTACCTGAGATCTCTGTTGTCACAGTATCTCTGTTATCTCACAGTATCTCTGTTATCTCACAGTATCTCTGTTATCTCACAGTATCTCTGTTATCACAGACTGTTAGTCTGTCAAATAAATAAATAAAATCTTAAAAAAAAAAAAAGAAGAAAGAGGATGACATGGATCCAAAACCAAGAAAATGCAACACACTAGAGAAGAAAATGCTCAGGACGCTAGAGAAAAGAAGACCCAGTATGATAGCTGAGTCCAGTCTAGAGAGCAACCATACAGGTTAGAGGAGAGAACAAAGATTCTAGGAGATTTGTATCCAAGAATCATAGACAGCAGATATATGTGAATGATTTGCATTTCTCCTAGAGGTTTCAGGCATGATAAGTGCATACAAATCTCTACTTGTTAGCAAAGAAAAACACGGGGCACAAACTTTAAACTTAGTGCACAACACATGTATTCGTGTTCACTGTGTATAATGTATTTAGTGGCAAATTGGTTTAAATTTGAACATAGAAAAGTTGGAAATTGTTGAGATGAGCTTAAAAGTGTCAAACTTAAAAGGAAACAGTCCACGGTCTTCCTTTGTTTGGGCTTTATGTTCTGTCTCCTCTCTGCTTGGGGTAGTGATCCTCAAGATGTTTGTTTGGTTGGTTGTTCTAATCAGGCAGGTCTTTGCTCAAACATCACTTCTCTGATCAGTCTACAAAAAATAGCACCTGCAATCACTTTATATTAACTTCTGCTTTATTTTCTTCATTGGACTTATCAATTCCTGAAATTATACTATGTTTAAAATTGTTTTTTTCTATCTGGTTCTCTGCTGTGTCCCAGCACTTAGGACATTGGCCAGCATGTGGTAGGTGCTCAAAAAAACAAAAAAACAAAACATACAAAACTGTGGTTTGAGGAACCGTGGTATGGTAAGCTCCAAGGAAGCAGAGAATGTCTTTTTGACCATTGTATCTTCAAATTCTCACCGAATGTCTATTGGTATAAGTATTCCAGAAACCTGTGGATAATGAATGAATGAATGAGTGAATGAAATCAGTGGTGAGATTTCTCTGAAATATTTTAATAAAAATAGTTGTTTTGAAAACTTTGGGGCTTCCCACGATTCAAGAATACTCATTTGTGCAGTAGAGCTCAGGATGACTAATGAGATAAAATAGTTTCTTCTTGGGGGAAGCTCATAGTCTGAACTACGTGCTCTGAAGATGTGTGGTATGTTCCCTCACACCTGAGTGAGCAGATCCAAATAAGCACAATTATCAACACGGTTAAAAGGTGAAAAGTATACTCTAGGGTCAATGTCAGTTCACATTCTTTTTGGAGTTCTATCCATGGCCCCTCTTCTCTGTATTTGGAGATACACATGGTTTATACAAATCTGGGTAAACTTTTGTACATTATCTGTGAATACCATAAGCTAGTATTCTACTGACTTCCTAAAGCAATATGACAAGAAGTAAATACTGTAAGAAATGGACCATCCCCTGAAAATGTAATCAGCAACAGAAACAAGCTCTGGAGGACAGACAATTGTGAAATAGTGAATAGTGAATGGGATGGGGTGTTGGCATTGTCACTTCTCTGTCTATAAGTGGCCTGTGGTTAAGTGAGCTCTATATTTCTATTGGCTGCATATTCCCATTATTCCTCTTGATAAAAATATTTATATATATTTTTAGGAATCACAAAGAGGGGAAAAAAAAAACCCAAATCATTTCAGTTTAAGAAGGCAAAACTAAAAGAGCAC
Source organism: Mellivora capensis (assembly GCA_004024625.1). Lineage (NCBI taxonomy): Eukaryota > Metazoa > Chordata > Mammalia > Carnivora > Mustelidae > Mellivora > Mellivora capensis. The sequence goes on from PISX010001217.1 coordinate 138,613, forward strand.
TCTATTGCTCATTTTGCTGTTTTTAAGAGTTGAGAGTGTGTTCTTTTCCTTGGAGGTTCCAATTTCAACAACAGTACTGACAAAACAAGGAACGTGGTTGCCCTCAGGCTAAAGACAAGATCCTACCTGTTGTCTCTGTGAGCTTTAACTGTGTAGTCTAACTCTGATTTGGATAAAGTGGGGAAGGGAGAGAGAGAAAGGGAGAGAATTCTAAATTAATTTAATTTAGGTGAATATATCCTCATTTATATCAAAATATTTATCACCCTGCATTGCTAATACCAGGGAGAAAGTTTTTGGGCAAATTGATAAATAAGAGTGATTTATACTTCTTAAGTGATGTCTTTGTTTTGCTATTCAGTGCCACTCTTGGGGTCTGGCCTTAGCCCAGGACACTGGAGGGCAGAGAAAAAGGAACTGCTTGGTTGAACAGCCAGGTCAGCTGAGCTGTAACAGCTCAGATGTGTCCTGCCAGAGGTTTCCTGTGAACTACGTGTGGCCCACCTGTTATGGGAGCTGGGCTGAAGCCCCTGAGAGAGAGAAGGACACCAGTAATGTGTGTCTGGGCGGGGGAGGGGGGCACTCATGAAGCCAGGCTTTTGCCCATGTCCTGAGGATCATAGTGAAAAGTGACCTGTAGAGACCCCCAGTGCAGTCCTTGAAATCACGTAGAAAAGAAGCACTTCTTGGAGAAGTGAAGCTATCCATCCATGTCCATGTTCTCATCTTTCCTCCCTTCCTCTGTTTCACCCCCGATGGGAGTAAAAACATCACCTAGAAAATGAGGGATGGATGCAGGATGTCAAAGCAAAAGCCAACAGCAACCCCTGTATGCAGAGGTTGCCAACTGTAGAGGCCTTAGCTGGAAAGGGGGAGAAGACTTAACTTTGAATGAATATTGAGGAGTTGATTCTACTATTTTTCTAGGTATATACTTTCTTCTTGATATTTTGGTTTCTAAACTGGAATTATCCATTTTGTGACTGTGAACTGAAGTCCCTCTCATCTAAGAATAAATACAAAGTTCATAAGAACTACCCCAGTTTCATCCTGAGGTAAGGCAATATTATAGCCAATGAATACATTTTGAAACCATGGTGGGAGACCAAAAATTAAATATGTATTTTGATTACATCACAAAACAAATAAACAAAACTGTTTGAACTTTAATTCATTTTCCTGTACATGGTCCTTTGACTCACCTTAAGGGAAAAAACTAAAATAATTAGTTTCACGAGAAATCATCATTAAGAAAAGTTATTCAGGGGTGCCTGGAGCCTCAGTCAGTTGGGCATCTGCCTTTGACCCCAGTCATGGTCTTGGAGTCCTGAGATTGAACCCCCTGTTGGGCTCCCTGCTCAGTGGGGAGTCTGGAGTCTGCTCCTCCCTCTCCCTCGCCCTGCCCCGCCTCTGCTGCTCATGCTCTCTTGCACACTCTATCTTTATCTCAAATAAATAAATAATTTTTTTTTAAAGTTATTCAATCTTCCACACTGGGTAGCATTGTTTGAAATTTGTATTTTACCCATTTCCTAAATTTATAAGCAACATATATAAAAAAGTGTCCCTATAGAAGTGACAGAGGGTAATATCTGGTCTTGTCCAAGAGTTGCCTAACACAGTCAGCCTCGGTGTGGGCCAGCAGAATCTGAGGATGCTTCTCAATAAAGCAGCACCCCAGGACATGGTGAAAGAACTATGTGCAACAACCATTAATATAAGAAGGTGATTATTTGGACATAAAGTGAAATATATTCTTGAAGAAAGGCTGGATTGCAAAAACTTGTCTTTAACAAGGCAGTGGGAGCAAAGAACAAGGAAGTGTCCTTGGATTTCTCTACTTCTCACAACCCATATCTAATATGTCAGCAGGTCTGATTGCTGTTAACCATTTCTCTGGCCTGTCTGTTGCTCTCCATCTCCACCATCACCTCAGGCCAAGCCCCCGTTGCTTAACCCCGGAACTACTCTGGGAGTCTTCTGCTGGTCTCCTTGCTTCTACTGTTAAATCCCAATGATTTATTTTCTTTACAGCAATTGGAGTAGTCTCTCAAAATAAAATATATAATCAGATCACACCCTCACAGTATTTAAAAACTTCTAATAATAGCATGGAGAAGAAATATGTACATTTGTAAATCCTTATGTGGCCCAGCCTCCGCTTACCAGTCTGACTTCATTCATATCACTTTCCCTGTTATCTGGTGCTCGCCAGCGACTCTCACGGTTGACACAGCTGGACTAGCTGGCTTCCTCTTGTCACTGAGATCTCCGTTCAGATGCCACCTCCTCAAACATGCTTTCTCTGACCCTTCATTCTAGAGACACCAAGTCACACTTAGTGCCCTGTTTTGATTCTCTGTAGAGTATTCGTTTCCATCTGATATTATCCTTGTATATTTATTTACTGGTGAGACAGACAGACTTCAAGGTAGCCCACATCACCCCCATCTCCTGTATTTATGCCTTTGTATAATGTCCTCGGCGTGGGTTTGGGCAGGACCCCTGACTTGCTTCTAACCCACGGAATGTGGCAAAAGTGATAGGATGCCATTCCTAGAATTAGGTTACACTCTTTTTTCAGAGGCGATAGGGTATGACCGCTGTGATTAGGGCACATTAGAAAAGACTCCTTCTCACCAGCAGACTTGCTCTCGAGACTTTCTCTTGCTGGCTTTGGAGAAGCAAGCTGTTAGGTTTTTGAGGGCCCCTCCTAGAGAAGGACTATGAGGAACTATAGGCAGCTTCTAGAAGCTGCACAAAACTTTGAGGCTTATAGTTCTATGTCTATAACAACTAAATGCTGCCAACAACCATGTGAGCTTGGAAAAACCCTGAGCTTCAGATAAGAACCCAAGCCTAGTTTACACTTTGATTATAGCCTTGGGAAACCCTAATCAGAGGGCCCATTGTTTGGACTTCTGATCCACAGAAACTATGAGACAATAAATGTGTGCTAATTTGAGTGGCTAAGTTCACAGTAATTTGTTACACAGGAAAACATCAATTTATTGTCTCTCCAGTTAGATTATAAACTCCAGTGTCCAGAAGAGTGTCTGCCACATAGTGTTTCAGAAATATTTATTGAGGGAACAAATGAGAATGATTAGGTTATTAAACTTTTTCCCTTAAAATAATTTCTTATTTATTTATTTATTTATTTGACAGACAGAAATCACAAGTAGGCAGAGAGGCAGGCAGAGAGAGAGGAGGAAGCAGGCTCCCTGCTGAACAGAGAGCCCGATGCAGGGCTCAATCCCAGGACCCCGGGACCATGACCTGAGCCGAAGGCAGAGGCTTAACCCACTGAGCCACCCAGGCATCCCAAGAATTTCTTTTTAATTAAATTATAGTTGACCCACCACATTACATTAGTTTCAGGTGTACAACTTAGTAATTCCACAAATCTATCCATTATACTGTGTTTACCACAAGTGCAGCTCCCATCTGTCACCACACAACACTATTACAATACCATTGACTATATTCCTCAGACTGTACTGTTCATCCCTGTGAATTATTCATTCCAGAACTGGAAACCTGTACCTCCCGTTCCCTCCACCCATTTTGCCTCTCTTCCCAGCCCCCTCTCCTTTGAGAACCATCAGTTTGTGTTCTGGATTTATAGGTGTTTCTGCCTTTTTTTTTTTTTTAAAGATTTTATTTATCTGACAGAGAGACAGCAAGAGAGGGAACACAAGCAGTGGGAGTGGAAGAGGGAGAAGCAGGCTTCCCTCTGAGCAGGGAGCCCGAAACGGGGTTTGATCCCAGGACCCTGGGATCATGACCTGAGCTGAAGGCACACGCTTAACGACTGAGCCACCCAGGCGCCCCTTGTTTCTACTTTTTTTGGTCTTCTCTGTTTCGTTTTTCAGATTCTATCTATAAGTGAAATTATATAGGATTTTTCTTTCCCTTTCTGACTTGTTTCACTTGGTGTAATATTCCCTAGGTCCATCCATGTTGTAGCAAATGGCAAAAAAATAAAAAATAAAAAATAAAAAATAAAAAATCATTGCTTTTTATGGGTAACATTCCACATATACCACATCTTCTTTATCCGTTCATTTAGGGATGGACACATAGATTGCTTTCATACCTTTGCTGTTGTAGATAATGCTTTAGTAGACATAGGGATACATATATGTTTTAAAATTAGTGTCACTTTAAATGACAACTAAATGCTCAGGGTAATTTAGTATATAAAAACTGAAAATGCTGTAATGGGTCAATGTAGTAGGGGACAGTGTGTATCATAGTGGCCAAAGTATGGGCCTTGATGTTGGGCAAACCAGGATTTTAACACCAGGTCTGGTTAGATTATGACTCTAAGCAATTTTACTTCTGATCATTTGCCATCTTATCTCTCAGGTGGTAATAGTACTATTTATATTTAAAATATATGAATATGAAATAGGTCATGATAAGGAGTAAATAAAATACAGAATTTAAAATCTCAAACATGGGTGGCAAGACAACTAGGTGAGTTAGTCAGTTAAAGGTCAGACTCTTGATTTCGGCTCAGATCATGATCTCAGGGTTGTGGAATTGAGCCCCATGTTGGGCTCTGCACTCAGTGTGGAATCTCCTTGTCCCTCTCCCTCTGCTCCTCTCCTCATGCTCTTTTTCTCTCTCAAATATATAAGTAAATAAAATCTTTAAAATTTTAAACATGGCATATCATAGGTACTCAAGAAACTATAACTACAAGTTTTACTTGCTTATGTTTTAAAATTATTTCTCAAACCCGACTATAAATTCTAAATATCATTTCACTCATGAAAGTTTTAATACTATTTTGATAAAGATTTTGGAATAGAAGAAAAGAAAGTCATGTTTGCTACAAAGAGGAAGTCTGCAAACTACTGGAGCATGAGGCCATAATTTAGGAGAGCATAAATAAAAACCCAAACACAATAAAGATCAGATTAACGTTTTAAGCAATACGGGAATTTAAAATCTATCATTAAAATACTTGACATTTATTGAGAGCTTATAATATGGCAGGCACTCTGCTCAGGGCTTCAAATGAATAATTTAATGTTTATAACAACTCTGGATTGTTTATTTAATATTTATTTTATATATATATTTAATATTTATTTTATTTTTATTTTTATATTTTATATATAAAATTTATATTATATATATAAAATTATATTATATATATAAATATAAATATTATTTTATATTTATATATATATTTAAAATATTGTCATTTGGGGCGCTTGGGTGGCTTAGCCATTAAGTGTCTGCCTTCAGCTCAGGTCATGATCCTAGGGTTCTGGGATCAAGCCCCACTTAGGGCTCCCTGCTCGGCAGGAAGCCTGCTTCTCCCTCTCCCACCCCCACCCTGCTTGTGTTTCCTCTCTCGCTGTCTCTCTCTCTCTGTCAAATAAATAAATCAAATCTTTTTTTTTAAATGGGAAAACAATAATAGCTGACACATACACAGTCCCCTTTACCACATGCCACTCTGAGAATAAATGAGTGTTAGAAGAAGACAGAATTGGAAGTAAGCTTAGAAATGTATATGATCACCAGCTATATATATGAATGCTCATAGAATTTGATGTGTTTGTTATTAAAGGAGGTCTGATGGCATCATTTGTTGTACCTGCCCTTTATCGGGGAGGAAAACAGTGAGAAAGGTGTTTAAAATGTTTGGCTTCCCCGAGCTCACTATGAGGACACTATCTCTAGTATGTGAAGTCATGTCTCACCTGAAGGGTTGGTGTGTCTTCACACCCATGAAATCTCATTTTCTCTGCTGACACTGCCAATTTAAATTTATTTTATGTGTGATGTAGACAGATGTCTGCAAGGAGCTGGACTGAGTCCATTAACCCCTCACAAAAGGAGGTGGTTTTAATACTTAAGTGGTAGTTAGCAGTTCTGACTCTTTACCACTTCCTCTAACCCTGACTAGTATTTGATGCATAGGACAAAATTTAAGTAGTCATATAAATAAAACAGACACAAGCTAAAGGTTCACTAAGGCCAAAAGAAACATGCACACAGCCCCCTTTTTTGGTTAGTGGAATCTACTGTTGTGCCAAAGACAGTGTACAAGAAGGAAATGAAAATATCATCGCTTAGGCTGCGTGGGCATGTGTGAACTCGGAGAAGGAGCTTGCCACTGTCTCCTCAGGGAGGAGTGAAGCCCCAAATTTGATTTCTCCTGTCCTCTGATACTATTTTAAGAAGTTTTTAAAAATAGTGCATGCCGTCTTATATTGAGTCCTAGGAAAGGAGAGACGTTAGTTTACTGAGGAGAGTTGGTATATTTGATTTTAAAATGTTAAGTGATAATTTTTAAGCCATAATTCATATGGCCTAGGCCAACTAATGTTTACTTTTAATAATTTTAAAAAATCCTTCTTAACTTATGCAAATATGCATTTTTCAGACTGCTGGGGGAAGGATAGTTAATTTATAGCCATAAAAATATTTTTTAGACCAACAGAACAAAATGTAAGCTGTGCTTTATATCTGAATGTTAAATTTTAGTTAGTTTTTTTTTCTGTATTTTTCCAACATTTCTATCATACCATATGTGGTTTCTTTTTGGTGTGAAATAAAATAGTGTTTGTTTTGTAAAGTGCTTCCTGGCAACTTTTAGGAACTTTTATCAATAAAGATAAAAATTAGAGCCACATTTCTTTTCCTTTTTTTTTTTTTTTTAATTCCCAACATAGATTTCTTTTTTAAAAATTTGCTTTAGGTGAGCTCCTGTTTTGGTCTTCATTCAGTCCTTTACCAATTAGCTCATAGCTCATTTCACTCCAAACCTTTCTTTCTTGTTTGCTTGCTTGCTTTTATTTTTAAGTAATCTCTACACCCAACATGGGGCTTAAACGCTTTAACCCACCTCCAAGATCAAGAGTCACAGCTCCATCGACTAAGCCAGTCAGGAGCCCCACTAAACATTTCTTTTTTGGGTTTATGGTTTCAACATTCTTTTTTTTTTTTCCCCAGATTTATTTATTTATTTACTTGAGAGAGAGAGAAAGTGAGAGAGAGAACATAAGCAGAGGGGGAGGGGCAGAGAAAAGAGGAGAAGCAGATGCTCCGCTGAGCGGGGAGTCCTATGTGAGACTAGATCCCAGGGTCCTGGGATCATGACCCAAGCCCAAGGCAGATGCTTAACTGGCTGAACCACCTAGGTGCCCCTCAACATTCTTTTTAATAACACATAGGGCTGCAGAAAATGCTAAGCTTCATTAGGCAAAATGGATTAAGGGAGTGTTGGGGATGTTGGCAATGAGGACTGTCATTGTTTGCAAACGCCAGGGCTAGAAGACACTCAGCAGTTTTCTTTCCAGTTTAAAAAGCTGCATTGTAAAAGACAAGTCAAATCATGAATATAAGAGCGATGAGAGATTTGTGTAAGAAATTAAGTGTACATTAAAGACAGATGACCAAGAGACTCTCTTTTTGTCATTTGTTGAAGAGTCTATTGTGAGATAGACCATTACTCAGAATGCAATACTTTTCTTTCTTTGTCTCATGTCAGATATTATTGCAACCCAGGCCTTTACAGATTATACTTCTGGTTGTATACACCAAATTGCTTGGGCTGGTGGCCCTGGGAAATCTGGTTCCTGGGTCTGTTTGTTTTTCCACTTCCTTCCTCTCTCAGTTCTGCCATATTACTTCAGTCACAAGACGAGCCAAAAGCTAGCTAAGATCATGAGGTCATGGGGCTCGGGATATCACTGCCTTCCTCTACTAGAATAGCTTTCTCAGGAAGGTTAGTCTGATTACCTCTCTTTCCAGTTCTTTTCTAAAGCTCATATCATGAAAGCCAGAGTGCTGACTTCCAATAAGCTATTTTTAGGCCAGTCCAATGTTCTGACTCCGATAAGTATCCCGAGTGTAATATGAAAGAGAATGCCAGTGGGTGTTCAAGCCTTCTAATTGTGCAGTTCTTTGACTCTTATGGAGTATTTTCATATCCAAATTATGTCTCATTTAACCCTCACAAAAACCTCTAACCATTGGTAGAATCTCCATGTCACAGAGACTTAGCCAGATTCAGGACTGATATTTGACAGTCTTAAACTCATATTTTCAGATTTCATTCCAGTGCAAAAGGGCTTTGTTTTTTGTTTTTCTTTGTTTTCCAGGGTAAGCTTACCTTGCCTCATGCCTCAAAGGTCATGAAAAAAATTGAAGGAAGAGAAAAAGGGCTTTTCTTATAAATGGCAAGTTTAGAGCTCTAATAGTATGAAAATACATTTGAATTAAAAATACATTCACCATACCTTTTGGAAGTGTTCTTAGAAGGCTTTCCTGTACCCTGAAAATGCCTGCTTTTCATGGCCAATCTCTTTGATGTGGGGAGAGGGTATGCCCAAAGAACATAGCTCAGCACTCAGGGGACAGTGTGATCTCAAGTATTTCCGCCCTGTGGTTGGGTGATTGCAGCACTGTTCTTAGCCCTGGAAGCTGGCTATGTTTTGTGGGATTTCCCTTTTCCTGCCTTACTTAAGCAGGTGTACAGTCTTAAAGATAGCAAATGCTTCTATCGGCTATTCACGACCATGCTTTATCTGCCAAGTTGAAATAAGGAAGGTTTACCTGGGTAACCGTAATGCCCCGTGTATAGTATTCATATCCCTCTGAGGTCACAGAACAAGTCTACCTTCCAATTTGCTAGATTCTATTGGAAGTTAGTTGTCTGAATCAATGAGTTTTAATAATTTGGGCTTATCAAATGAATTCAAGTTAGGGTAATCAGGTATTTTAGAAGTCAAGTCAAGAAGCACATTGGCTTACGGGCTAAGGTTGGTAGGACTACTGGGAAAACACTGAGTGGTTTTTAACACGAATTGCTTAGAGTTTCACACTTAGAGACAACTAAAATGTACATGTGTGTGTGCACGTGTGTGTGTGTACGTGTGTGTGGATTATTGTCTGCTGCCCCTGAGCTCTGGTCGTGTATCCCTGGCATCTGCTACAGTCTTCTGTGGAACATTTAAAGCCTGTACTTGTAAAGCAGTCCTTACTCGATTCTGATAATCACGGTCTCCTTTCAAGAAGGCCTGCTTATTTCTGTTTGGAGGAAAAAGGAGAAATTAAAAACACAGATGAAAACTAGGGATGCTTTAGAAGACTTAACTCAATATATTCCTTTCCCTTTGGTACTGTCTGCATAGCAGATATTACTGATTATTTACTTGTTTATCCCTATCCATTCATCTGTCATATATACTCCATGAGAGCAGAAACATTCTGTTTTACTTTGCACTAAATAAAGATTGTTGAATAGATAAAAATGACTTTTTTAAAAAGATTTTATTTATTTATTTGTCAGAGAGAGAGCGCGCGAGCAAAAGAGCAAGCACAGGCAGACAGAGTGGCAGGCAGAGGCAGAGGGAGAAGCAGGCTCCCTGCCGAGCAAGGAGCCCGATGCGGGACTGGATCCCAGGATGCTGGGATTATGACCTGAGCCGAAGGCAGCTGCTTAACCAACTGAGCCACCCAGGCATCCTGATAAAAATGACTTTTGAGAGTGCCTTTATCCATCCTACTTGTTGTATATTAAAACAGTAAGACTCGGTATATTTAAAGTGATTTTAAAATTTTCAAAACCAGCAGTGAACGAATAAGGAAAAGACGGAGGTCTCCTTGCACCTCCCCTCCCGTGTGTGTTGGTCACTTTCAAGCGATCACCTGCTCAAGTATATCCATTCCAATAGTATTTATCAATCGCCAATGTCTCGGGCACCCCAACAGGTGTTGGGATGAATACAGAAAGTACAATAACACTGTTCTTGATGAAAGCAATTTATTATGTAGTCAGAACAATAACCCATCTCTACTGAAACTACCTCCCCAAATGATTAATCCTCAGATATGAATAAAACCAGTGAATCTTTGGCATATGCATCAGTGATGCAGCAATTTGGAACAACACATTTTGCTAAAAAGTCATGCATATTGCACAGCAGGTAAATGTCCACACATCTACCCGTGTGTCTGTGATTTAAGATGTTGTTTCAATCACGATGGACATATGGTTAGAGAGTCTCTGGATATTTGGATGGAATTTTTGGATGAAACTTCTTCTAGGTCCCGATAACACACCATTTTTTGTTACACGATTCACTCTGATCCTCTAATGGTCTGAGGAGAGGGTAAGAGAGGGATTAGAATGAGTTAAGTTTTCATTTTTAGGCTTTAACCAAGGTGTGGATTTATCTGTCTAATGACCTGAGGAGTTTACTCGTTAACAGAAGGCAGGCAAAAATCCCATGTTGTCAGCAAAACTCTGATGGTATCAAAATAATTGAGTCATGTAATTTCAGCTTTTGAAGGTGGGGTTTGAGAAACCAGAAAGGAGGCTTTCCCGGCTGACAGGAGCTGAGAAGGCAGCAGCCTAGTGGCTACAAATACAGGCTCCCTAGCCGCCACACAACACAGTGGCTGAGCCCATGCTACCAGGGGGCCTAAATCTGGCACACTAACACAGAGGGAGAATTTTTCTTTTCCTGGACAATATTCAGAAGCACCATGAAACCAACTTCTCTGGTGTGATCCCTGCAGTCTCAGGCAGATCACAGATTTCAAGAGGACAGGCTGCGGGACGGTTTCATGGCTCAGGGCTAATTATTCATATGAGAATCCACCCAAGAAAGTTGCTAAGCTGGTTTGCTGGCTGTTTGGTGGAGACTTTTAAGAGACATTGCCGCACCTGGAGAGAGCATTCTGTTCTACGTAAGTATCTAGCATCGAGAGGGCAGTGAAAAGGCAAGGTGCAATGACAAAGTAAATGGGACTTTTATTTCTGTCCTTCAAAAGTATATTTAAAAGTGATCCGAAGAGCGTGACAACTGTTCATAAAACATCCTGCTCAAAAGGCGGATTTAAAGTTTCTTCATATGAAGCATTTTAGGCTACAGATGAATGAAGAGGAGTTGGAATTATGCCATATATTTCTGTGGGAAAATCATGATAAAATATTTCTCAATAGGGTCAGTTTGGAGACTCCACACAACACGCACACACCTACACACCAAAGACAATCTTCCCTATATCGTAAAAACCAAAGAATATGCATACTTGGTTCCTTAATTATTATTAACTTCTGAATGACATTGCCTCGAGTAAAAAAGAAGGAACAAATCCTTTTACAACCACAATTTTCACATGGTTTTCTAGAAACTTTAATTTGGCAGAAATTCTGTGCTCCCAAGTCTTCCCCAAATCTAAAAGGGAAAGATACAATTTTTTTAAAAAATGCAACTAAGTTAACAATTTGACATGATTTAAAGACTCCGAGCTTAGTGCCTGTCCAGTAGGATACGGTGTTTTCTCTGTACGTCTCCACAGCTCTTGCTGTCTTCTATCTGTAATGATAGTGCAGCCTGGTGCCTAAACCAGGCGTCTGGTGAAAGGTTTGTTGAATGAATTGCTTACCACATCTAAAGCTATTTTCTATTTTAATGAAGCTCATCTTGGTGGGATTTAGTGCACGATATTTTTCTTGAAGATTTTATTTATTTTTTTTGTCAGAGAGAGAGAGAGAGAAATAGAGAGATTGAGAGTGCACAAACAGAGGGAGGGGCAGAGGCAGAGGGAGAAGCAGGTTCCCCACTGAGCTGGGCTGGATTCCAGGACCCTAGAATCATGCCCAGAGCCTAAGGCAGACGTTTAACTAACTGAGCCACTCAGACGCCCTGGTGCATGATTATCTCTGTATGTTTCTGTTTATAATATATGTGTTTTATGAAAACCCACTCTACTAAATATCGCTATAAGAACTATGGTAGAGTGAAAATTAGAAAGATTTGACTGATCTAATAAGGACTTCTACACTTCATTTTAAAACAGTGCCAACTTGAGATTCAGGAATGTAAATTTCTTCTTTAACATGCTTTAATATTGTCATAGACTCAAGTAAGAGGGTAAATAATATTTATTAGTAATTCAGGGTGTCCAGTCACCACTTTGCGTAAATATTATCGCATTTAATTGTCACAACAAGCCTATCAGGTGTTATTCTTCCCATTTTATAGAGAGAAATAAACTGAGGTTCAGAGGAACTCCCTAGTGAGTAAATGGGAGAAAAGACAGAGTTCAAGCTTAGATCTGTCTGACAGTGCCTTTTATACGTACCGATTAGGATTTTCAGTCATTCATTTCTTAGTATGAATTATTTTTATTCTGATTTATTTTCTGCTGAATATATCAGTCTTCCTGAGAAAGGGGAGGTTTGAGGAAAAAGAACAGGGGCAGACGATTTTAAAGAAGGGGGCAAGAGTAGAAATCTGGGGTATTTTGGTGAAGCTGTATAAACAGAGCATGAGGTTTAAAGATGCTTAACATGTTTGTGCTTCCACTGAGCCCAAGCAGGGCATCTTGTGGGAAAGAAAGGAAACACTAAGAGAAGGAAAGGATGGCAATGGCCTTCTTTTTGAATTTTGACATGTTCAGTGTTAATGATAGGAAAGAAGCCGTGTATCTTTAAATAGTGAGGTGATGCTGAATGCGTCCTTCTTTGGATATTATTGTCCGATTTTGATAGGTTAGAGTAATATCTTTAATTCTTTAAAATTCATTTCATCTGTCTTTTCTTTAGGGAAGGCTTACCTAAATAAACAATAATTAAGAATGATATGTGTGGCAGGATGCCTGGCCTGTTCAGTCAGAAAAGCACTTGACTCTTTATCTCAGGGTCATGAGTTTGAGTCCCACACTAGATGCAGAGATTACTTAAACAAATAAAGAAAGAAACTTAAAAAAAAGAAAAGAAAAAAAGGCAACATGAGTGGCAAAAATGTCCAGTTTACAACAGAGGATTGAAATTTTCTCTGCATGAGGCCAAAGGCAAGCTGTAGCCCTGCTCTTCAGCCCAGAACTTGGGTTTTAGACATAGAAAAGGCAGTTTCACCTGCTCATACAATAGGCCCCCAGGATGTCATGCCTCGTTCTCTTTTGTGCACATCTGTTCATGAAGAAGCAGTTGTGTCTCATTGCTCAGTAAGCTCTGTTCTGTTTCTGCAGAATAAGTCATAATATAATAACTAAAGATACATGCCAAATGGTGACAAATCGGGCTCTTTCCCTACAACCTTTCCTTGAGAAACTCAGGTGTCAATGTGCCCAAAGAACGGGTGTATTGGAAATAGCCCACCAGTGGTCGTGAGCATCAATGGTGAAGAATATCATCGGTTCAGAAACCCTGGAAGAAGAGTTCCCCTGTGTTCTAATAAGGCTCTACCACTTGCTGGCTGTATGACTTCAAGTTAGTTACTCCATATATCCAAGCTTCCAGGACCTCATCTATAATGTGGGGTAATGATTTTTACCAAACTCATGAGGTTGTTGTGAAGATTGAAGAGGATAATCTGTGTAACATGCTCAGTGTGGTGCTTAACATGTAGTAAGCTTTCAGTAAATATTAACACTCCCCTCCCCCAAAATGAATTTTGAGATTCCAACTGCTCTTCAGCTCATATTCTAGTTAATTCTCCTAGGTAAGACGTCTTTTGTTTTTCCATTGTTTTCTATAATCCAGAGTTTAACCCAAAGCCGATACAAATGAGGACAAATCTGACAACAAAACATGAAAATTAAGTTTGGAAATAAATAAGCCTGGCAAATGGAAATCACTTTCCAACCTTATATGCTTCTGGAGATGTATTGCTTGCTCTGTAGATCTTTAGAAAGAGAGAGAGAATAAGTCAAATTTTGTTTATGGAATTAGGCTTAAATTTGCTTCCTCCCAAATGATGGAAGATCGGAAAATTCTAATAAAGGGAGGAAACTATTCTCCAGAGATATTGCAGTTGACCTTAGTATAGGCTCTTATTAATAAAATCTGAGTTTTTAAAAACACAGGAAACATGGAAATCTCCCTCCCATTTTTACTCTTCCAAAATATATCAGAAAGTTCTTTGGTCTGGAGCCCTCTGTACCCCTGGCATGAGAAGGTTTCCCCAGAAAGGAGGGGAACCATAGACACGAGTTCATGCTCAGCTGAAGATTTTATAATTTCCAGTCCTGTTCGTAGGTGTCATTCATAGTCCTGGCAAACTTTAATGCACCTGATGCTCCACTGCTTGTGCATTTAAATGGAATATTTACAGGTGTTAGCCACCTGTTAAAAAATGTTCAATAGAATAATTTTGTCATGTGATGCCAAGTATATTATTTCAAGTGCCGCTGCTAGATTGGAATTTGATGTTGTATTTATTTTCGTTGCCTCTCTTTAATTGTCATGTGCATGATGCATGCATGTTTCTTTGCTTACACACCCAAGCCATGGTGATCTTCCTGCCATTTACACTAGCATGTCACTATTTGCACAAATGGAAGTAAGTAAGAAGATGACAAATCTAAAAGTCTTTACTAGATAACATTGAATCACAATATTATGGTAGATTTTACTTTCTAAATAAAGCTTATTTATGCCACTATTAAATTATGATATAGTCTTCTACCAGGATTTGGTAAAAAAAAAAAAAATGGAGAAAGACAGATGGGGAGTTTGAGCAGAGGGGTAGAACATATATGAGTCTGTGTGTTGGGCCGGGTGGGGGGATGTCTGAGTATTGGGAATAATCCTCATGGTGCTATTTTGTTGAAAAACAATACCACTGTAAGTATTTTATGCACATTAAATATAGTGTGACTATTCTGAGTTACACCATTATCAAATATCACCACTTATTATTTTTTCTCACAAACTAAGTTAAAGTAGAGGGCAAATAATTTTTAATATTCAATAGCCATTCATCACCATTCTCAGGAAAAAAAAGAAAGCCTTGCAAAATTAGAAATGGATAATAATAGAAATTGAATTAGAAATTAGAAATTGATAAAAATAAAAATCTATCGAGTTTTACTTTTTCTTTCCAGGTTTTCAAAATAATTTGTTTCAAAAAAAAGAGGTTGAAAGAAAGCCAAATGGAAATTACTATTTAGAAATGGGAAGTAATCAGATCACTGCATAAGCCTTGGGAAATAATGGGAAAAAAAAATACAAACTCAAATTATTAGAAAGCAAAAAGTGGGGCACCTGGGTGGCTCAGTCAGTTGAGCTAAGCATATGTTTCTTGATTTCTGCCTACCCTCTTCCTCTGCTCCTCCCCCAACTTTCTCTCTCTCTCTAAAATAAATAAATCTTTTTCAAAAAATTAAAAAAAAAGAAAGCACCAAACCCAAAGTTTTATTTTTGTCAATTTGATTAATAAAATAATTACTTAAAAACTAGTGTTTTAAAATAAATG
>PISX010001217.1:153951-208115 GCA_004024625.1 Mellivora capensis
GGGTGGCTCAGTTGGTTAAGCAGCTGCCTTCGGCTCAGGTCATGATCCCAGCGTCCTGGGATCGAGTCCCACATCGGGCTCCTTGCTCGGCAGGGAGCCTGCTTCTCCCTCTGCCTCTGCCTGCCACTCTGTCTGCCTGTGCTCGCTCTCTCTCCCTCTCTCTCTGACAAATAAATAAATAAAATCTTTAAAAAAAAATAAATAAAATAAAATAAAATAAATGATAAAATAGAAAAATTTCACTTACATATTTTCACCTTTTCATCAACCTTTTCCCCAGCTTTCTTTTTTTTTTTTAAGATTTTATTTATTTATTTGACAGACAGAGGTCACAAGTAGGCAGAGAAGCAGGCAGAAAGATAGAGAGGAGGAAGCAGGCTCCCTGCTGAGCAGAGAGCCTGAGGCCGGGCTCCATCTGAGGACACTGAGATCATGACCTGAACCAAAGGCAGAGGCTTTAACCCACTGAGCCACCCAGGTGCCCCTTCCCCAGCATTTTTATTGCCAAAAATAGTTGAGGTGTTTTAAGTACAAAATGGTTTGAGGATATGAAATAATACAAAAGAAAGAAAAGACTGACCATTAGAAATGATTAAAAAAAAAAAAAAAGAGGGTTGCCTGGGTGGCTCAGTTGGTTGGGTGTCTACCTTTGGCTAAGGTCATGATCCCAGGGTCCTGGGATTGAGTCCTGCATCAGGCTCCTTGCTCAGTGGGAAGCGTGCTTCTCCCTCTGCCTGCCACTCCCCCTGCTTGTGTGTTTGCTCTCTTGCTCGCTCTCTCTCTCTGACAAATAAATAAAATCTTAAAAAAAAAAAAAAAGAAATGATTAAAAAAAAGGAACCCAGCAAATAACGGGCTTTATAGATACTGAAAAAGATAAAATCATGATGAGAGAAAGCATAACAATAAACATTTAAGGTAGAACAGCTATTAGGTCATCAAGCTTCTTTCAGAGAGAGACTATTCTCCTTGTTTTGATAACAATGAGATGTAGTGCATATTTCACAATAATTTCAGAATTTTAGTCGATGTAAGAACTCAGACCAGTACTCTAACACATCCACCGTCAACACAGCCTGTGATGCTGGAATTAATGAAGGCTACAGAGAAGTACTTGATTAAAATTCTAGAGTACTTAATGAGGGTGGGGAAAGATTTAAGAAAAACATACTACACCTTGTTCAGTAATACAGACATTTTCATAATTTGATCAATCTAGACTTAAAAGAAATCTGCATTTACTTAACAAGTCTGCTCACAAGTATTCAATAACCGTGTAGGCTCCCAGAAGCCCTGACTGAAAAGTGCCTGGAACACATTTCAGTCCTTTAATAGTATTTGTTCAATGAACATGAAAATGAATGAGCTACCAATTATATAGGTAAAGACTGAACTAAGTTTTTGGAAGCATTGAAAAAAATAACAGTAAACTGTAATTATAAATGCTGTATATTTCACTATTACTTTATATTGACCATGATTTAGTTCATCTAGCAACAGTTTTGAAATCAAGCAGAGACTTTTAGCATGGTTCATATTTTTCCTATATTGCTCTTGAAAACATCTCTTTTCCCCTAAAAATCATTCCTATTTTAATAATATTTGCTTGAAATATATTTAGACAGAAATTTTCATTTTGGATATTTTAAATCAACCTGCTCAGTGAGGACAAATGACTAAAATCCCTTTGCAAATATTTCTATAAACCAGATGAGGCTCATTATTTAAAGGACTTCCATTACATTTGTGTAATTTAAACCATTTAATTATTTTTAAAATATGAACTCAACATTTTCCCCTAATTAAAATAAGGTTTTCACATATCCCTGTTTACAAACATTTGTTGTTTTTCAGTAACTAGACTTCTAGAGTTTAGGAAAGACCTTCTCCTTTTTCCTAAATATCTGATTTTTTAACTGAAGAAGAATGCTTTTAACTGAAGAAGAATGTTGAAATAAATACAAATATTTGCTAACATAAGGTATTGTATTCATGGGATAGTTGAAACTAACCACAATATTAAGTATAACTGTGTTAAATTTCAATGATCAAAACTACAACACTGTAGTTACTAGATAAAACTTGGAGAAATGGTTTTTATTTTCAGAAAATAGCCATCAGACTCTATCTATTACTTAAGGAATTTGAGGCCTGAACTTCTGTCCAAAGGCTTCTTATAAAAAAGTTTAATGACCATTGAATAATATTTGTGAATGCATAATCAGATTAAAAAACTGAAAAACAAAATGCTAGTTCTAGACCAAGTTTTCTTTCTCTCAATATGCCTGTATTTACAAATTACACTGGTTCATTCTGATCAAAACCAGTTCATCCTTCTTTTTAAAAATCCATATAGAAACAGAGAGCAAACAAAAAATAAAGCCAAAAGAGCCTCTGCCTTCGGCTCAGGTCATGATCCCAGGGTCCTGGGATCCAGCCCCACATCGGGCTCTCTGCTCCATGGGGAGCCTGCTTCTTCCTCTCTCTCTGCCTGCCTCTCCGCCTACTTATAATCTCTGTCTGTCAAATAAATAAATAAAAAATCTTAAAAAAAAATCAAGCCAAAAGAGATGTGTCACGTTGACAGGCAATCGCTTGGGGTCAATCCCAGCCCTCCTGCTCATCTCTCCCTTCACCTCCCCGGGAACTATCCTTCAAGCTTGAGGCGTCAGTTGTCACTTCTATACCAAGGGTTCACAAAGACAACCCCTTGCAAGTCCTCTTATCTTGCTGCTATTCCTGAGTTTCCATCCTTCTACTGAATGGGACATTGTCACCCCCAGCACACTTTGTTCCCATCCAAGGTCAACCATACTCAGAAGACAAAGCAACATTTGTACCTCCAACCGCTCCGCTGGTCACGAGACCCCTGCACGCACATGTAGGTGGGGTGGCCCCAGATGCCATCCTGGCCCCTGTTAAGGACTCAATGACCTCATTGCTCTTCTAGCCATTGCTTGCATGAAATTGCAGAATCATTTTGATCCCTTTTTATCTTTTCTTCATTTCCAAGGCTTATCAAGTGCTTTCCTTATGTCAAGCTCTTCCTCGCAGTCCAATGCGCAATCCCCGTGGCTTCCATGCTGTATTAGACCTATTACCCCAGCTCCTCTCCACTTCAGTCCATCCTGGGAAATACTGTCAGACTTGTGCTGAGAAAGTCTGCTCAGCACGTCATTTTTCTGCCATATCCAGATGGAGCAGTAAATAGAATATACAAAGGCAGATTTGTAAGAATGTGACTGTATATTCTAATAATTGCAGTCTGAAGTCCCTACCACCTGAGAGCAGGAAAAAAAATTTTTTTGATCTAGACACTTGAAGTAAGAACATTCAAATTCCACAATTTTTCAATTAATTCAGGATTAAAATTCCATTATATGGAAGAGAAACCCCTCTCCTCATCCTCATTCTTCTCCCTGGGTGGTGTGTGCCTGGAGGGGATAACTTTGAGGTGTCTTGGTGTGTGTGGGGTGGTTTGTATGTTTTCTAGCAAGATCTGTGCACACTGATTTTCACAGACACAATACTTCTTGTTGGATCCCTGGGCCAACGCATCTCCACAGGACAGGGACAAAGAGTCTCTACAGGAGGGGCTGAGCAAGATGGTAAGAAAACAGGTCTAGGAGCTTATAGCAAGATAGCTATAGCAAGATAGCAAGATGGTAAGAAAACAGGTCTTAGCTTATAGCAAGAATATTATTTTTACTTAAGAACATATATTTATTTGAGATGGCTTGAAATTACTTTGCAAAACAAACTTTCTGCTTATGTTGAATTTTATTAAATTCTCTGCCATAAATTCTTATGGTCCTTGCCCAAAGAATCTGCCCTACCTTTAGCAGCTAATTTTCATGCCTTTCCCAGGAACATGCACAAGACAGGGCTTTCTTTCTGAACTAATATCTGAACCATTCAAAGGTAATCAGAGGTGTAATATAAAAAATATTAGCAAACTGAGGGTTGATGGAGGGAGGTAGGCAGGGGTTGGGCTAAATGGGTGGTGGGTATTCAGGAGGGCGCTTGTGATGAGCACTGGGTGTTATATGCAAGTGACACATCACTAAATTTTACCGCTTAAACCAATTTTACCAAATACATCAACTAACTAGAATTTAAATAAAAACCTGAAATAAAAGATAAAGAAATAAAAATTTAAAAATTAAAAATATTTAGCAACCCAGTGGCCACAGGCACCAAGCAGTCAGCATACATGCCAGGCGGAGAAGACTTGGTTGACTGTCCTATACCTCCTGGCTGCATGTCAGCCTAGGGTCTGTGTGACTCAGGGACACTGTACTCAGGCTCAGGAGGACCTGCTACTTGACCGTCTGGTGTCACATTAAGGGTGGGACTTCTCTGTTCATGCTCAGATTGCTCAGGCATGGGATTCAGAAACTCTAAGGTTGTGGCTCAGGAATCTGGATTTTAACAAGCCCTGCTAGTGATTCTGTTGTATGCCAAAGTTTGAGAACCAAGGGCCTAAGCTATGTGGGTCTTTTTTCCTTTTTTAAAAATATTTTTTTATTGAGATATTACTGACATATAACATTGTGTAAGTTTAAGGTATACAGGGTTGATTTGATACATTTGTATATCACAATGTGATTACCTCTATAGCATTAGCTAATACCTTCATCACACCACATAACGAGCATTTCTTTCTTGTTGTGAGAGCAATTAAGACCTAGTCTCTTGGCAGCTTTGAGTTTGTCTATAATCACTATGCAGAACATTAGATCTCCAGGAGTTGGTTACTTAAAAGTTGCAAATCTGAACCTGGAACATGTCCCCTATTTTCCCACTCTTCAGCCATGCGTAACCACTATTCTACTCTGTTTTCACCAGTTCAGCTTTTTTTAGATTCTACATATACGTGATACCATATAGTATTTGTTTTTCTCTGACTTCTCTCACTTAGCAGAATGTCTTCAGGGTCTATCCATGTTGTCATAAATGGCAGGAATTTTTCCTTTCTCGTGGTTGAATAATATTCCATTGTATATATAATAATGCCTTCTTGTATCTCTGTGTTGATAGACACTTAGGTTATTTCCACATCTTAGTGATTGTGAATAATGCTGCCATAAACATGGGAGTCTATATATCTTTTAGAGATCCTGCTTTCATTTCCTTTAGATATATACCCAGGAGTGAGATTACTGGATAATATAATAGTTCTTTTTTAAATTTTTTGTGGAACCTCCATATTTTCCATAATGGCTCAACCAATATGTATTCCTGTCAACAGTGTACAAGGGTTCCTTTTTCTCCACATTCTAGCCCACACTTGCTATCTCTTCTCTTCCTAATGACACCAATGACAGCCTTTCTACCAGTTGTGAGGTGATATATCACTGTGGTTTTGATTTGCATTTCCTGATGATTAGATGTGTTGAGCATCTTTGATGTACATATTGGCCATTTAGATGTCTTCTTTGGAAAGATATCTATTTAGTTCCTCTACCCATTTTTAAATTGGTTTGTTTGTTATTGACTTATATGGTTTTTTAAAATTTATTTTGGATATTAACACCTTATCTAATATATGGTTGGAAATATTTTCTCTTGTTCTGTAGGTTACCTTTTCAGATTTTTTTTTCTATTCAGAAGCCTTTTAATTTTATGTACTCCCAATTGTTGATCTTTGCTTTTGTTTCTTGTGCTCTTGGTGTCATACCTAAAAATTTATTGCCAAGACCAATATCAAGGAGATTCTCTCTTATCTTTTCTTCTAGGACTGTTAAAGTTTAAGTCTTTAATCCATTTTGAGTTAATTTTTGTGAGTGGTGTAAGATAGAGGTCCAATTTCATTTTTCTGCATGTGATTGTCCAATTTTCCCATTACCTTTTTTTGAAGAGATCTTCCTGCTTCTATTGGATACCCTTGATTCCCTTGCGAATATTAGTTGACCATAAATGCAGGGGTTTATTTCTGGTCTCTCAATTATTTTCAATTTCATGTATGTGTCTATTTCTATGCCAGTATGATACTGTTTTAAGTAATAACTTTGTGGCATAGTTTGAAATTATGAAGTGTGATACCTCTGGCTTTGATCTTTTTTTCAATGATTGCTTTGACTGTTTAGGGTCTTTTGTGGTTGCATACACATTTTAGAATTGCTTTTTTTCTATTTCTGTGAAAAATGCCATTGGAATTTTGATAGGCATTTCACTGAACCTATAGATGACTTTTGGTAGTACGGATATTTTAACAATATTAATTCTTTGAATCCATGAACATAAGATACCTTTCCATTTGTCTGTGTCAACTTCAGTGTCTTTCATCAAAGTCTTATAGTTTCAGTGTGCAGATTTTTCACTTTCTTGGGTAAATTGTTGATGCTATTGTGAATGGGATAGTTTTCTTTATTTCTTTTTCAGATATTTTGTTCTTAGTATATAGAAACACAAGTGATTTCCATACATTGACTTTATATCCTACAGTTGTACTGAATTTTTGATTAGTTCCAACACTGTTTTGGTTTCTATGTTTTTTTTAAAATATATAAAAATCATATCATCTGCAAATAAGGACAATTTTATCTGATGTGGATGTCTTTTATTTCTTCGTCTTGCGTAATTTCTCTGGGTAGGCCTCCAGTACTATGTTGAGTAAGAGTGGTGAGAGTGGACACCCTTGTCTTGTTTCTGATCTTAGAGGAAAGTTTTCAGTTTTTCAGCATTGAGCATGATGTTAGCTGTAGATTTCTTGTATATGGCCTTTATTATGTTGAGATATGTTCTTCCTAACTCAAAGTTGGAGGTATCCATCATGAAAGGATGTTAGATTTTGTCAAGTAATTTTTCTGCATCTACTGAAATGACCAGATGATTTTAATCTTTCATTCTATCAATATGGTGTATCACATTTATTGATTTATGTATATTTAACCATTCTTGCATCCCAGGGATAAATGCTACAAGGGTATGTAATCTTTCAAAGATGTTGTTGAATTCAGTTTGCTAATATCCTATTGATAATTTTTGCATCTATGTTTATCAGGGATATTGGTCTGTAGTTTTCTTTTCTTATAGTGTATATATTGGAAGAGTTTAAGAAGAATTAGGACTAATTCTTTAAATGTTTGGTAAAGTTGGCCAGTGAAGTCATCTGGTCCTGGGGTTTTTGATGTTGAAAAGTTTTCAATTACTGATTCAATTTCCTTACTCATTATTGATCTGTTTAGATTTCCTATTTCTTCCTGACTCAGTTTTGGAAGACTATATGTTTCTAGGAATTTATCTACTTTTTCTAGGTTATCCAATTTGTTGGCATAAAACTGTTCTTGGTAGTCTTTTATGATCCTTTGTATTTTTGTATCAGTTATAATGTCCTCTTTTAATTTCTGGCTTTATTTATTTGAGTCTTTTCTTTTTTGTTAGTCTAACTAAAGTTTGGTTAATTTCACTTATCTTTTTGAAAAAACAGCTCTTGGTTTGTTTAATTTCATCTATTGTTTTTCTTATTTGATTTCATTTATTTCTGCTCTAATAGTTGTTATTTCTTTTCTTCTGCCAACTCTGGGCTTAGTTTATTCTTCTTTTTCTAGTTTTTGAAGTCTATAATTAATTTGAGATCCTTCTATTTTCTTAGTATATGCCTTTACCACTATACATTTGCCTATCAAAACTGCTTTAGTAGCATCCCATAAGTGTTGGCATATTGTGTTTGTTGGTATGTTGTGTTTTCATTTTCATGTTTTGAGGGTTTTTTTATTTCCCTTTTGATTTCTCTTTTGATCCTTTGGTTGTTCCGGAGTATGTTGTTTAACTTCCACATATTTGTAGATTTTATAGTTTTCCTCTTGTTGATTTCTAGTTTCATATCACTGTGAACAATAAAAATTATTGGTATGATATCAATATTCTTAAATTTGCTAATACTTGTTTTGTGTCCCATCATATGGTCAATCCTGAAAAATGATGTATGCACTTGAGAAAAATGTATATTCATTCTACTTCTGTTGGGTGGAACATTCTATACATATTTGTTAGGTTCATTTGGTGTAATGTATGATTTAAACCCACACATTATAATGCATAGTGTATTTATTTTCTTTCTGCATAATCTATCCATTGTTGAAAGTGGGATGTTGAAATCTTCTACTATTATTGCATTGTTGTCTACATCTCCCTTCAGATCTGTTAGTAATTGCTTGATAAATTTAGGTGCTCCAATGTTGGGTGCATATATATTTACTACCGGTATATCTGCTGATGAATTACCCCTTTACCACTATATATTGATCTTCTTTGTCTCTTGTTAATCATTTTTAGTTTAAACCCTATTTTGTCTATGTGGTTTTTCCTCATTCTCCCTTCTTTATTTTTATAATTCAAACTAAGGGATTAGGGGGTTAGGAAGCAGGCAGTTTGCAGAGGACCTTTGTTCTATCTTTTAACCTCTAATGATTTTTTTTTTCCTAAGAAGAATGGGGCTCCTGGCTGGCTTAGTTCATTGAGTGTCCAACAGCTCAGGTTATGATCTCAGTGTCTCATAAAGCCCTGTGTCAGGCTCTGAGCTAAGTGTGAAGCCTGCTTGGGATTCTCTCGTGCGCTGCACACCCTCCACCCCCATTCATGCTCTTTCACTCTAAAATAAATAAATAAATCTTTAAAAAAGAAGAAGAAGAATGGCGGTAAATCAGCTAAAAACACCTTGTAAAAACAATAATGAAAATTGAATGACTGATTGGTTTCAATAATATAGTCCTAACATCCATTGTTAAACACTTTACTTGTTGTACATTTATTTCTATTCTATACAGTGAAATCTTAATTGTAGAAATTTAGGTCCACAGCTGACATTCTAGATTTCAGCTTTTTAATTCATTTGTGTGAATATAGTGGGAAAACATTTTATGGTTTGTTTATATAATTTTGACAATTTGATTATTTGCAAGAGAGAATTATTTAACAAGGATATTTAACAAGTATATGAAAGAACATGCTCAGTTAGGGTCAATTTTCATTTAGAAATTAAACTCAAACTTAAAATGTTATATGAAAGTCTTGGATAAGAGACATAGCACTCTCCCTTTCTTCATAATATTACTTCTCTTTTTTGTTAGTGATTCAAAATCAACATTATGAGTAATCATTGTTCTATTTATATGTACTGGATTCTCTTGGCTATTTCTAATCATCACAAGATTTGAACTAAAATTAATAAAGCTTATTTATAAATATGTAAAGTAAAAATAAATAATTTCTGACAGAGCATCCAAGGAATGTTCAATGCATAAAGTCCATGAACTGTATGTTCACTGATTTTATGATATTCATTCAATAGCCTCCTTATTGATCTTACCAATTCTTGTTAAGTAAGGATTCTGATAGAAAAGTAAGTATTAAATGATAATATAAGGAAAGTGAATCTCTTTGGAAAGTGGTGCTCAATTCTTTAAAAAAAAAGTCTCTCCCTGATTTTCAAAACAACTTTATATTATTTTTACTTATATCATTAATTATACTTTTACTTATATTATATTATTACTTATGTTATTTACTTATATTATAATCTGAAATTTCATAAGAGTTATAAATCTGTGAATCACTATAAATTTGACATTGTGTCAAATTGGACTCACCAGAATGAGAGCATTTATATAGTTAAAAAAGAAACAACCAAATGTATTTTGGGAACTTTGTGTTTATTTGGCAATTAAATGTCACATATAATCCAAAACTTATTAAACTAATGAACCTAGGTTGTGTTTTCCTTTCTTAGAGAAGTGAGACAAAGCCTGTATTATTCCTACATACTCACTGTGTCGTTCTAGCATGTCTTTGGTTAGGTTTGACTCACTAAACAGAAAAGGCCATCTTTCACTACTGGAAAAAAAAAAAGACTTGTTTAAACAGAGCACTGTTAACCCTATTCAGCTGAAGCAGGAGGCTATCTGGATGACTATTATGTTGTTTTTATTTACTGTGCATTCATGCTTATGAATCATACCTAGGAGTTATAGCATGGGTTCATTATACAATCAAAAATGTATGAATAAATAAATAAATAGAAGTGGGAAATAATTTGCAATGATAAAAAATATTTAATATTTTAAACAATCCATTGTTATTTATTATGGGATATATTACAATATTTTAATTCTCATAAATTTATGAACAGTATAGTGTTTTGTAATGTTTAGCACAAGAGTTAAGTGAGTCTTGAAATTAGTTTTGTCTCATAACCAAACTGTAGGTTTTGGTTAAGTTATTTGAATTTAGATCTTTTCCATATGTCTTTGTTACCATTATGTATTAATACACCTACAGGTTTCGATTTTCTCTTTGGCCATGGTAGTACTGTAATATTTGTTTGTCTTGTTCCAGGAAATTTTCAGAAAGAAGATCATAGATTCTGGCCAGACAGACCAGTATGTAGACCCTATTGTAAACAAAGCAAAGAAACTGATAAGACACAGCAGAGTTACTACTGACTTGTCTAATATTTGACATATAACATACCTTAATTTCTGTTCCTCAAGAGCAACATGGTCTGCTTTGTGATATTACAGTCGAACAGAGCACATGGGTTTGAATTGCACAGGTCCTTTTATGTGGATTTTCTTTTGATAAATACAGTACAGTGCGGTAAACATATTTTCTCTTCTTTATACTTTTATTAACAATAGTTTCTTTTCGGGTCACCTGGGTGGTTCAGTCGTTAAGCATCTGCCTTTGGCTCAGGTCATAATCCCAGGGTCCTAGGATTGAGCCCCACTACATCCCAGGGTCCTGGAATTGAGCTCCCTGCTCAACAGGAAGCCTGCTTCTCCCTCTTCCTTGCTTGTATTCCCTCTCTTATTGTTTCTCTCTGTCAAATAAATAAATAAAATCTTTTAAAAGAAAAAGTTTCTTTTCTCTAATTTATTTTATTTAAAAGTACAGTATATGATACATATAACATGCAAACTATGTTTTAATTGACTTTATATTTCTGGTTAGGGTTTCAGTCAACAATAGGGTTTCAGTCAACAATCAACAATAGGGTTTTGGGGGACTCAAAAGGCATATGTTGGGTTTCAGCTGCATTGGCTCTCCAACCTTCTCATTGTTTAAGGTCCAACTGTTTTGTGATTCACAATCAAAAACAAAATAAATCATCACAATCAAGCAATAATCAAAGAACCATAGAAAAAGTTAATTTATAGATCTGTTTTTAATAGCATTCAAAATATCACTCAGAATTAATGCAAGAAAAAAACACCTGGTCATATACTAGTAAAATGTTAGTGATTACCTGATATAACACATATTAT
The DNA here is from genome assembly GCA_004024625.1 of Mellivora capensis. Taxonomy (NCBI): domain Eukaryota; kingdom Metazoa; phylum Chordata; class Mammalia; order Carnivora; family Mustelidae; genus Mellivora; species Mellivora capensis. The sequence goes on from PISX010001217.1 coordinate 165,219, forward strand.
TTTTAAAATTTCTTCAATGATATTAATAAAATACTACATAATTTCATTGTGTTGTGCCTTCCTCCTAGTAACATATAGTATTAGAATTAAATATATAGGAATGTGTGTATGCATATACATATATATAATTTATATGACATGATAAGCCAGTAGAGGGAAAAAAAGAAGGAACTTTTCATTCAGCCAACAAAAATTTATTGCATGTATAATGGATGCCAGGAAATGTTCTAAGAACAACACAATTCTTGTCCCCATATTAGGTTTTCTTAATCAGAAAAAACATTGTACAAGGGGAGAAGTAATAATTTGAAACTAATTTTTTATGAACTAAGGAGTTGTGTGTAGAGTGTGTTAGGGAAGAAAGTGGGGGAAATAAAGGGATTCTAAAGGTTTCCTTTTTGGTGTAATAGATAAACTACAAATTGTTAGGAGAGATATAAGAATTACTTGATTTAAATTGATAATAGAGACCTATTATATATGACTCTTAAAAATAAAAAGATAACCATAGGGCATATTAGAAAAGTATTATAAACTTTACAATTTAAAATCAGGGGAAAAAAGTAATAAGCATTCTCAACTCCTTTCAGAGCTTAAGATGGGCAGGCACACATAAGGGTAGAAACTGCCTGGTTATGGTCATGTGAGTAAGATTTCACTAGTAGACTGTGAGTAGAAGTAATGTGTAAATTTTCTGCCATAATTTAAAGAAAAATTCCCTGCCTTGATTTTCCTATTTCTACAAGCTGAATACAAACGTGTTCGCATATGGCACTGGCTATAACCTTAAGAATAAAATCTGAGTGTTAGGTCAGCAGCCCTGGGAATGCAGGAGGAATAAAAATGGCCTCCGGGCCGTCATCTTCCAGGCCTCACTCTTCCTTTACCCATGACTCTCCCGCTGGAAGGACGTATGCCGAGGACACGTCATCATAAGGAAACCGATATCTATGCAGGAAACAGGAACATCAGGACTTCCCACTACCCTCCAATCACCAAATACCTTACCTTATATGGCTGTAAACCTACGCCCTGTCTTAACCTAAATAAAAGACCCACTCGACCCCCTGCCGGGTGCGACTTCCTAGACTCTCCTCTCCTGAGTCGCAGGCAGAACCTCGTCCGAGGGCACCTTTAATAAACCTTGCCTTGCTCCTATCTCGCCTGGTGTCCTGTGTATCTTGCCTGTAAAACCTTACACTGAGCTTTGGGAAAACAACAAAAGGGAAGGAACCTGGGTGTCTGGAGAGTTATATGGAATAGAGTCACTTTGGAAACCTGAATTGCTCATTTGGGGGCTAGTATGTATACAAGAAATAAATGTGTATTTTAATAAAGCTGCTGTATTTTTGGATCTTTGCTACTAATAGCTTAGCTTTTGCCATAACATAAGAAAAATTAGTACTGGAAGTGGGATGCAGCTATCACAAAAACAGAAAAGATGTGATATTGGTTTGAAGATCAAGTAACATACAGTGAGGATGAAGATATAGTAGAACAAAGATGGTTATACTTGCTCATGTGTTGAAAACATTTGGTGATGATTTGCAAGACACACAAATTTCCCACTGAGCTTGTACCTCTAGCTGAAGTAGTTGGAAATTTTCAGACAGATAAAGTGAGAAGGGTGGTTATAACACTGAAGTCTTTTTTTTTTTTTAAGATTTTATTTATTTATTTGACAGGGAGATAGAGAGCACAAGTAGGCACAGCGGCAGGCAGAGAGAGAGGGAGAAGCAGGCTTTATGCCAAGCAGGGAGTCCAATGTGGGACTAGATCCCAGGACCCTGGGATCATGACCTGAGCCAAAGGCAGCACCTTAACCGACTGAGCCACCCAGGTGCCCCCATAACACAGAGGTCTTAAGAGAGACATGTCAAGACTAAAATTAAATATACACACACACAGAGATACACACACACACACACACACACACACACATTTTGGTGTAGTTACTGGAACATTCAAGAGACGGTAAACAAATAAAATGTTTTTAGTGCGATTAGTGTTTTTAAGGTATCGTGTTATCATATTAGTCACCAGCAGAGCCTAGAAAACAAAATTGTGAGGCCTGAAGCAGTCCTCAAGGAATATATACTAATAATCACTAAAGAGTTGTCATGGAGTATAAGGGACAAGAAACAACTCTCAGAAGGCAACAAGGATCACGGACAAAGGAGTTCCTCTCAAAGAGCAGAATCAGGAACAGCCAAATGGACCAACCAAGGACCTACTCCACTGCCAGCACAAATGGAAAAACAACTCCTGCCTAGCAGAGTGAAATTGCTCGGGGTCATTTTCTCCAATGTGTTTCTCATGCTTTCCTCTTCCAAACTGGAGTTTCTGTTGCAGTTACCCTGGTTCTACTTAGAAGGTTCTGGGACAAATTCCAATGTGTGGGTGTGGGGATTTCCTCCACACCACACATGTTCAGAACACTAGCTGGGTGTCCTACGATTCAACCCAATTCTGAGACTACATGGAGATGCCATCAGATTCCACAGGTTAAGGGTTCAGTCATACAAGACTGCCTACTTCCCCTTAAGATGCCAGTCTCATGCCCAGATGCTCACCTGTGCTTCTGACCAACCAGTTAGAGACACAATTTCTTGGGCTTGATTGATTTGCTAGAGTGGCTCACAGAACTTAGAGAAATATTTTACTTATTAGATCATCCACTTATTATAAGAGGATATAATTCAGGAATAGCCAGATGAAAAAGATGCATAGGACAAGGAATGTGGAAGACACTGGCCTATCATATTCTATCCGGGCATGCCACTCTCCCCAAATCTCCATGTGTTCACCAATCCAGAAGCTTTCTGAATTTGGTCCTTTTGGGTTTTAATGGAGGCTTCCTTAGCAATCTTCCATAGGCAATTTGATTAAACCATTGACCACTGACAATGAATTTAACCTCCAGCCCCTCCTTGCTCCCCAAAGGTCAGGGGTGAGACTAAATGAGGTTCCCCTGGTAACGAGCCCTGTCTTTAGATGTTTGCCAGAAGTAACCTCATTAACATAAACCCAGTTGTGGAAGGGGGTGTTTGTTGTTGTTGTTGTTGTTGTTTGGTTGGTTGGTTTACTTAAATTTTGTTAGTTAACATACAGTGCCATATTTATTTCTGGAGTATAATTCAGTAATTCATCACTTACATTCAACATCCAGTGCTCATCACAACAAATGACCTCTTTAATACCCACCACTCCTCTAGCCCATCCCTCAGCTACCTTCCTCAGGAAAGGGGCTTGTTATGATTAACAAGATACCCATCTCACCTTTATGGTTGTGAAGTGATTCCACAAACTGAGTACAAGAGATGAAATGTCATGACACTGGATGTTCCCATTGCTCTTATTGCTCAGAAAATTCCAAGGGTTTGGGGAACTATGAGCCAGGAACCATGGAAAAAGACCAAATACATAAACCAACAGACTTGTATGATATAAGTCACAATATTATGCAACACCACTACTATTTATTTAGAAAAGGGACTGTGGGAAGGAGATGACATATGGACTTGATAAAGAAAACTATGCTTCAACCAGAGATCCTGAACTTTGAACTGGATGAAATAACTGAATTGCATTTTGGATTATCTCCCTTGGAAAGGGGACCAGTATGTTCTATTTGTGGAAAGAAATTTCTATCTAAATAGGTGGCTAGAGCCATGTATTGTATCAATGGCTGTTATTTGTCCACCAAATTCCATTCTCCCTTCCTACAGTAATACACTATAAATTGAGCATATGGTTTCCTTGGCCAAGATTCCAATCCTCAGAGTCTTCACAGATAATAATGTGATGTGACTGTATTCTTACCAATACCATATGAGTAAAATTGCTAAGGACAATTTCTCATTGTTTAAAGATTGTTCTGGGGGCACCTGGTTGGCTCAGTGAGTCATATCCCTTTGGCTCAGGTCATGATCCCAGGGACCTAGGACCGAGCCCCAAGTCAGTCTCCATGTTCATTGGGGAGCCTGCTTCTCCCTCTCCAGCTCCCTCTGCTTGTGCTCTCTCTCTCTCTGTCAAATGACTAAATAAAATCTTAAAAAAATTAATATAGAAAAAAATATTCCTCTGATCTCCTATCTTTTTCCTTACTCCCATGAGCTAGAATATAAATGTGCCCATCACCCAGTTTCAACTGTGTAGGAGAAAACATTTCACTAATGGGTAAAAGAAGAAACTTGGTTTTCTCAAAGACCATACAGAGCAGAGATACCCACTTGAATCCTTTCTTCCCAGTAGTAGTAGATGATACAGAGAGAAATGTCTGTCTTTAAGCTACTGTATTTTTCTGGTCTCTTTGTTATGGCAGCTTAGCCTTTACTCTAAGGTAAGTGGATATTCAAGGCAACACAGCCAAAAAAAAAAAAAAGAAAAAAGAAAAGAAAAAAGAAACAATAACAACAAAAAACATAATAAGTAATAACTTCACATTTCCTGGACAAAATCAAGTATATTAGTTATTTCATTGTATAGGAAGGTACTGGATTCAAATGGTAAAAAAACAGAAGTAGCCAGATATTGATTAAACAACAAAATCTAAAAAACATAAATAAAAACAACAACACAACAAAATCTAATTACATGTATTAAAAAGGGGACAACGAAGGGTGGAAACATAAAGGATAACCAACAATAAACCAGGCAAATGCAACTGAAGAGGAGGAATGGCAGCATTATTAACAGACAACAGAGAATTCAGGGTTCAAAGTAGTAAATATAACAGAAAAAGCCAACCCATGAAAAAATATGACCACGTATGCAACATAACAAAGAAGCTAAAATGTACAGACATTAGGAGGTTATGATAAAATTAGAATTAGGAAAGGGGCTTAGTATACTAAATAAAATTTCCATATACTTCAGAATTGTCAGAACAAATACACAAAAAATAAGGAAAGATAGAAGCTATTACTACAGGCAGTCCTGACTTGCAGTGATTCAATTTATGGTTTTTCAGCTTTATAATGGTGTGAAAGCAATACACATTTAGTAGAAACTATACTTCAATATTTTTATTCTTTCCAAGGCAAATGGTAGAATTCTGGGCAGTGGCACTGAGCTCCAGACCTCAGGCAGCCACACAATCAAGAAGGTAAACGACCCAGGGGCACCTGGGTGGCTCAGTGGGTTAAAGCCTCTGCCTTCGGCTCAGGTCGTGATCCCAGGGTCCTGGGATCGAGCCCCACATTGGGCTCTCTGCTCAGCGGGGAGCCTGCTTCCTCCTCTCTCTCTCTCTGCCTGCCTCTCTGCCTATTTGTGATCTCTGTCTTTCAATTAAATAAATAAATTCTTAAAAAAAAAAAAAAAAAAAGAAGGTAAACGACCCATATACTTGAAACCATTCTGTACTCATAAAACCGTTTGGTTTTTCACTTTCAGTACAGTACTTAATAAGTTACAAAACCTTATTATAAACTAGATCATGTGTTGCAGGGTTTTACCCAACTATAGGCCAACCTTCTGTTCTGAGCACATTTAAGGTAAGCTAGGCAAAGCTATGATGCCGAATAGGTTAGTATTTTAAATGCATTTTTGACTTGTGATATTTTGAATTCATGATGGGTTTATTAAGACATAACCCCATCATAAGTGGAGGAAGGTCTGCAGTTGAACAACCAGCATGTTTTAATAGTCAAAGAGATCAATACTCTAATAGTCTGATAACTTACGAACAGAGAATATGCATTCAATTCTCTTGTCCCTGGAAACCTTTGAAAAATCAGATACTTGGCTATGAATAAAATCTTTTAAAAATTCTTTCCCAGGGGCACCTGGGTGGCTCAGTGGGTTAAAGCCTCTGCCTTTGGCCCAGGTCATGATCCCAGGGTCCTGGGATTGAGCCCCGCATTGGCCTCTCTGCTCATCAGGGAGCCTGCTTCCTTCTCTCTCTCTGCCTGCCTCTCTGCCTACTTGTGATCTCTGTCTGTCAAATAAATAAATAAAATCTTTAAAAAAAAATTACATCTCATAAAACATTCTCTTTAAAAATACCCTGAATCAAAACAGAATTAACAAAGTATGGCAAAGATGCAATAAAAAGGAAAATAGTAAACCTAGTGACATATTTGCCATGTATACAAGGTATGAGTATTAATAGAATAAAGAAAGCTCATCTACAATTAATATAAACTAGGAAAAATAACTAAATATAATGGACAAATGATATGAATAGACAACTCATCAAAGAAGTACAAGTTACCAATAAATATATGGGCAATATCTCAACCTTCATAGCAGTTAAGGGAACTAAAAATTAAAAATTTAAATTTAAAAAATTTTATAAGCCATAAGAAAAAAATTAAAGCAACAATGAGATATCATTTTCTATCTTTCAGAAGGGCAAAGATTTTAAAGAATAATAATTTCCTGTCTTGACAACTTTTTAGAAAACTGGTAAATTTATGGAATGCTGCCTTCTCTTTGGAAAGTATCTTGGCAATACCTATTAAAATTTCTGAAATGCATCATCCTTTTTTTTTTTTTTTTAGATTTTTTTAGAAGAATCTAACTTCTCAAAAGTATATTTGTTAGGAAAGAGTAGGTTATATTGCATATACAAAAATTCTGAAATCTCTATAACTGAAGGCAATATTTGTTCTACATACCAACACAGGCTGCCTGGGGAGATTGCTCATTGTAAAAACTTAAGGAGCCAGACTCAGAGAGGAGCCATCTCTACAGTGGCTCCCACAATTACTGGGAACAGGACATGGCAAATGGAACTTAGAATAGCTCTCAGAAATGACACCCATCAGTTCCACTCACATTTCATCAACCAAAGCCTGACACATGGCCATAACTAACCTCAAGAGAGTCAGAAAGGGCAATGCTACTATGTGCCTAGAAGAAGAGAATGTCAACCATAATACTTTAAGAATTATTTTATAGAAATAAAAGCATCAATATATGAGGATGTAAGTACAATGATGTATCACAACATTATTTTTAATCACACAAAAAACCCCTAATAAACAATCTGAATACCCATCAAAAAAGAAATAATTACATAAAGCCAGTGAAGATTCCATCCTCTGAGTGGAATCTGAAGAGGAAGAAGGTGACTCCAGTGGATTTTCTACCAAAGATGGCGGGCTGAAGGCTGGTGATGGATCCTTGTTCCTCTCCTGGTCTCCCTCTGGCTGCTCACCTCTATCCCCTCCAGGGGACGGCTGCCCCTGCCTTAGTCCTAGGGCAGCCAGACAGGCAGTAGGCTTCTCACTCGCTGCAGTAATAAAATGTGATGCTTGGGGACCCCCAGGGAGCTGCCTGTGGCTTTATTTATGAAACTGGCATTTGGGGAGTCCGGGGAGGAGACGTCTCTCCTTCAGTGCAAATTCCCTCTTCCAGGAGCCATGACTCGAAAGAAGTTGCTAGGGCTTTGTTACATACATTTACTTTGTGTAAATAAATGTTTACAATTTTATATTAAAGAAGAAATAAGTGATAGAGTTTCTGACTGTATATTTTTTACTTTTATAAGTTTTGAAACTGTGACCCTTTATATGTGTGTTATGGGGGAGCTATGTTAAGTTTTATGCCAAACAGTTGGTATTGCTAACTTTTTATTGTGGTCAAAGTACATAAAAACCCCATTAATCCCCTTATTCTTCTATTTCCGTTAACTCTGTATACACCAAAAAGACATCTTTATTTTCCTTCTTTTATCATTATAAGCTAATAAAAATATTTTGCTAGTTCAAAAAAAAAAGAAATGATTCTATACATATTATGGACTATAATCCAGCTATTTAACATACTGATTTAATATATTTGTATTGGATGCTCGTTCAAGATGTGTTATATGACAAAAAAACATATGATACAAAATGTGTACAGTATGATCCTAATTTTTGTAAAAACACAAACAGTGACAAAAAGCTCTATATAGCTGTATTTATTTTTTTAATTATTTGTTTGTTTGTTTGTTTTTGAGAGAGAGAGAAAGAGAGTGAGGGAGAGAGATACCAAGTAGAATTCCCACTGAACGTGGAGCCCAACTCAGGGCTGAATCTCACAACCCTGAGATCATGACCTGAGCCCAAAACCAAGAGTTGGAGGCTTAACAGACTGCACCACAGCTAAGGTGTCCCTAGCTTTGTATATGTTTATGTGTGCATGGAGAAAGCTGTGGAAAAATAGATACCATATAACCTTAATTTATATGCATATGCATAATATACACCTGTATGTATGTTTGTATAAATGCGTGCGTACATGACATATGTGTAAACTTTAGGATTATCACTTAGCTTTGTATTTATTCATCTTCAGATTTTTAAAAAATCAGCATGTAATATTTTGTCATTTTAAAAATAATAAAGAGGCGCCTGGGTGGCTCTGTGGGTTAAACCTCTGCCTTAGGCTCTGGTCATGATCTCTGGGTCCTGGGCTTGAGCCCCACATGGGGTTCTCTGCTCAGTGGGGAGCCTGCTTCCCCCTCTCTTTGCCTGACTCTCTGCCTACTTGTGATCTCTGTCTGAAAAGTAAATAAATAATATCTTTTTAATAAATAAATGAATAAAATTAATAAAGAAATTTTACTAATTCCTAAGAATTAAATATATGAATTATAAATAGAAAAATGCTCACTTACTTTAAACAAATACGGAGACATTTAGGTACAAATTCCTTCAGTATAACTCTGATACCTGCAATTCATTCTCCAATTTATGCTTTGCTTTTCTTTTTTAAAAATTTATTTATTTTTTTAATTTCTTTTCAGTGTTCCACAATTCATTGTTTATGCACCATACCCAGTGCTCCATGCAGTTCGTGCTCTCCATAATACCCACCACCAGGCCCACCCAAACCCCCACCCCCTTCCAGTCCAAAACCCTCAGAGTCCGCAGTCTCTCATGATTCATTTCCGCCTCCAATTTATGCTTTTCATGCAATCTATTCTTGTACTTATGTTTTCCAATTATCAATACATATTAAATATTTACTAAGTGTCACATATTAGGGCTAGAACCGTAAATAAGCTAGAGAAAAATTCCTGCCCTGTTGAGCTTGTATTATAGGAAGGAGACAGATAATGATAAAATAACAAATCAGCCTATAATGCAAACTTAAGTAGTGAAAAATATTTTAAAGAAAAATAGCTTAATATAGAGAGTGTGTTTTGGAAGTCAACACCATAAATAAGGTGATCAAAAACATTCAAGAACACTTTCACAGTAGGGCTGAGTTATAAGATTTAATTTCTATTTTATAAAAGAGAACTGACCATATGGGAGCAGGGAGAACATTTCAGGAGTTACTGCAACAGCCCAGATGGAGATAAAGGTGGCTTTGTCTAGCATTGAAGGAGGTCAATCAGTTCATATTCAGGATATATTTTGAATTATGAACCCCATAGGACATGGGGATATATTAGATGTGAGTGGAAGGGAACAGACCCAACTCAGGTGATTCCCAAGTTTGGGGCCAGAGAAATTAGATGGATGGAAGAATTGTGGAGGAGCAGGTTTGGGATGTGGACAGAAACCAAGAGTTTTATTGTAGATATGTTCAGTTTTAACTATCTAGTCAATATCCAAGTCAAGTAAGTGTCTGTACATCTGGGGCTCATTAGTTTGAAGATGACCTTTAAACCTGAGAGACTGAATGACATCACCAAATACATCAGTGTGTTGATGGATAGAAAAAAGTCGAAAACTTAGCACAGGGACACACCAAATTCAGAGGCCAGTAGTGGAGAAAGAATAGCTAGTGAAATAACAGAAGAGGAAGTATTCTGGAAGTTAAGAAAGTGTTTTCGGAATGAGACAAGAGATGGTATTAAGGGCTTTTGTTTATCTGGGTGGTTGTATGCCTGCTGCTATTTTATTACTTGTAAAAAGAAAAAATATCACTCACATAGCCAAGTGCATACCAAAAATACTTCTAGGGTATTGTTAGAAAAGAAAAATAATAATACTCATTATAATCCTTAACTGCCTTTCATGAAGGTTTGATCCTGTTAAATAGAGTCCTTTATTCTGCTGTGTATCCTGGAGGGCTTGGTTATATAAATTGGCATTTAGTGTTACAGAAAGTTGAACTGATCACATGATAAAGGGAAAAGAGGCAGGACTTCTAGCTATATGGGATTGAAGAGATTAACAAATCCTGCCTTCCTAAAGCAGTTACAAAACTGCAAAGGACTGGGGATGTGGGGGGAACAGGTCATTTCAGGGCTTCGGCAATCTACCAAATACCACAACTGACGTATATTTAGAAAAAAAAAAACAAAAAACTACTGAACTTTGGGGAAAACAGTGGGAGTCTATAGCATTCTTGCGGGCTAGCCCCCTGCCCCGTACCAGTTCAGAGGATACAGTATTTCTGCTGTCGGGGCTGGCTGGCCATGAAAACCAGCACTTTCACTGTGGGAGAGGGCGGACTTTATTTGGAGTGGAGCCTGGACAAATCTCACCCAGCAGGAAGAGCCTAGGGCTCTACCAGTCTAAGGCTGCAGTTCCTGTAAGGGACAAGTAGCACAAGAAGACTAGGAAGATATTTAGCAGTGAGCGTTGAGGGACTTGATTAACATTCCACACATCTCTGACTGTCCGGAGCAAGTGCATGTGTGGTGGGAATCTGAGAAGGCCCAGCAGAAAGGAAAACCCAGGCTCACCTGAAAACTGCCCAACCTTTGAGCGTGTGCCTCAAACCAAACGAGATTCACCAGCAGAGTGGGGGAAGCACTATGGGCCTAAGGTGTTTGACCACATCTTTGTTTAATTATTGACTGACTATTAAGTTTTGGGGTCACTCCTAAGAAGCCTGGTTTTAAAAAATGTGTAGGGAGGAAGAATTTTTCCTCTACCCTTTTCGCTGGCCTATTAATTAAACCTATTTAAGGCAGATTAACAGGAGGAAAACCAAATTTAATTACATACCTATGGGAGCCCCATTAGACTATGAGACCCACAGGCATTCAGGTCATTGAGGGTTATATATCATCCTGAGCTAAGGATGGGGTCTGGGACTTCACAGGGAAGGAAAACAGTTTACAGGAAGTTGGGAAGAGCAAGTGTTTGGTAAACAAATGTTTGCCTTGCCACACAGAGACAATGGGACACAGAAAGGAATTTTATCTCCATGCCCCACCGGAGCTTCCCCCAACTCACCACACCTAGCCCCTATTTTTCTGTAGTTATTTCTGGTGATGGTTCTCTTCCTGGGCCAGGTCTTCATCTAAATTCTTTCAAGCAGTTAAGGGGGAGGTAAGACCTTTTCTTTCTTCTTTTTTTTTTCTAATCTTTTTTTTTTTTTCTTTTCAGCAAAACAGAATTCTTTGTTTTTGCACCACACCCAGTGCTCCATGCAATGCGTGCCCTCCATAATACCCACCACCTGGCTCCCCCAACCTCCCACCCTCCCCCCCTTCAAAACCCTCAGGTTGTTTTTCAGAATCCATAGTCTCTCCTGGTTCATCTCCCCCTCCAATTTCCCTCCACTCCCTTCTCCTCTCCAGGAGATAAGACCTTTTCTGAGTCTTTCAGGCCTTGATTGACTTCATCTCAAAGTAATCTGCATGTCAAATGGCACATTTGGGGGAAGCTTGTTCCAAACACCTTCAAATATAAATAATAATAAAAAATATGAGCAGAGGTAAGCAGCATTAAATCCAGGTAAATCACTTGAAACAGCAACACCAAATATCTAACAATCTAAAAAATATCAAGAAAAAATCTTCAGGGAAAATAAAGAAAAGAAAGTCATAATCTGAAGTTGCTAGGATATATTATCTGAAATGTTTAGTTTTCGTATTTTTTTTTATTTTTTATTTATTTATTTATATGACAGACAGAGATTACAAGTAGGCAGAGAGGCAGGCAGAGAGAGAGTAAGGGAAGGGAAGCAGGCTCCCTGCTGAGCAGAGAGCCCGATGCGGGGCTCGATCCCAGGACCCTGGGATCATGACCTGAGTCGAAGGCAGAGGCTTTAACCCATTGAGCCAGCCAGGCGCCCCTCGTATTTTTTTTAAGATTTTATTTATTTGTGTGAGAGAGTGAAAAGCAGGGGGAGAAGCAGGCAGAGGGAGAAAGAGGCTCCCCGCTAAGCAGGGAACCCATCAGGGCTTGATCCCAGGACCTGGGGTCATGACCTGAGCCGAAGGTAAATGCTTAACTGACTGAGCCAAACAGGTGCCCCAAAAACGTTTAGTTTTGTACAAATAAAACAAAACCAGGAAAGCATGAACCATACTTAGGTAAGGAAATAATAAGAAACTTTCTCTGGCTTGGCGCACAGGTTGGGTTTAGCAAAGACTTTTAAATCAGATAATATAAATATGTTTTGAAAAATTGAAGGTATCAGAACATATATTTAAGAGGGAGCAAGAAATATGTTGACAGTGGTTCAAAATTGGGAATAAAGAAAAAGAATAGAAATTACTAAAGAAAGAACTAAATGGATATTCTAGAGTTAAAAACTATGCAAATGTCCATCAGAACATTTTTTGTATTAGCCAAAAAAACTGGAAGCAATCCAATTATCCATCAATTGGTGAATCACTAAACAAAATGTGGTATATCCATACAGTAGAATATTAGCAGTAAAAGAGAGTAAACCTCTGAAACCCAGTACAACAAAGATGAACCTTAACAACATTATGCCAAGCAAAAAAAGCCAGACACAAAGAAAATATATTCTATAATTCCGTTTATATGAAATATCCAGAAAATTAATATCTATAGAGACAGAAAGAGAAGCCCACTTCTCTGGGACTGGGGTTGTAAGGGGGTTGACTGCAAGTAGGATAAAGAGGGAATTTTTTCAGGGTGATGGAAATGTTTTAAAATTTTATTGGGTGATGGTTGCACAACCTCATACATTTACTAAAAGAACCGTTGAATTCTATACTTACAATGGCCAAATGCTACAGTATGTAAATTATACCTCAATAAATTTGTTTAAAAATAAAGGAAAAATAGGCCAATATACAGATCCTGGGGGAATGTGGTGGGTGGTGCAGAGGGAAGTCCATTACACATGTGGCACACAGCTGCATGCACCATGTGACTTCTCATCATCATCTAGCCAATGAAATGTAGCTTAAGTGATGGTGGCTCTTCCAGGTAGACGTTCAAGAATCATCATGCGATTTGCCATGTCACTTTTCCTTTTGCCTCAGTGACTAGCCTACAACACATTCAGGGGCTGCTCCATTAGAGTCTTGGTCTTAGAGTAAGTCTTAGAGTCTTGGTCTTAGAGTTAGACCAAAACATGGAATAGAGTCCCAGCTCATCTGCAATGAATATGCTGTACCAACAAGAAATAAATCCTGGTTTTTGAAATTACTGGTATTTGGGGGTGATTTCTTATCACAGCATAATATCACCCATCCTGATGTGTCCATGTTCCTTAAAAGAGATTACAAACCCACAATTAATCCTTTTGCTTTTATTTGCTCATTCCTATGGGGTACTATCTACAAGCAATATTGTCTGTCATTTTCCTTTTCTAAGGGTAGGTTTTAAAAAATGCTTTTTATCTGTGACACATTGTTGAGTGATTGGTGGTGAACTGATGTCTTATCAGTTCTCAGACTATCTTCATTCATCTGTAATGGGCTACCTGGAATTAGAGTCTGGAAATGGAGCCACCTGCTTGGGCGTTGTAGATATTAGGCAACAGACACAGTTGTAGGTACTGGAAGAAAGTCTAGTCTAGTGGCAGAACATGTCCACTGAAGCAAATTTTTTAATTGGTACAAGTGATGAGTTGTAGATGATTAACTTAGTATGCCTGGCTTCTGGGTCAGGCCTGAGGAGCCTGGAGCTTCTGGCCTGAGTGTATCTGTTCATTCGCAATTTCATCCACCTGCCCTATTTTTCTGTTCAAATATGACTACTTTAGATGTGTACTGTGATCTGAAGAAGATTGAGAAAAACAGTTGTAAAGGGTAAAGTAATCATTTATTCATCAAGTAGTTTTGAGGAGAGGAGAAGAGAAGCAGAGGAAAATAGAGGGAGGTACTCATTAAAAAAACAGTGTCTCAGTACATGCATCCTATTAGACAATGAATTGGTAATGATTGAGCACTGGCTACCAGTCTTAGCATTTCAGTTAATACATAGTCATATTTAGTCTCTACCGTGTGTGAGGAAATTGTTGCTGGTAACATTTTAAAGAGGAGCCCAGAGCTTAGAAAGAATAAAATAACTGGGCCAGAATTATGAGTTTGCAAATGTGGGGAATGGAATTGGAATCAAGTTGTTGGGCTGGAAATCTCAGTCATGGGATCCAGGAGCAGGTGATAATACGGACACATATCGGCAGGTTGGTTGCCCAAATCAGCAAAATCTGTCTTCTAGCAATAAGACCCCGTCACTGGGTTTGGGATTTGTATGAGTTCCTAATAGGTGACGAGAAGATTTGGCATGAATTAAATAGGATTACCAATTCTAAAGGGACTATGGCATTAAACTGGGGCTTAGTCACCACAAGGGAAAACTTTTGACTATACAAATCAAGTTTGGTCTAACACGTTAATGAATAAAGCAGGTTTTAAGGCCAATATGTTGTTTAAGGCTAAGTTCTGTAATCTTAAATACATGTGATGGCTCAAAAAAGATAAGAAAACTTCAAGTTTTCTCATGGGATGTCAACAGCAAAAAAGAGCATCACTCTCACCCTTAAACAATGACACACAAAAAAATCAAACTATAAATTCATCACTTTAGTTTGAAACCGTGAGAGAACTAAGGTCTTAGGGCAACTAACTAACCTCAACAATAAAAAAAGAAAAACACCTTCAGGGAGAGAGGGATGTGAGCATTTGTTGACCTGGGGCGGATGCAACCGCACACACTAAGAAAAATCCAGCTGAGGAGTTCAGTTAGCAATTGATGGAAGCCGAGAGTGAGCTGTTGAGATTGTAGAGCTTCTGGGGTCTGTAGATATAAGGAAAGTTCTCACCCTCTTGCAGGCTCTTCTCCAGGAAACTTACCCAGTTCTTGCAAAAATATTGGTGAAATCTTGAGAGAGCAATCTAGTGGCTGGGGGGAGGAGAATAGCAGCCTCTGTAGGAAGGTATTAAGCCACATGCAGATCCTTCTGGCTTATCTCCCTATGGAATAAGACTGAAACTGTAGGCAGAGGGACAGCAAACACTTATGGTACTTGTGGCACTGGGGAAACCACTCTAGTTCTGTATAGGGAACAGAAAAACTCTCTAGTCTTGGGGGAAAGGTAGCCCAGAACTACAGCTTGTACATGGGGCAGGAGCACCAAGTAGGCTACATCTTCAAGATCCAGGGACAGAATGCTTGCATAGGACCAGCATTTAACCAGAATAACAGAGACTCCCTCACTTGCCGCTCTCCCCCAAGCTAACAGCTTTGAGTGATGGGTAACTGTGGAATCATTCTGGGAGAGCTGCAGGAGTATGGAGAGAGAGACTCCCTCTGAGGTGCAGCAGAAAGGGATGATCTCAAGCTAAAGGTAAAGCAGATATTGAGGGGGAAAAATAAAACAAAACCCTTGCAAACACAGGATACCTAAATTCAAGATTTTTCTACAAGAATTTTAATATTGTGGTGTGCTGATTTTAACCATAGCAACAACCACAAAAAAAACTTAGACCCAATTCAACCCTTTCCTAGACTGACTTATTCTCCAAAATAAATGTCTAGCATAATGAAAGGCATATGCAAACAAAGAAGCTGTTTGCCTCAGTTTCTATTCTTAGGCAAGATGTCCAACTTTCAACAAAAAATTATGAGGCCTACAGAGAGGCAAGGAAAAAATAGCCAACTACCAAGAGAAAAGCAATCAGTACAACCAAACTCAAATATGACAGAGATGACAGATTATCAGAAAAAGAATTTAAAATAACTATGATTAATATGCTGAAAGTTCTAAAGGAAAAAGATTGACAACATTTAAAAACAGACTGGCAATTAAAGCAGAGAGATGGAAACTATAAATGGAATAAAATAGAAATATTAGAAATGAAAAGTATAGTAACAAAGATGAAGAATTACATTTTAATTCTCCTTAGAAGATTTGATAGGCTGAGGAGATAGTCAATAAGCTAACTGGCATTAGGTCAACAGGCATTACCCAAAATGAAGCACAAAGAGATCAGCTGTATTTCTCATTTATTGCTAATGAAAATGAAAAATGGAACAACCACTTTGAAACAGTTTGATCATTTCTTATAAGGTTAAGCATATATTTACCATATGATCCAGGAATCCCACTCTGAGTACCCAGGAGAAATAGAATTGAATGTTCATATAAAAACCTGTACATAAATATTTATAATTGCTTTATTCATTATTGCTAAAAATTGGACAAAACTCAACTATCTTTCAATGGGTGATAGGATAAACAAGCTGTGATCCATCCATACAATGCAATACTACTCAGCCATAAAAAAGAATAGACCTGATATACCCAAACATGATTGAATCTTGAAAGCACTTGGTAACTGAAAGAAGTCAAACCCAAAAACTACATGCCAGAGGATTCCATTTATGTGATATTCTAGAGAAGGCAAAACCACTACAGTTAGAGAACTTGTCAGTTGCTGATAAGTGTTGGAAGGGGGAGGAGAACATCACTGTGTAGGGACAACATGAGCAAATTTGGGGGGGTGATGGAACTATTCTCTATGATAATTTTGATGGTGGATATATGACTCAGTGTATTTTTCAAAACACTTGGAACAACACCACAAAGAGTAAATTTTACTGGGTTTAAGTTTAAAAACAGAATTTCTAAAAAGAGGTGAATCATTTGTGCTTCCACACTCAGAATTTGGAGTTGAGTAGTTTTTATGGTTAGTGATGTGTGTCAAACATAAATATAACTCCAATTTCTTCTTAAGCCTTTAATTGTCTGAAAGATTCCAGGGTGAAATCTCAAGATACACTTTCTCAAACACTTTTCCCTTACAGAGAAGACTAAATTAGAGCTTAAATGAACTTCTTTCTTGTCTGTGGCTCAGTCAGATTCAACATAATGTGCATTATAATATTTACTAATTTAAAAAGTAATTGTTTCTTAATTACTTAACATTTTGATTAATCTTCTTCTTCACAAATATTCATTGTCACTCTCTCTACATATTCTTATGAGGCATCAGATTGTTCACTCACTAAAGAATGCTTGTAGGTGTGCTAAAGAACTATGAGGTATGTTGGAGACATACTGCCCTTACATAGGTATGTTGTGAAGACCTTCTGCTAAATAATTTGCATAAATTGCATGGTTTAGCTATTCAATTTATATTGCCTTGCTCTCCAAAGGAATAATGATGGTGATTTGTAATTATAATCAGCTTTACTTATAATTTATAAAATCCTTTGAAATGCTTCCTCAGTTATTTTAATAATTGTACATACACACACAAAAAATAAAATGATGGATATTTTAAGCACTGTGGGACCTATTTTTTTAATAAGTGCTCATTTGGGGATTTATTACTCATTAATAGAGTTACACTGCTGTCACTGATCAATAGCCTTGAAATAATTTTAGTCACTAACCTTAGTTCAACAAAGATATTCATGTAAGGATTCAATTCAAAGTACGGAGGACGTTCATGACAGGGGCCCAAGATGGGAATTTCTTTCACAATTTATAACCTACTATTGCTACCAATAAGCTTTGGGAGAAAACCCCTCTAGCTGCTATTTGAAGCCAAAGGAAATCCTAGATATAACTACAAAGAGAGATTCTAAGTGTGCCAATGAGTTGCTGACTGATTAGAGCATAATATAGTTTTCTT
This sequence comes from Mellivora capensis, assembly GCA_004024625.1. Lineage (NCBI taxonomy): Eukaryota > Metazoa > Chordata > Mammalia > Carnivora > Mustelidae > Mellivora > Mellivora capensis. The sequence continues at coordinate 182,962 of PISX010001217.1, forward strand.
TGTAATACAAAATTGAATTTCTCATATTTAGAATCAACATACACTTTTAAAAATTGAGACTATTCTTGGATGATTAAGGTGAATTTATAGTTGCTTAGTTACTTTTGGTAGGTATAAAAGGTCATGCCAGGGGCACCAAACATTCATCATCTCAAGAGTAAGGATAAATTAGGTTAGAACTGTATGTCCAAAGCAGAATTCCTATATTTCTATATCAAATGTTCTCTTTACTGTTTTCTCTTTGTGTTGCAGATACCTTCTGATTCATATAGACTCAAAGCCTCCTGTCTTTGACTCTCTTTTCCTTAACTTCCTTCATCACCACCCCATTTGTCATTAATTTGCACCAGTCCTGTATCTGCAGTATCTGCTGAATGAACCCATTCCTTCTGAATGTTTTTCCTGCCACTTATATTTCTGGCTCACAGTACTTCTCACTTCTCCACATGAAGCTTTGCCTTGGTTTCCTGAAAATCAAGTGTGTCTTCTTCTGGAATCAAGGTCTTGCTAGATGTCTTAGTTCTGATCTTAAATCTGTTTGTGTGATTGCTCTGTTCCCAACCCTCCCTTGTGATATTTATTCTATGACCACTTAAGATAAATACAACAACAGGTCTCATTTTATAGAGTTTCTTTTAAATCTAGGGTGAGAGGTCTCCCTTGCTCGAGTAGCAGTGAAAGGATATTGGTGTTTTTGTTTGTTTTAAGTAAGGAAGGATATGCAGCAGTATGATAGGTGGATATGGACAGAGAGAAAGAGAGAGAGAGAGAGAGAATTACCAATCAGAAGGGCGTTGTGATAATTTAGAAGAAAGGTAATGAAGAACTGAACTAGGGTGGTTGTAGTGGAAAGGGGAAAAAAAAAGACAAACTGAAAAAAGTGTTATACAGATAAAATCTACAAGATTCTAGCAGGGACGTGTTTAAGGAGAATGATGAATAAGGAGGGAACACCGCTGACTATGAGATTCCCAGTCTTTGTGATGAAGACGATGGAAGTGTCAGTAACAGACGAAGGGACGGAGGCATGAGGAAGCTTAGGTGGGCTTACATTTAGACAGACTGGCTTTGGATCTATTTCTGGTACTTAATTCCATATGATAGCAAACAAGCATCTTCCTTCCTTTCTGCCTCAGTTTGAACAACTATACGCTGGGGCAAAAATACCTCCCTAAAGAGGATGGTCATGAGGATTGAGTGAGCAACTACAGGAAAGTCACCTACCACACAGTGAGGTTTGGGCCAATAAACAGAAGTCATTGTTCTCGTTATTATTCTAATTACTGTAAGGAAATAAGTGCCATCCTAATTGTTAACCGGTAGTTAGTGCTTTGTCTGTCTACACTAGAATGGACATCATGCGGCGTTGACATGAGGCATCGCCTGACTAATTAAGATTCTAGAAATCCATTCCTGTATGATGATCTGTCTCTGGGAAGAGACTCTCTGGAGGATTCCTCAGGCAATCTGGTTTGTGATTTGAAGTAATTTGGAAAGGATCCATAAAAGGAGAAGGGAAATGCAGGACGACAGGCCAAGCAACCCAGCGGGGAGCTGTTTGTGGAGGAGCCAGGGAAGGCCCATGAATGAGAGGCTTCATCAAGGTGGTAGCTGGGGCCTTGACGGTTGAGAGAGAGAGGATTGCTAGAGCCTGAGCCAGCGCAGTAGACAAGGCGTGGTCTGTGAGCTGTTAGCTGAAGAGGCGCAGTCACTGTGAAAAGAGGGAGGTGCCTGGGTGGCAGGAGGGTGGACACTGGGAGAGGCTGGATTGGGAAGGGGCAAATGGGAAATTGCTAGGCCTCTCCCAATAAATCATTTGCAGTTGCTGGAACTGGCTTGAGTGTCTTCCTTCATGTTGCAGCTTTATTAAAAGGGCAATGCTCCCTTTCTGCGTTGGCTTTAGTCACTCCATTACTCACCTGGGGCAGCTGGAAGGCTTCCTGCCGCCGGGGAGTGAGATGTACAGAGTAGTTGAGTCTGTTTCGCTTGAGCAAGCACAAGCAGGATTGCACCTCTCCGGAACATGGAAGATGGTATCAGAAATGGAACAAGCATAATATCAGGGTGGGACAGAATTATTACTTGAAATAATGACATTGCAAAAATGTATTGCTAGTGAAATTATGCACATGGTACTTACCTAAGGACGTATTTAGGTTTTTATGATTAAAGTATATTTTATTCAGTATTTTAAACTATAATCTATAGCGCTCTGTGGTTGATCTGTAACAAATAGGAAGAAAGAGAAGAGAGGGCCACTGGAAGAGAAGGGCATGGCTTCGGTATACTCGAGAACTGGTTCAAATCCTAGTTCCTCCCCCTTAGCTGTGTGGCTTTCAGCAGTTTGCTTAACCAACCTCTTTAAGCTCTATTTTCCTTGCCTGTAGAGAGTGAAAAGTGTACCTATCCAAGGGGTGTTACGGGGATTAAATCAAATGTACAGTGTAGCTAGACATACTGCATACTCTACAAATGACAGCTGTTCCTACTTATTCAGCATAATATAATGTATATTATAATATAATATAATGTATAATATATTAACAATATAATGTGGAACATGCAAGGAATTATTTTACCTTAAAAATAAAGAGCATATGCTCATCTTCTGCATATAAATTAAATGAACATTGTGTTTGGTCCATAGATAATTACATTTAGAAATAATAGTAAGACATATTACAATTAATATTACTACATATTACATTTACATATATCATATTACATTACATATACATTACATATAACCTATTACAATTACATGTATCAAGAAGTTGATAAAATGCCAGCTAGAAACTTAGGGAATATGCCTTTTCTGTTTATAAAATATGCTTTTCTCCAAAATATCCTGATTTGTCTTATAAGTAGATAATTTCCCCTCAAAAAAGTATATTTTTACATCAATGTGGCTGAAATATTACATTCTTGCAATATCTGAGATGCAAATCAGTTAAGCAAGTGTCTTACCTAGTTCACAAATCAGCTACCTGAGGCCTTTAGAAGGACAGAGGGATACCAGCAGGCATCGACAGAATGACAATGTGGGAGGAATTTCATATCTAACTGATGCTCTTGCTAACCTTGCAGAGAGTGCCATGTTCATTTTTTATTTTACGGAAAAGAACATTGACACACAGGACAGATAAGCAGCTTACTCAAGATCACTCTGAGTTTGCAAGTCAGGTTGGTATAAGCACTTATGCTCTTTCTAACATACCACGGATACAGCAATTGCCTCCTTATAGGCGGAGCCCAAATTCCTGAGCCCCACCTCATTACTCTACACAACATACTGTGTCTGCTTCATTCACATTAGTACCGATGGCTACCAGCAACATTTATCAAAATAGCGTATTTCTGAGAGCAAAATTCTCTGTCTGAATTCTGGATCCTTTTTTTTTTTTTTTTTAAATTAACTCTGTGAACCGAATAAGGTATATAACCTCTCTCTGAACTTCAGGTCCCTCACTGTCAAATAGGTGTTCACTCTCACTGAGTTCTTCTGGGGATTAAACATAATGCATGGAAGTTGTTAAACCCGGTATAAAGCACAGAGTAAATGAACCTCAAAATCAGGTTTTTCCCATATAAAGCTTGATCACATGTTTTGTTTATCCACCATCAATAGTTTATTATAACTGCATTCAAATAATATTTTACTAAAGAAAAAATGAATAACTCAGATTTGTACATGCAATTGACTTACTAAGTTACATAGCATGAAATGGAAACTATAGGCTCTTGATTTCAGAATCATTGATTGGTTACTGACATTTTAGAAGCTGCAAAATAATAAATACACTTGCCATCTTTACAATTTAGAGGAGTTTTCATGTGAGGGATAGGAAGATTAATATACTGTTTAAGACTATGGTATTCTATTTATAACATGTTCTTTTCTTTTTTTTTTTCAACATTTTATTTATTTATTTGGGAGAGAGAGAGAGTATGAGGTGGCGGGAAGGGTAGGGGGAGAGGGAGAAGCAGACTCCCTGCTGAGCAGCCAGACTCCAGCCAGATCCCAGCACACTGTCTGAGATCATGACCTAAGCAGAAAGCAGACGCTTAAAAGACTGAGCTGCTGAGGCACCCAGATGCCCCTACAGTATCTTGTATACCTTTCATCTTTGATTCCTATTTCCTAATGAAATCAAACAGCAATAAATGTTATCTTATTTTACCTGAGCTTTTTCTTTTAACTGTGCATGCTTTGACACTTTTAATTCTGTGACCACAAAACACAGCTATTAACTTGAGCCTTAATCATAGTAAGTCCAATGGAGTTTTGTATGTCATCTCATGACAGTTGATTTAGATACATTCAAAGAAATCTTATTTTATGGTCGAACACATAACTGAAGGCGGATAAGCATAGTTAGAAATACTTCTCTTTCCCATGGCATCTGCAAAATTGAGTTTGCTCTGGAAATGCAACGTTAGAAATTTTAAGTAATTGTAATCTAGTTTCTTTTTTTATTTTATTTTTTTTAAGATTTTTATTTATTTATTTGTCAGAGAGAGTGAGCACAGGCAGACAGAGTGGCAGACAGAGGCAGAGGGAGAAGCAGGCTCCCCACTGAGCAAGGAGCCCGACGCGGGACTCGATCCCAGGACGCTGGGATCATGACCTGAGCTGAAGGCAGCTGCTCAACCAACTGAGCCACCCAGGCGTCCCTAGTTTCTTTTTTTAAAAGATTTTATTTATTTATTTTGACAGAGAGAGAGAGAGATCACAAATAGAGAGGCAGGCGGAGTGGGGGGTGAGGGGTAAGCAGTTTCCCCGCTGAGCAGAGAGCAGGATGCAAGGCTGGATCCGAGGACCCTGAGACCATGACCTGAGCTGAAGGCAGAGGCTTAACCCACTGAGCCACCCATCTAGCTTCATTTTTAAGAGAAGTAGACTGCTGTAGTTCAATGCTTAGTTTAACCACAAATAAGGTAGAAAGAGGGCTGGATGAATTTGCTATCCATTTATAAATTAAATTACACCATACCTTCCTATACCCCATTCTCAGATTCTAAAACAGTTTTATATCTGATGCTAGTAAGATACTGAGCATGGACTCCTGGTCCCTTTGCCTCACTTGTCTACCCGGGGGAAGTCTAGCCACTGCTAGAGTTTTCATTCAAGCTTTCAACAACTTTCATAGCAACTACCTGAATGAGGGCAGCTCAGATATTCATAGGCTAGGACAACTCCATGAATTTTAAATGAGAACAACGACGACAAACGCTCGCCAAAATAAAAATGATACAGGGGCCTGATTTTCCTTTTAATTTTCATTTTAAACGGAGAAAAAAGTTTATATATGTGTACTCCTATAATAGGACACAGACTTCCAGCACACAGAGAACTCAGAGCATAAAGGCCCAGAAATTTCTTCAGGGGGCACAGATGGAGGAGGCTTCCACGTGAGCTTTGCTTGCTGTGTATTTTCTGTTTTAATGTCAAGCACTCTCACATGGGGTTTGTTTCTTCCATGAGGCAGTGAAGGAAATTTTCTCTGCTAAGCTACTGAAGAAAGCCGGTGTAAACAGAGCGGTCGGATGTCTCCTGATGAGAGACGTCCTCAAGTTCGCAGAGTTCAAACTTTCAGGACGAATCTAGTAGTGTCCAGGTAAACTGGAGGGCTTTAATATGGATTCCAATCTCTAGGAAGTCCTTATGGGAGCCCTCAATTATGATTAAGCCAGCACCACCCAGCTGAGAACTTGCAAAATGCAATCCAGTTATTCCAGATTAGTCCAGTTATTCCAGATTAGTCCAGATTATCTCAGCCAGCAATCAGAACTTTCGCCCAGATTTAGTCTGACCTCAGAAGACAAATAGGGCAAGCCTCAACAGGGAGGAGCTGTGGATTGGGTACAAGAGTGTAGACTTTTACATAGATGGCTTCCCAGAAACCACCACTAGCAGGACACCTGGAGAGACCTGGAGTAGAAATGATTGTGCTCCTTTATTCTTCAGAAAATGGACACGGGCAGCAGGCCAGAACTATTACCTGCCTTTCTCCTCTGAAATATTGACCACATACCCAGGGCTTGCATTTTATTTTCAAACTTTGGCACGTGTACTATATACATGTGTCAGATATTTTAACTTTCATATAGTCCAAATGTCAGACTTCTGGAAGGATTTTTACCACGTGAGGTATATTTAATAAATGTGCATTTTGATTCTGATCAGACCACTAGCTTCATACCTCAAAATGGGTTTTAATGGGCCAAGAGAATATATTTCGCCAGGTGAGAAACATAGCCTAGCTTGCTGAGCTCGCAACCCTGGATTTGTCACCACTTCTTAAACCTCATAATGAAGTTAATCATTGATGAAAGCAACACCAGCAATCATCTGGAGTCTTGGAAGAAAATCAGGTTTTATCTGCTTGTATAAATCTAAAAGTCAGTCTTAGATTTCTGAGCTCTTCAGAACAGGGAGATATGTGGACTTGAAGAATAAAGACCCAAGAGATGAAAAAAGGAGATGGTGATATTAGAATTGCTCTGATGCACAAGAGGAAATCTTAGACCTGTGCAGCAAGATCAGTGGGCAGGAAAGAACATTTTTAATGTGACTATCTTATTGAAGGCAATTTATTGCCAAAGTCCAAAGTTAAATTTGCAATGAGGAATGTGATTCTCATTGCATGTCTCAAAAGAAGTGAGTTTGACTCTCATTCAAGATAAATGAAAAACAGAGGCAACATGGCCAACATCTTCTAGAATTTACCCTGGTAAAACTAATTTACCCTAAAGAAGATACATGGCTATTTCTCTTCTTTCTTCCCCATTGTGGGACTGATATCTGTATAATAACATTAATTAGGATAAAAATGGCAGTATGGTTCTGCTGTGAGTTATCAAGGGTGCAAGAAAGAGTAAAGACAAAACTAATCTCAAAAGCTTAAGAAATGATTTGTGATATCACCACCTGAAATAGCAATCACTATTTAATATTTAATTTAAAACCATTTCCCAATGGTTTTAATGGTATATTTACAAAAGGTAAATATACTCATGGTACAATATAAGAACATGAGAGAGCAATATAAAAATTTAGAGCTTTTTACCACAGATAATATTTTTAGGTTGATAGGACTGGAGGAGAATATGCTGAGTGAAATGAGTCAAGCAGAGAGAGTCAATTACCATATGGTTTCACTTATTTGTGGAGCATCAGGAATAACACAGAGGACATTAGGAGAAGGAAAGGAAAGTTGAACTGAGGTAAATCGGAGGGGGAGAGGAACCATAAGAGACTGTGGACTCTGAGAAACAAACTGAGGGTTTTGGTGGACGCAGGTGGGGGGATGGGTGAACCTGGTGGTGGGTATTAAGGAGGGCACGTATTGCATGGAGCACTGGCTATTGTGCATAAACAATGAATCTTGGAACACTGAAAAAATACAATAAAATAAAATTTAAAAATAAAAAAATAAAAATCAGGTTCAGGATAAAAAATTATGTATATTTTTAGGTTGAAGACAGTCTGACCACTACAAGGTTCTGGGAAATTAGATGTGCTTCCAAAATGGGATCTTTCTTTTGAGAATATCTTAATTTATGGTTTGTGACTTTTATCTTTTCCCATGATGATAACTGAGGGAGAGACCAAAGAAAGAAAAGCAAATGTATGTTTCAGTTGAGAGTATGCCAAATACACAGTGACTCACAGTGTCCTAATCAGATAGGCGTGACATCTCACTAAAAAAAAAAAAGAGAGAGAGAGAGAGAGAGAGAGAGAGAGGAAAAAAAAAATGGTTCACCCCACCCACTTTGGAAACTGTTCTTTGCCAAAGCTCAGCATACTGACAGCTACTGTCTAGACATGTCACTATCCTTATTCTGGATCAGTAAGGAAATTTTATGAAAATACTGACCAAGGTGAGTTAAATCATTATAAGCCTCTAATGCTGGCCTCTTTGATAGATTCAGCTATGAGTCTGGATATTTTTTTTTTTTTTAGTTCAAGAACTAATCTCATTTATTTATGGCTTTTGATTTCTTCTACGTTTTCTAGCATTTTATGTAACCCATAAATTTTGGGGGAAGTCATAATAAATATTTCTACTCACATTTCTTTTTCACATCTAATTCTAGGATTACATAGATTAAATAAATGTATGGCTTAAAAGAACTCTAAGAATCATCTCCTCTAAAACCCTCATTTCATAGATGACCAAAGTAGAGGCTTTTCTGCTGTCACCTAGGATTGGTTTTTTGCCAAGACAAAAATCCAGTCTCTAGAGAAGTATTAGAGATACTCTGATCTTTAAGAACAGTTATTTCATGAGTTATATAGAATGAGTACACTTTACAAATTATTGCTAATGGAACCTGCAGGAAGATTAGGCATTTTAAATTCATGGTTTAAATTCATGGTTTCCCAAAATGACAGTGCTTCTGAATCAGCTGGATTCAGAATCCTTTAAGGACCCAACACAGATCTACTGGGTCAAAATCTGGAAAGGTTTATAATATTAAAAAAGTCTCTACAGGTGTTTCTAAAGTCACAAATGTGGGTCAGTGTTTGAGAAGTAGTGGCTATCAAATGGGCATATGTTTACTTTCCAAGATGGTTCAACAGAAAGTAGGCTATAATATCCAGCTGTAGTAAGAAAGTATCCAGCTATTTCAAGAAATCAGCTATAAAATTTTAACTTGGGGAAATCCCAATAATTTTCTTTTCTCTCTCTCTCTTTTTAAGATTTTATTTATTTATTTGACAGAGAGAGATCACAAGCAGGCAGAGAGGCAGGCAGAAAGAGAGAGGAGGAAGCAGGCTCCCTGCTGAGCAGAGAGCCTGATGCGGGCCTCGATCCCAGGACCCTGGGATCATGACCTGAGCCGAAGGCAGAGGCTTTAACCCACTGAGCCACCCAGGCGCCCCCCAATAATTTTCAATTTCATGTTGCTTGTTTCCAAGATCTTTGTTGTCACTATTTCATGTATAACATTTGTGAGAGAACCTCCGAGTTTCATTGAAAGTTATGACCACTTCACTGTTATGTAGAAACAATTGACTCCATGATCAAAATAAGTGTTGGAAGATTTTAAAATGAGGGCTCAGTGTCTTGATTAAAACTTGAACAGATGCCCAATAAGAATTAATGAAGGGGGTGCCTGGGTGGTTCAGTGGGTTAAGCCTCTGCCTTCGGCTCAGGTCATGATCCCAGGGTCCTGGGATCGAGCCCCACATCAGGCTCTCTGCTCTGCAGGGAGTCTGCTTCCTCCTCTCTCTCTCTCTGGCTGCCTCTCTGCCTGCTTGTGATCTCTCTCTGTCAAATAAATAAATAAAATCTTAAAAAAAAAAGAATTAATGAAGGGTACTTTTTTTTATTAGTAGTGGTAGTAGTTGTAGAAAGATGTCTGTAGTTGATTGATATTCAAGAGTAACATTAAAAATAAAACCCAGAAGCCATAGCATCTTTGGCCATGTTATTGATCAAATGACATCACGGGTACAGGCAAATTCACAGGCCAAGTTTGATGTATCGAGTATACATGTCCCATAGGACTCTATAAACCCCAATATTACAAGATCTTTTCATTGATTCTCTTCGTGATTGTACCCCTCCTCATCACGTCAACAAGCTGTATAATTAAAGGACCAAGAAAGAAGTTGCTGATGGTGTCATATTTCAATATTCTAAATAGGCCAGAGCCAGACACCTTCGCCTGCATTAGGGCAGCTATTCCTTTTAGAGGACAATTATAGCATGCCCTCCTTTACACTCCCCCATTCCCTGGGAGGAGCACTCCCATTCCTCTGGGAATCCATCTCCCTTTCCTCCGTGCCTGTATTTTCAGAGGGAAGTCTTCATCATGATATCCCTTGAACTCAGCCACACAGGTGGACACCTGACTCGAGAGCAAATGCTCAAGATCTTGTTGGGGGATTCATTCAGGGGGCAGTTAAAAGGAAAAAAAAAGCCTCTCCTCTCTGCTGGTGGAGGCATAAGACAATCCTCTGTAGAAAAGAGAGAAGGTGAATGGAGGGGCAAAACACAGAGCAAGATAGAGAGAATCTTGGCAGTGCTGGAGTCCCTGTCTTAGAATCCCACGAGCCCCCTACCCCTCCTCCCTGCTTGCAATTCTTTGTTTTTGTTAATCAATAAGTTTTTTTTTTTTTTTTTTGGCCTCAAAACCCAGATTGAACTGGGTTTCTATAATTTGCAGCCAAAGAGGTTTTTTTTGTTTTGGTTTTGGTTTTGGTTTTAGAAACATTTCTTTTTTAATTAATTAACTAATTATTTTTTAAATTAACATACAATGTACTATTAGCCCCAGGGGTACAGGTCTGTGAATCGTTAGGTTTACACATTTCACAGCACTCACCATAGCACTGACCTTCCCCAATGTCCATAACCCCACCACCCTCTCCCTACCGCCCTGTCCCCGGCCACCCTCAGTTTGTTCTGTGAGATTGTCTCTTATGGTTTTAATTCAATAACAATTCAAGATCTTGTAGGTTTTTATATACCATTTAGGGAAAGCACACATTATTTGGCTTTCTCATATAATGTACTTGCTAAGGAACGGGGATGGCAGACGCACCTTTATTGCTGGCTATTCTCTGGAAAACATAAAACTAGAATAACAAGAGCCTCTGAGATAAACATAGGGTTAAGCCCAGAGAGGGACAATTATATGAGAGCAGATTTCAACAGTTATTATTAAATATATTTTATATGTATTGTTTTACATAAATGCAAATATTTGCACAGCTCAATTTCTTATAGACTAAATTTAGTACTGTATTTCAAGTTCAAAATACCGGTGATTTTTACTTTTATGTATGTGTGTATGGTTTTTGTTTGTGTGTTTGTTTTGTTTTTTAAGTAGGCTCCACGCGCAACATGGGGCTGGAACTCACAACCCTGAGATCAAGAGTTGTGTGCTCTAAGGCCCGAGCCAGCCACCTGCCCCAAAATACCAGTGATTTTGAAAAAGTTTCCCAAATGAGCTAAATTTATTATGCATGCATTTGAAGTTCTGGTAGTATATAAGATATGTTTTTATCCAATTTTAATAGATTTTATCTATTGGTTAATAATATTATTTTAACAAAATCTAGGTGATTTGAAATGATTGGCATTCTTGCCAGAATCTTACTTTCATCTCATCTTAACTCTGTAATCTTAGTGGTGGTTTATATTTGACCTAACATAATAAACATTTTCAGACTTTCAAACAACAGACTATCCCAAGATGTCTTATGTTCTGAACAACAATTATAATTACTTTTCACGTAGTTGTACTTTTTATTATTTGATCAGGCTTCCCTTGCCGTAGTTACCGTGATGTTAAAGTATATTTTTTGTTTGTGTTCATCTTCAGCCTGTTGACACAGCCTTTTGTAGTTTCAGTCTCTAGAGTCAAACGTTTGAGTCATAAGCAAAGGCCCATTGCATTTCTAGAGTTTCCTACATGCCATATTTTTTTGCCTCCTGTGAAGACATGAAAAAAATAGTTGTATGGCCACAGGTGATGCTGACTACAGTCTCAATCTTTATTTTTGGCAAGTATGGAGCACTCTGTGGAGATGTGTCTGCATATCTAGTCAGTAAATACTAGTTGACTAGTACTTGTTGACTTGTTGTTCAGTGCTCAGCATTTGAGATAAAAAATTATGGAAGAGTCAAAATGAGAGGAGGGTGTGGTCCCTTTGAATTAATATACCTAACGACAACAGAAAGCAGCAAACACTAAATTATACATCTCTTGGAAAATATAGGAATGGTACAGTACTAAGATGAGTGACACGGATAGACAGAAACAAGGGAGGAGACATTCCCAGTACTGAGCTAACCCTCTCTGAGGTGAAAACTTCCTGCATCGTATCCCAATTAAATGATTAACCCATATTTGGCCTCCTACTGCCAAGATGTTCTGTCTTGTGGGGATATTGGTCCATTTCAGTTTAATTAGAAATTTCTTTCTTATGTTTACTTGAGTGGTAATCTGAACTAAAAGTTTTGGCCCATGTAGTAGTTAACTCCCTACCATCTGCAGGCTGGTCATACAATCCGACCCCATGTCAGGAGGGACGTCACCTTCTGTCTTCTCACCTTATATTCCTCCAAAAGAGGAGTGTTAGGGACCTTGAGGCTTCTAGAATCATAAATATTTCTGTGCCCCTGAGAACTCTATAAAGTGAAAAAGATGCTCTCACTTTCCCATATTTATTTGAATAGAATGCCCCTTAGATTTGATGTTGGTGTGATAAAAGAAAAAAAGGAAATGAATGGTATGATACTTGAACTTCTTGAGAATCTACTGTGGCTATTCAAGGATGTGTGTGTTTTGGAGGGTACTTTATTTTATTACTACAGTTAGTCCTCAGAACAACACTGTGAAGTGGGTATCATTATCCAAATGCCTTATGAGAAACTGAAACTTAGGGAGAATGAGCAGAGCTGCGCAGTCTCTCTTTACATGCCATGGCTTTCTACTGCTTTCTTTTCAAGAGAGGTCTTTAGGTAAAGAGCTCTGTACCTAAGGTGATCTTAGTAGTGATGTATATTCTCACCCCATCTAGAACACTTTTGATGTTGACAGGGATCAACGTCATAATTACATCCCCAAAAAAGTATAAACTGGGATTGTCTGGGCAAACCCTGACTTTTGGTCACTAGAACTTAAGGTCACTCCTAAGGCCCCAGGAGGTCCTGGCTAGGAGCACTATAGCTTAGCTTAGGAATTTGATAATAGTAATTGCACCGTTGGACCCCTGTCTATGCACAGTATGAGAAAATATCCTCTTATAGCAGCATCCACTCAAAAAGTTTTCTTGCCTTTATAAGGTTTACATTTTCAGCTAAATTCACTTGAGTTCTTGACAAAATTACAAACAAAGGAGGACTTTTCTATCTCTCCCAGCACAAGAGTTGAATCAGAGCACCGTCTTACATAGCATTGTGCCTGCTACTGATAGGATACAGTCTCGCCTTGGGCCTCGCATCCACTCAGGTTCTCAAGGCTTGAGCAGGTTGGAGCTGTTCTCCAATTCTTTGCTCAGTGCTGTGGAATTGATATCCCTACATATCACAGGAAAAGGTGAAATTAGTGTTGTAGGATCCCTTTGAGATCCCTGATAAAAGATGATTTGATGGTATAAGACATTATTATGATAAACAGACCCTGGGATTTTGTCCTTGGGGTTATAAATGATACTCTCTCAATATGAACCTATGAGGAGATGAACTTCAAGCATTCACTTGGTAGCATCTTTTAATGACTTCCATTATTTTGAATCAGCAAGTGTCCAGCCAATACATAGCGAGAAATGCTCTGCGTGATCGTTACTTAACAAGAAACTTAAACTTGTTCCACATGCACAGATAGACTGACTCATGTTTTGAGTTGGGATAAGCACCACAGGTAGAAACTTGTTCAATTATATGCCTTAAAAGAGCCAACTACCTCACGGAAGAAACTAAATATGTCAGCATTATCCAAAACGATTCAAGATTGGATAAAGCCACGTTAATAGAATCTTGTCCAGTTTTACTTTACTATCTCAAAACCTGCAAATCTTAAAAGGAATGCTAATTGTCACTTCATGCTAAACTAAAGAACCATACAATTGAAGCTGACTATATTCTATTAAATAAATTATCATTTAATTTAAAGATACAAAGTTCAACACGGGAAAATGATTTGACTACTCCCTTTACGTCTTTTTCTTAATCCCCATTAATTTACAGATTTGAGGCATCAGTATTTTGGCTCAGATATATTTTGGCTGATCTAAAATGTGCTGGTACTATAAGTGGTAGAATCATATTAACAGCAACAGATATTTATGCTTAGGAATATTTTTCATAGCTTGGCATTTGAAAATAAATTTTAAACCACAAACCGTACTTCAAAAACAAAATACTTGATTTCAAGAATGTACAGTAAGAAGCTTACACCAACATTTCTCAAATGAGTGAAGAGAGATACTTTAGAGCACCTAGAAATACTAACAGAAGCAATTGTAAGAGCAGATTAATGGAATTTTTTATTTGGTTAAGTTGTCTGCCTATAGACTTATTAGTGTTAGGTTAGTTACACCAACCTTTTTGTGGTTTAACTTTGGCTCTCTTTCACAGGAAAAGAGATTTTTGCATTTTGTAATCAGTTGGCCACATCAAAGGGGAAAATGGAGCTGTCAGATAAACAAGCTCATTATTGATGTTGGTGTCTGGTCCAAAGGACCGCAGAATCTAGGGAAAGAGAATGGCTTTGCGGTTATTTCAGGACTGCAGGCCAACACCAAAAATATGCATATGCAGAAAAGTTGTCCAGCAGCAGTATGCAAACTTTAGAATGCACAGATATTACCTGTGGTTCTCGCTAAACATGCATTTTCCTTGATCCCTTCCTTCCCCCAGCCCAGGAAAGATTGATCTAAACTGGAATGAGATCAGGAATTTCAGGTTTGCCAAGCACTTGGGTGTTGGTTTCCCAATGCTTGCAATCCAGGCGCCACTCTGAGAGCACTTATCCAGATCCTGGGGATGAGCTCAAGGACTGGAAAGTGAAGCCGGGTGTGGTAAAGGTAGTTGTTAGAATGCTTCCAGTAACTGGGTCTGGGGACGTAGCAAGGTGTGGATAGAGGCAAAATTATAGAATTGTACTTTCTCCCATTTCACTTTCTTTCTTATCAATTTCTCCCCCCAATCCACTCTCCACCCCATACACTCTTCAGACTAGATGCTATTTCTCTCAATCTTTCTAGGAGGATAACTGAGATGAACTTACAGTGAGTCGCTTTCAAAGGGGATGGTTTTACTCTAATAGTATACTTTTGAAATATATTTCTCATCAACAGCTCCTGTATTTCTTTGAGAAGAAATTTAGTGTAGTGGTTAAGGTCAGGCTACCCAGATTCAAACTGCATCCCTATCATGTCTTCCCCATGTGCTTTTAGAGAGTGACTTAATGCCTTATGTGGTCCTTAGGTGGTCTTATCCTTAAAAAGGGGATAATAATTGCATCTAGATCGTAGGATTATTGTGAGGAGTAAATAAACCACCAGATATAAAACACTTAAAACAGCCTGTGGAAAATGTTAAAGCTATATAAATATTGTAAAACTTGAGGAGGGTTTTGAGTCTTGGGTTTAAAGGAAAAACGAGTATTCTTTTCACTAGTCTTCAGGAACCATTGGCTTCTCCATATAAACAAAAGTGAATACATCAGGAGGCATAGTAACCGACCTAAAGAAGCACGAGAGAACTGTGACAACAAGAAAGGGGGTTTTGTGAATGAAGCTGAATCCTGCGTATCGACATGTGCATCAGTAATAAAAAATTGTTTTAGAAGATACTCAAAAGGTCATTTGACAATTTGGCTGCTATCCCTAATAACATTATTGTCATCATTATTATTTTTTAATCCAGGAAGAGAAGCACATTGTCTTAACATCAGTAAAGTTCTCCCAGCAGAGCTGACAAGCTCCGACCCGTCTGAGTGCCTGAGCAGGGTCCCTACAGGTGTTTGACAGCGTGATGATGATGTTACCTGAGTGAGTATCTGGTACCAGAGCTTTGCTTGAAGAGAAAAATGTCCTTGTTTAGGGAAATACCGTGATATTGCGAGTGATAACACCTGAGAACTTGAAGCAAAGACAGGAAGGAGACGAGGAAACAAAGAAATGGGTAAGGTACACTACATTAGAAATAAAGACGAATTTAGAGGCAGAGAGAAGGCAGAGCAGAGACTGGGAGAGGAAACACTGAGAAAAGAGAGGGAATTCAAATGACACCGCAGGGGCCAGAACCCCGGCATGGCCTCGAGGCTACTAAGAAATTCCTATCCCGTGATTGGGTAGGTTACAGCGGGCTGGGGGGGGTGGTTAGGAGGAGGTGTTCTTAGTATTATGATGTTTTGTTTTGTTTTATTGTTTTTGCTTCCTAGTTTCTACCACCCACTCACTCATCTCTGTAAAGCTCTGTGTGATGCCCAGTATGCATATGCATTTCCGTGGGGCCCGTGTTGTGGTCCATTAAGTCTGGGGTGAGAAAGGAAACTGGCTGGCTGATGTTCAAAGGCAGAGGAAGAGCGGTCAGGGATCTCCACGTGGTGAATTGCAGGTAAGACAGTGACGGGCCATGGCCAAACTGAGCGTGGTATAGAAACACAGTTGCAAGGTGGTGGCCCTGACTTGAGAGAGGGCAGGGCCACCTTCTCCTTGCCCAATTTCATAAATATTATTATATGAGCGGATACTACACGCCATGCGATAATTATGTGCTCGACCCATAATTCCGATTACCCCTCACAGGAACCTTTCAGGAAGGGACTACTGTGCCTTCTATGCAGACAAGAAACCTGAGGCAGAGACAGGCTGATTCACCTGTCCAAGGTCACCCAGCTAGTCACCAGCAGAGCCAGGATGTAAAAAACGTCACCAGATCTAGAGCAGAGCCCTCTTGATCCGGGAGGTGGTAGCACTTTGATTGACTTCAGAGATGGAAAGATGAGAGCTGGGTTCTGCCTCTGAGCAGCAAAGTCAAAAGTTCAACCTGCGAGTTGATGACCTGCGTGTGGAGACCTAAGCACTAGGTGTAAACAGGAGGGCCTGGCTGGGCCCTGAGAGCCGGTGGTAATAGTAGAGAGAGAAGGCAGCACCTCTGGGAGTGCCAGAGACAGAGCCTTTGGCTCACAGCTCGGATTTTGTGGCTCTCTGTGGCCGGAGGTGGTCGAGAGCCAGCGCCTTTTAAAGCATGTCTTTGTAGAGTAAAAAATACCTCACAGTGATGCATGGCTTTTCCAATGGATTCATAAATGAAAGAGAAATGCTTTATCTCACTATTACTCAAGCTGATGCTGACAAGTGTGATACAATAGAAAAAGACAGAAAACTGGAAGGGGTTAGAAGAAAGTAGAGAAAAATGGTTGCTGTTTGCATATAACCTTTTTTAAAGAAGATTTTTTTAAAAATTTATTTGTCAGAGAGAGGGAGAAAGAGAAAGAGCACAGCAGGGGGAACAACAGGCAGAGGGAAAACCAGGCTCCCCACAGGGCAAAGAGCAGGGCAAATCAAGCCTGGGACTTGATTCCAGGACCCTGGGATCATGACCTGAGCCAAAGACAGACGTTTTAAACTGACTGGGCCACCGAGACATTCCTGCATATAACATTTTAATCAACACATTGCTGCTCTTGAAATTAGTAAACAACTAATAGAGGGTTGGTTATTGGTGTTTCCAGGACTCTTTGTGAAACACATCCTTATAATTTATTTTACAGAAACATGTATGGTAAGCTGACTATAGTTCCGATTATAGAATATCGGTGGAGTTAGTCAACTCTCACCTGAGTCATCCTTATAAATTCTTTTGCCTTCTTTATATGTTTTTGAGTCTGACCCTTAAGGTATTATTAACTCTACACACAAGGTCTTGACAAATCAAAGTGCAGATGCCCAGAAACTATGCAGCGCCAACTAGTATTTCTGTCCCAGTGGGCCTTTGTTCGAAGCAAGTGTGCTAGGTTTCAGTGGAAAAAATACTTTAAAATAATGGGGGCACCTGGGTGGCTCAGTGGGTTAAAGCCTCTGCCTTCGGCTCAGGTCATGATCCCAGGGTCCTGGGATCGAGCCCCGCATCGGGCTCTCTGCTCAGCCAGAAGCCTGCTTCCTCCTCTCTCTCCCTGCCTGCCTCTCTGCCTACTTGTGATCTCTATCTGTCAAAATAAATAAATAAAATCTTTAAAAAATAAAAAATAAATAAATAAAATAAAATAATGTATAACATGGTGTATCGAAGTGAATGAGAAAGTACAGAAATCCATAAAAATCAACATATTTTAAATGTAAAGATGACTATATTAACCTCCCCGTCTCTCTGTCTCTCTCTCTCTCTCTCTCTCTCTCTCACACACACACACACACACACACACACACACACAGGACATGGAGACATGGAGACTAGGAGGCAACTTTCCATGGGGTGCCTGGGTGGCTCAGTGAGTTAAAGCCTCTGCCTTTGGCTGAGGTCATGATCCCAGGGTCTTGGGATTGAGCCCTGCATCAGGCTCCCTGCAGGGAGCCTGCTTCCCCTCCTTCTCTCTCTGCCTGCCTCTCTGCCTACTTGTGATCTCTGTCTGTCAAATAAATAAATAAAAATATTTTTTTAAAAAAAGGAGGTAACTTTCCACGAAATAGAAAAAGAGCCTCTTTCTTGCACACACAGCCTCGTGCCAGAGCACACAGCTGAGGGAAGTGGGCTATGGCCAGATTTCATCTCTTGCTCACCCCTCCCTAAGGGTCCTTACTCGGGACACAATCCAAATAAACATATACAAGTAGATTTGTGGGGAAAAAACCTTAGTAGCAGCAACAATATCATATCGTGCCGTATCATGTCATATAGTTAGGAATGACCCGAATAAGATATATGCATAATCTATATGAAGAAAATTGCAAACATTTACTGCTAAATATAAGACGATAAGTTAAGAGTCATAGCTTGTGAATATCAAATATTTTAAAGACATCCACCACCTGCACAAATATTTACAGGCTTTGGAAACTTTTGTGTTTGGGTAATACTGTGTTCTGTAGCAAAGGTCAGGGAGGATCCAAAGGGTATTAGTTAGATCAGAAAACTCATTCCAGAACACAGCACAACCCCCATAGAAATGTATGTCCTCTTCAACTCTCCAAGTTTGCATAAACAACACTGGCTCCCCAAAGGAGAATTTTTTTTTTTTAAGATTTTATCTATTTATTTGAGAGAGAGAGAGAGTGCACGCGTGCGCACTAGCAGGGGAGGGGCAGAGGCAGAGGCAGAGGGAGACTCCCCTCTGAACAGGGACCCCGTGGCAGCAGATCCTAGGACCCCAAGATCATGACCTGAGCTGATTAACTGACGGAAACACCCAGGCACCTTCCCCTCCCCCGCCCATGGTGAAAACTTAAAGGCAATAAGGAAAGAGGGAAGAAACCTGGAAGGCTGGGCATTTATTACAAATAGGTTGTGACTGTTCAGAAGATACGATGGAACTAACATAAGCAGGTGAGTCCAAGAATCACTATTTTTTTTCTTTTTTATTTATTTATTTGACAGAGAAAGATCACAAGTAGGCAGGCAGGCAGAGTGAGGGGGGGGGGGCGGGAAGCAGGCTTGCCACGGAGCAGAGAGCCCGATGTGGGGCTTGATCCCAGGACCTTGGGATCATGACCTGAGCTGAAGGCAGAGGCTTTAATCCACTAAGCCACCCAGGCGCCCCCAAGAATCACTATTTTTACCACAAGTGTCACCATCCCTTCTGCCCTTGATCCTGAATTTCCCCAGCTCTTATATCTTTGAGGACTTTGACCAGTCAGCCTGTCCATTCATCACAGCCCATGAGTTATGAATCGCTATAATTCAGGCTATTTCTTCCTTCATACAACATGAGAAAACAAATATACTGCTCCTGGCTTTACTTATGGGGAGAATTTCCCTTCACCGTCAGGACCACCCCTGAGTGAGGGTATAAGATGGCAGCGGTCCACTTACAAATAACTTCAACATACTGTGTTGACCCATTTGAAAGCCAGGAAAGGTTTAGTTTCTGTTCTGTTTTTCCCTGCTTCACTGTTCAATCATAATTGCCCCTGTGAGGTTACATGTGTTAGTTGGGGAAGAGACATGAATACAAAAGAAGTAAGTGCCGAAGGAATCTGGGCCGTCTGGGTAATATAATTTATTTGTGCTTTCTGGGCCTTCTTGGACCCAATGCCAAATATATAATATCTATCATCTAATGAATTTTTTCATGCTCTCACAAGTGAGACCAAGCTCTTATGTCTTGGTATATTTTTATAATATCCAGAACATGAGGGAAAAACAGTTGTATTACAGGGCCTTTCCTCAGGGAGAGCTAATTTACCTTCAGTAAATGGATTCTGAATCAGTAAGCTCACTTACACTAGGAAACTGGACAGAGAACCATAAATCTTCTGTTACGATGGCTATCAGCCTTTTTCTCTTCACCTTTTGATAAAGCAGTACCCTGATGAGTGGTCATATATCTCTGCTCTTAGAACACCATAGACTGTTATCCATCACCGCAGATATTATTGGGTCCGGGACCTTAATTGCCACTCCAGCCTTGCTGCTCATTATAATAACTATGTCAAACTTACATCTGGCCTCTGCCATCCTGGAATTTCATTATCCCCATCACCGGTAGGAAGTGGTGGCATCATTGTTTACTATAAACTCCAGCCCTATAGAGGATGATCACTATTAATTTCCTCAAAGTGCCAGTATCCCTGCTTCAGGGTAGTCCTCAATTCCTTAGTTTGAGTAATACCTTCTAGGCCCTCTCAAGAAACATAACCAGATGATGAGTTCTACCATCTCATGTGATAAATTCATTAAAATATTCCCACTTCACAAACCTTACAGCCCCCAAATTTCAACATCTCCACTTCATTTACTGTAGACCGTTTCCATGTCCAAATTTCAAGGAACATTCTCAGCAGCATATTAGGATCAGCTTCAAGGGTGCTCGCTGGGCATTAACTCCTTGGTCAAAGAAGAATGCTCTCATATCAAAAACGTCTTCCTTATCCAGTTTTATATCCTGCTTTCTGTAGTTCAATACTAACTTTCATGGGTGATCTCATAGTTCATGCAGGTCCAAATGGGCCAGCAATTTCAATTCCTTTGGTGTATAAGCTATTTTTCTCCAGAGCAGAGATTTTGTATCCCCATAAGGCTATGTTGATGTTTGTGATGCTTAATCTTATGTGTCAACTTGGTAGACTATGGTGTCAGTTGTTTGGTCAAATTCCAGTCTAGACATAGCAATGAAGGCATTCTCTTTTTAGATGTGATTAGTTAATAGACTTTAAGTAAAGTCTCCAAAATATCCTCCATAATATGGGTGGGCCTCATCCAATCAAGTGAAGGCCTTAGGAGCAAACACAGAGTTTCCCTAAAATAGAAGAATTCTTCTCAAGATTGCTACATAAAATCTGTCTGAGTTTCTGGACCACTGATCTGCAGAATTTGGATTCAAGATATCAACTCTTACTTGAGTTTCCAGCCTGTGGTCTGTTGTATGGATTTCAAACTTGTTACCCCCAAAACTCCAACTGCAGGAACCAATTCCTTAAAAGAAAACACTCTGTCTTGCTCTCTCTTCACACACACACACACACACACACACACACACACAATCATTGAATATATATATTGGTTCTATTGATTCTCATTCTTGGAGAACTTTGGCTAACACAAGACCTAAACTTCATTATAGTCCTGAAAGCAGTAAGAAGAGCAGGGGTAGGACTTGAAAGAGGCTGCTCACTTCTAGCAAGGAACATTCATCCTGAAGGTTTGTCTTCTAAGGCCACTTCCTATTGTTTTGGCCTGGGTTTTTTTCCCAGAGCAGAGCCTAAGGCAAGGTAGAGACTTAAGTGCAGCTTGTTTATTTAGGAAACAATTTCAAGAAGGAGTGGAGGGCAGGAGAGAGAAACATGAGAGAAGGAAAAGCCAATACACAGGTACATTACTGAGTCTGTCACCAGCAGAGGTGACTGATGCACAAGGACCGTTTGGAAATGTCTCCCAGAACTTTCTGGCTAAAGGATGAAAGGGGGAATTATTTACTCCTCAGCTTGCATTTTCATTGTTCAAGATCATGCTCCATATTATGCACATATGGGCACCATGGGGATTCATTACTTCCATAATGAAACTTGAAGTTTGTCATCCAGAACTACTTGAGGGGTAAAATAGTAAACTCAAACATTTTATTCTCCGGTCATAACCAATCTCCTATAATTTGATCCTCTCATTTTATCACTATTGTTTTATGTGTTTTCCAACTCTTAATCTTTGATTTCTACATTTTATCCCATTCACAGTGCCCTACTAGTTTCAAGTAGGTTCAAATTCTTCCCCACCAAGTGGGGAAGAATTGACCTTGGGGAAGTTACTTAAACTCTCTAGGCCTCAGTTTTCTTGTCCGTAAAACATCATAATAACAGTACTAGCTTTCTGGAGTTGCTATGAGCATGATTTGAGAGAATGCATGTAAACTTTTTAACAGTGTCTGATACATAGAAACCAGTCAATAAACAGTAGCTGTTATGACTCTAATGGTGATTATAATGATGATGATATTTCTAGCTCAGATACTGTAGTTCATCACCATATCTACTCTCTTAACCTTTAATCCTTGGGTTTCTGTTGGCCCTGACTAATAAGCTTCAAACCTGATTTATAGTCTCTTCATCCCAATTGGACTATTGGAATATCTTGCAGTTGTGCAAACTAAAGAAGAGAGATCTTAAACAGTGACAGCAAGGTAAGAGAATAGGAGGAAAAAGAAGAGTGAAGGATAAATTTGGCTTATGCATTACTTACTAAGACAGTACAGGGATGTGAGCTAATTCGGTGGGGAAGATGATATAGTCCACTTATCCGGGCCATATAATGGCAATTTCTACTGTAGTACTGTAGAAATAATTTTCTATCTCCGTTCCCTTTTCCTCTGTTAATTAGAGTTCATATGTAAGAGTTGTGTATTTACCCCCATTTATTTATTTAGCTAGTTATTTACATCAGTATGAGCTTGTAATGTTCATTTTATCTTTTGAGTTGTAGTCCAGTAATATGTAATTATTTGGTTGCTCAAGTTGTTCTAACTTTAGCCATTGGGAAGTCTTTTAGGTTGGCTTCTGTGTCCTTCTGGCATGCTACCATCCCTTTCTTTTTTGAGCAACTCCTTTCTTTCTGACATTACTAGATGTGTTCATCTGGTATTTTTCCTGCCTCAAACCTGCAATCAATCTGTTTTAAAGGATTTCTGGATTTTTTAATTGTAGATTTATTTATTTAAGATTTACTTATTTATTTTAGAAAGAGATAGAGAGCGGGGGAGCAAGCGGAGGAGGGAAGGGACAGAGGGAGAAAGAGAATCCTCTAGCAGACTCCCTGCTGAGTACAGAGCCCAACATGGGGCTCAAGATTATGACCAGAAATCAAGAGTCAGATGTTTAACTGACTGAACCCGCCAGGTACCTCTTAACTGGAGATTTAGAAACCAAGGACTGAGGACTAGATATGCTCATTGCTACTGGGGCATCAAAAATTACAGGAGAAAAAAAAACAACATACGAAAGAGACAAAACTGAGAAAGGAAATTTCTGTTACGATATTGATGAGCAGTCTCGGGAAATCAGCTGTGGTGAAGGTCTAGAACTCCATGAGACCATATTGGAGCAAGAAGACAGAAATTTTCTGGAAGAATTCCTGCAAAATATAAATAGAACTGAACAACTGCTAGGTATGTCTAACCTAATCAACAGTCATTATAAGGTTGAAACTTGATATTGATTTAATCTAAATTTATGAAGGAAGTTGGGTGAGAGTTTGAGAATTGTGGATGGGGATGTAAGAAAGATAAACACATATTTTCCATTGTAGAAAGTCAATAGTCTAAATTTGGAAAACAACAGTTTCTGTACAAACACGGTATTTAGCAAAGTGATAGCAAATAACAGAACAAATAGCTTAAAAAATTGAATGTACTTGCTTTTAATAGTGAGAATTGGGATTTGGAAGGAATAAGGCAACAAACTGTGATATTTTTTGAG
Source organism: Mellivora capensis (assembly GCA_004024625.1). NCBI lineage: Eukaryota > Metazoa > Chordata > Mammalia > Carnivora > Mustelidae > Mellivora > Mellivora capensis. The sequence goes on from PISX010001217.1 coordinate 206,555, forward strand.
CAACATATTTGAGACTTACATAATCTGTTGTTATAAATAAAATATTAAATTTAAAAAGGAAAAAAGAGCATAGTCACAAGTTACAATGGATAAAGATGGATGGAGCTGCATTTTTTCTAAGTAAAATAAATTCAGAGACCCACAACTAGAGATATATTTGCAAAATATTTCCATTTCAGGACCAGGAAAAAAAAACCCCTGAGCGAGTGTGCAAAAATATAAAAATTAACAGAAAATCAAATAAATTTAAGGAAAAATAAATAAAAGCTGTGACCCAAGGATATCATATCCTAACAAATTGCCTATCTTGTGTTAAAGTCAATGGAAATTCAATTTTAAATATTTTCAAGTTCACAAAACATGTACCTACTTTAAAAAAAGCATTCTCATATTTAATTTTGAAACTAAATATGAAATTTCACAGATTAATAACTGATTTGCAAAGAAACTGTGGCTTTTTGGTTGTGTTTTTTAACTCACTCAAAATATGCAAATGTAAGAGGTAGACCCAACATTTAAACCCAGGTCTGTTTGGGTGGGAGCATTATTCCAAGAGATTGGTGATGTTTCCTCTTCTTCCTCTTTCTCCTTTTTTTTTTCTCTTTATCTACCCCTCTCTTCATCTGCTTGGAAAACAAAACAAACCAAAACAAAAAACCTCTGTAACAGATTCTTGGAAAAGAATTTTAAGCTCAGAATAAAAAAATCTCTCAGTGTTTCCTAAAAGAAAAAAAATAATGTATTCACTGCGTTTTTTTCCCAATGAAACTATAGCAGCAGCAAAAGGGGACAAAAATCTGTGTGCTGGGCACTGTGCTGGGTTCTGGGGAGACAATGACAAACAAGACTGATGAGGCCCTGTCCTAAGGAAGGACACACTTTAATGGGGAAGATAGACAAAGAGACAAAAAACAAAAAGTAAGCAAAATGCAATGTTACTTTGTAGTAACTGCTAACAAGAAAACAAAGAAGGAGTTGGCAGAGAAAATAATGGGGACCAGGTTATCTACTTTACACTGGGTACCCAGGACAAACTCTCTGAGATGATTTAAGCGGATTCACAGTAGATGAGAATAAGGAGCCACATGTTAGGTGGTGGGGAGGCACTCCAGACAGAGGGACAGGAAGCAGCCAAGTCAAGACAAGAACGACTTCTGAAATGTGTGGTCCTCTGTAGACAAAGTTATTTCTCAATACTTAATCTTCTTTTTCATTCAACAAATACTTACTTGCTTCGCTCTATGTGGGAGGCATAATTCCAGCCACTGGGAATACACGGTCCCTGAACATAAAGAATTCATCATCAAGGATGGAAAACGTGCAAGTCCACTGGAGGTGACCTACTAACGTCAAGAGGCCTCATATCAGAAGGGTAGCTAACACCAATTTGGATGGGGATAACAGAACCAGGAGAGGTTTGCCTACACAGTGATGTCCAAGTAGATACATGGACTTAAATAAGAATTATATGTAACTAACAGTACGTGAAAACACATGGGGCAAAACTGGTTTGGTTTGGTTTCGTTGTTTTCCATCGGATCAAGAATGTTGAACAAATGAC
>PISX010001218.1:0-95950 GCA_004024625.1 Mellivora capensis
ACAATATGTTATTTTTGATTTCTTTGGGGTCTGCCTCCCCCAGTAGGAGGGAAAGACTGCTGTTCACTGCCAAAGAATAAATTTTTGATGAAAGGCAACCATTTTGTAAGGAAGATACTGCAGCTTTGAATTGTCTGTAGAAACCCTCCCATAATCACTAAAGTGAGGGAAGAAAGTAGCCCCATACCACTATTTATAATAACAAATAATCATACTTTGTTTGCATGTAAGACTTTTTATCTTCAAAACACTTTCAAAAGTAATTAATCTTTACAATAGCATCAATGAAATCGATACAAGAGAGAATTTGAGGTATGTAAAACTTAATTACTGATATTAAAATTTGGCACACAACAAACACTCCTCCTTCTGGGGCAGTAAACACATTCTGTGTCATCTTCTTTCCCTTTGAAAATGTAAGCAGGGATCTTAATTCTAGAAAATGTCAGGAAGGAGGCAAGGCTATCCTTGAGAAACTGTAAGGGGTAGGTTAAAATACTTATGCATCAGAGAGAGAGGGGCATTTGCTCACTTTGGGGTTCCCTTAGGATTCTGGGATCTAGGATTCTGAGATACCATTTAAAGTGGGGGTGGGGAAGCATATGGAATGGGCTGCTTTTGAACAAAGATATGGGGAATTCTGTCAGGTCAAAAGGTAGAGATCAATAAATGGCCCACAAACCTTAAAAAAAAATGGTGGCAACTTTTTGGCATCCTGAGCCACATTTGAATACTTTTTGGTCATAACTTTATTAGCATCATCTGGAAATAAAGGGCGAAGGAAAACTTGGCTTTGAAAAAAGACAGTGGGGGCGCCTGAGTGGCTCAGTGGGTTAAGCCTCTGCCTTCGGCTCAGGTCATGATCCCAGGGTCCTGGGATCGAGCCCTACATCGGGCTCTCTGCTCTGCGGGGAGTCTGCTTCCTCCTCCCTCTCTGCCTGCCTCTCTGCCTACTTGTGATCTCTCTCTGTCAAATAAATTAAAAAAAAAAAAAAAGAAAAAAGACAGTGGACCCAGAGTGACTGAGCAACATGGAGCTTCTTCTAGAAATCTGAATCTTTGGATTGTCTTGGCTGGAAGGAGCAGAGATTAGGTGCTCATGCACTTAGCAGGAGGGGAGCAGAGAGAATGCTTTATACCAGTGCTTTACTTTGACTGCTGCTGGCTTGCTATTCTAGGAAGGACTCCTGCCTCCTCATTTCTTAAACATGGCTTGTGTGTAGTGACTTCCTTCCAAAGAGCAGAGTATGGAAAGGGAAGTGGGGATTGAAGGATACTTTACAGAAGAGAACCTGACAAACACTTCTACCAGCTGATCAAGGTCAATGCCAACAGTCATAAATCATGTTGATAGCATGTACCCTTGATAAAATATGATAAAAATAGCATGTTACCTCTGTGATCTTCCTCAAAATCCATAACCCCAGTCTAATCATGAGGAAAAAATGGCAGACAAATTCCCATAGAGGGGCGTCCTACAATGTGCCTGATTAGTACTCTTTAAAGATCCTCATAAACAAGGGAAGTCTAAGAAAATGTCACAGCCAAGAAGAGTCTAAGGAAACATGACAATTAAATGTAATACACTATCTTGAAACAGTAAAAGGACCTTAAGTGAAAACTAAGGAAATCTGAATAAACTGTGGACCTCAGTTAACAATAAGGTATCAACATTGGCTCATAAGTTGTTGCAAATGCACCATACCAATATTTAAGATGTTAGTCACAGGGGAAATTGGGTGCTGGTAGAGGGGCTTTCGGAGGGTGCAGGGGAGATGGAAACTCTAAATAGTATCTGCTCAACTTCTCTATAAATCTAAAACTTTCTTTAAAAAACAAGTTTCTTCATTAAAAATAAATAGATGAAGGGCAGAATTGAGAAGCTGTGGAAGAGTAGGGCTGTGGCTTCCACTCAGACCTCACAGGGTCTGCCTGACACACTCAGTCATGCAGGGAAGAGGCTTTTCACTTGGAACTCTCCATGATCTTGAGCATTGGGCAAGGGTGAACAATTTCTTTGGAAACCCTTTGGGCTCCCCCTTTCTGGAAACTCTCATGCACTCATTTCTCCCTTCTGCTTTTAAGACTAGCATTCTTTGAAGGGAAAGACCACTCATGAGGGTTTACTGGAGTCTTTTGTCATCAAGGAGTGTCAGTTTTTCTCAGAGCTTCAGTCTGGAAAATGGTGAAGGGCAAGGAGTCGTGCACCAAACTGCTGGGCTCAAATCCTGGCTCCTCCACCAGCAGCCATGGGACACAGGCAGATTGCTTAAACTCACTGGACTTCCGTGTCCTTATCTGCAAAAGGGGGTAAAAATGGGATCCTCCCCCTCATTATAGGGTCACTGTAAGAACTGAAAAAGCTAGTGTATGTGAAGCACTTAAACCAGAGCCCAGCTTGTAGTAAGCACTTAAATATGTGTTGTTATTTTTAATTCACTCCTCCTCTGTCATGTTTTAAGCCTTCCTTCAGAAGGAACTAAGGTACTCTCTGACACTAAGGTCTGGTTTAGAAATCTGCTACAGACAGTGGTTATCAAGCATTTACCTGGCAAGTTTCTGTTTTCTGCTTCTTAGCACATGGCCCATGGAAATCTAATTCAATAAAACCTTTTGAAAGAGCATTCTGGAGGTATCTGTCAAAATGCAAAATTGCTTTGAACTAGCAGTTCCTTTTGAATGTACAAAAATTCAAGCATGAGGTCATAAGATATATGCAGAGAACTGTTGTGTAGCAAGACACAGGGGACACCTTCACAGTCTCTCAGTAAGGGGAGAGGTAAATGAATGAGTCCAATCATACAGTTTCATGCAGTGTAGTCATTAAGAAGAATGAAGTAGGTCTAACTGTGCTGAAGGACACGCATTATCTATTAAGTCAAAAGGTGAGCAATGATACATATTGTATGATGTCTTTTTGGATGTGATAAAATATATGGTGTATATTATGGGTATAGAAAAAAGTCTGGAATGGCAAACACCACCCAGTTAGCAGTAATAACAGGGCATGGATTGGGAGAAGTGGAAAATTTAACTTTTTATTTGATGCTGTTTATGTTGTTAATGAGTAGTATTATTCTGTGTATTTCTATTTATTGAGCATGTATTATGTGCCAACACTTTATGCAGAGTTTCATGTGTGTTAAGTTATTTAGATAGCTTAGTGACTGATAGCACTAGTGTCTCTTTTATAGGTGAGAAGAGCTAGGCCACTGGTTTAGTTTGTTGCCCAGCATAAGGCAGAACTGGAACTCAAACCCAGGCCGTTTGGCTCCTGAGAACATGCTCAGCGGCCCCACTAGGCTCCCTTTCTGAACATATATAACCTGATCCTCCCAACCACCTCCTGCTTCTGCTCATTAACCATGACTTCCCGGGACCAGTCATTTCTTTTGATCCCACTTGCGTGGGTTCCTGACATTCTTCGTGGCCACCTGCAGACCATGGGAGACCCTGAGAAGGCAGCAAAAATAACTGGGAAGGAGGGTTAGCTGGTGGCTCTTGGTTGGGAGGTAATTTGGTTCACATGGTCTCGAGGCTGAGATATGAATAATGTTTGGCCCCATGGGATGGTGAGGGAAGACCTTGTAAAAAATTCCCCAATCACAGCTCAAAACTGATTCCCATGACTTAAAGAAATGGAGGCTGGGGATGGTGACTGGCTTCCTATTGAATATCCACCCTTTCCACTTCATGTTTGCAAATGCCATGTCTTTCTTTTGAATTATTATCAACAGTATTATTTTTTTAATCATTATTATTTTTTAAACAGACATGAAATATACAGACATTGCTTCTTCATACCCAGAGAGGCAGCACCAGGGTCCTGGGCTTTACCTGGTCCCTCCTAGCCTCAGAAGCCAGGGGATGTGGGACGCACAGGGCAGAGAAGGCACAGATGTCAGCCTGAAGCCTGGCAAGCCCATAAAGAGCTCTCTAGAAGATGTTCTGTGTGCTGAAGTGGCTTCACTTGGCTTCCCAGCTCCTCCATTTCAGAAAAAGACAATACCAGTGTGCTATGGTGTATGTACTTGCCAAACTGTTTATTTGCCATTCACTAGTGATAATATTGGATTTACAGAAGAAACTGTGGCACAAAAAAAGTAAGGACCCAGAGGCTCCTGGGCAGCAGCAGTCCAGCTGCCCTGCCCAGGCTGGGTATGGGGAATGCTCCCGGCAGCAGCGGGGACAGACACTCTGACTCTGAGCAGTGGACTACACACAAGGGAGTGCCTGCTCTCCTGCCCTGTCTGGAAACACCTTGGACAGGGGTTTGGAGGAGTGGCGTTCTCGCACAGGGTATCTGGTTTAAACCTCGAGATTGACAGTTCCCTTCAGGGAAGTATTCAATATGTCAGTACCAGGGAGAAAGAAAGCACACACAAATTTCCAGGATGCTTTGTGAACAGATCCAGTAACTACTACACAAATAGACACTAGGAGGGGCCTGTCCAAGTAGGACTACAATTCCCATTGTTACTTTTTCAATAGATGTGTTTTACTGTCATTTCAATTTGGAAGTTTATTTTTTCCATTGATTTTTATACATCCAGAATAGCACAAATAACCAACAGTTCTTTTTCTTTTTCTTTTTTTTTTGCACATTCATTTCCCCTAGAACAAAAAGTGAACTTAAAAAAAAAAATTGGAACCATGCTATTAGCTCTTTACAAAAAGTGAATAAAAAGTAGCTCATCTTTAATTCTAAAATAAACAAAGTAGAAAGAAGCATTTTTGTCTACAGTATTTAGCAAACATAAGAAAAAGTCCTTAGAAACACACACAAAAAAATTGAAAAAAGTTATTACAGGTATTAACAATATTTTATAATGAAGCTTAAAATCTATTTACATACATAAATACAATTAACTTTGTTGATGCAACTCTTCTGGAAAGAAAAAAAATGCCAAATGATCAGCCTCATCAATACTGATCTGGCTAAAGGGAAGGGAAAAACTCCAAACAGACAAACAAACAAAACCCCAAATGACTGTATACTGTAGGTAAACAAAAAGACATTTTGTTCAGATGTAAAAAAAAAAAAATGTTTTCTGAGATTATTAACTGATTTTTCATGTATAAAAGACCCCAAACATGTTGTACCCCAGAAAACAAAGCCACCAAAACTAAAAATTGCCAGGACAGAATGTCCTAAGGAAGCAGGTCTTTCAGGACAGAAACCTGCAATCCTAAATTGCAGGACATTTGAGTGAAACCATTCATTTCCTTTCCAATCAGAGCATTTCTGTTTATCTGCACAGAAATGTGAGGCAGCAGAAAGGCTGTCTATTAACTTACTGATTGTAATTTGTCCAGGAAGGCTTCTGTTGCTGCACTTGGACAGCAAGCAGATCCAAAATGGTTGGCAATGTCTCTGTTCTGCTGGAAGAAACCCATGAAGAGTAGGAGAAAGGCTGACTCACCATGTTTCTTTATGTAAAGCGAGGAGACCTGCAGCTCCTCGTGTTCTGGATACTTGGTGTGAAGTTGGGGGTGTGTGTGCTGCCTCCTTATATAAAGCAAGAGAATGGAGGAGGGAGAAGAGGTTTGATGGAGGGAGAAGAGAAACAAAGGGAGATATTTGGGGGCCAGCAGAAGAAAGAAATATATGTCATATAAGAAATATAGTGAGAAAAACCAAAAAGAATTAAAATACATGTCCATGTTGAAATTATAAATAAAGGCATGAACAAATAGTAGAAATGGCTTAATCTTTCTTTTCTTGGACCAATGCTCCCAGATACATCCAGTTATTACATTATTTGCTTAAGGGTCTCCTTGATTAAAGGACCACCTTAATTTACCTGAAGGCAATGACTACAATTTTTCCGGGGGGGGGGTAATACTAAGTGTAATGTGAGGCCTATCTCCAAAACACTAAAGTTTGATTTAATATTTTTCTGTAACGATTAAGTACTAATATGCTGGTAAGGGTCTGTGAAACTCTGGCTAGCCAAACCAGTGGGTCTCCAACAAAGTGCCAAGCCCTCCTCATACATGCCTTTGAGAGTGAAGATTCAATGTGAAGCATTGTCTGATCCCCTTTCTAGGGCATTAGGCTGGTTTTGAGCTGGAATATCTTCAGGTACCAGAAATGAACTGAAAAATATAATTTATTTTCCTTCATTTTCTCCCAATGTTTTGTCAGGTCAGATATGGCAACATGTGTTGAGAACACTTAGGTTCAATTCGGGGTCAAGGGGCCAAAGTTCCTTTCCAAAAATAAAAATTTTCAATTTGCTGACATTTAAGGATAATTTTGCTGCAAAAACGTAATACAGAATAAAACATTAAATTGAATCATGGAGAGAGAATCATGTCTAAAATGAAAACGAATATATTCTGAATTTCTCTAAGATCTGTTTTAGCTCTTTTCTAGATAAGAATGACCTGACTGACAACACAAACTGCTTTACTCTTTCTTACCAAAGTGCTACTGCATCTGTGTAAAACAAATAATCAATATATATATATATATATAAGAAAACTCAAAAACAAATTGTTTTAAATAAGACCAGCTGTTTTGCTGCCTGCAGCCAAAGATCTTTCTAATTTGAATCCTTAAATTTATAAAATAAAAATCAAACACTGTTCTGAAGTCCTGCTTTCAAATACTCTTCAGAGTTGACCTGAAATCATTTCAACTAATTTAAGAGGTACATTAAATAACAACCAGATCATTTTGAGCACACATATGTGAAAATCAGCAGTTAGTATTTATGAGTTGTACAACAATTGCATTCTGACCAAATTCTCCAATAAAAATTTACAGTGACATTGGATACTTTTAATTGTAGCCATGGGCAGGGGTGACATGAATCTTTCCTGTCATGCTGATGCACAGATAAAAGTGTACATACCCCATTAGGTAGGGTCTCAGCCTGGTGAAAGCAATGCAAATGCTTTCATTTCATTCATTCAGCAAATGCTGAATGAGCAGCTTGGGATGGAGTCTGGCACAGGGGGGATGATGCTTTCCTATGTGACTCCATGGAAGCACACAGAGGAAAACTGTCCTGTTCAGGTCTGCTTCCAAGCCACCCTATGAAAATTCAGCTGGAGACCTTCAGGCACCAAAGACACGAAGTCTAGTTTCTTCCACTCCCAGCCTTGGGGGACAGCCACAAGTTTTGTTCTGAATCAATGAACAGGTATTGTATCAAATAGGAGTATTTTCTTGGAGCTAAAAAATCTGAATTCTGGATTCAGATGATCTCCTTACTACTCCAGAAGGGAGCAGTTAAGGAACCCATAAATCCATTCTTTCGGTTCCCATGTGGATACTGCTCTTCCACATAGCTTATTTTGGATTTAATGGTTACAAAGCATGTCTAGAATTATCAAGCCCAGGGAGGGAGCAAACCCCTAGGCAGAAAATAAATCCTCTCCAGAGGTGCAATCATTGACATCTATCTGAACTTCCTGGAATCAGATTTGACCTTCTCTGTTGGAAGGGAGGGAGTCAGGTATGAGACCCTTTGTTGAGCTTGGCAGAAAATTCCATACTTCAGATCCTTCAAGTGACCCTCAGTATCTAAAAAGCATTAAAAACATTGCTGCATTAGCTACCAACTCATTTGATTAACATGAAAGGGAGTTTAATGTAAACAATATTTAGATAACCTAGTCATCACATTGCTCATCCTTTTTTTCCAGCCTTCTTCAATGTGATACATTTAACTTTGGCTACTATCAAAAACAAAAATGTAGTACTTGATATTTTTCTTCTTAATATAAGTACATTTAAATAATAAAAAAAGTATCAACACATAAGTAAGTGTCTAAACAACAAGATACATAAATATCTAGGGATTCCTTGTGGGAATACAGTAGTTGAAAATGACCCAAAGCTGTAGCTGTTTCTCAAAAGAACAACTACATGAAAGTCCAAAAGAAAAGTTAAATAAAACTTAAAGGAAAAAGGAATCATATTTCTTTCAATTGTCAAAGCAAGAAAGAAGCAAGCTCAATTTTTTAATATATATATATAAAAATAAAAACCACCCCAAATGCAAATATGCACTTTGCAATTTATAAGGTGCTGGAAAAGAAAATTTAAAAATACTAATTAGATACCAAACAAGAGGAGTTGCATTCCCCGCCCCCACCCCAACCAAAATTCCACTCTTTGGAATAAACAACTTGGTTAAAAAGTGAAGTCAAGGGTATAAAATCTTTCTTTTATTCACAGCATCGCTAAATCAGAAGCATTCACAGTTTCCCTCTGGGAATCTTCCTGTTTGCCTTACGACGCGTCCACGTGGTAGTGAAGTGGACACCCTCAGGTTGGGTCAGGTTCGGAAAAGGTGAGTCCGGGCCCACAGCCATGGCGCTCCGCATGGCTTCGGGGGCGCAGGCGGCCCCGGGGCCCGAGTGCCCAAGGGCCGGGGTGGGGGTGGGCGCGGAGCAGAGCGAGATCCCAGAACCCAGCTGGCAGGGGCGCACCCCTCCTCAGCGCCGGCCGCGGACCCCATACCCGAGGGCTCTCCAGAGCAAAGGCTGGGCCTGGGCAGGGGCGCTCCTCCCGCTTGGCTGCCGCGGGGCCCTCAGTAGGGCCGCCACACAGCCTCTTCAAGGCGCGCGGCGGGCGCCATGTTGGTGGGCGAGTTGCTGTGGCTGCCCTCAGCCTCCACCACGTCGCTTTGGTTCGGGAGGCTGGGGTTGAGCAGCGCCGAGCCCGTGGAGGCGTTGGTGCACGGCGGCAGGATGCGCGGCGGCGAACGCTCGCCGCCCACCATGGAGAACTGGTAGGAGCCAGCCGAGGCGCCGTAGTACAGGTGGTAGGAGGGCGAGCTGGCCTGGAAGGGGCCGCCCTGTGCCTGCGACGAGCCAGGGTATGGCGGCGGCAGGTACGTGTGGTAGCGGGTGGCTGAGCTCATGGCTGACATGCCAATGCCAATGCCCGAAGTGACGGGCGTCGGGGAGTAGGTGAAGGCTCCGGGGTAGTGCATGCGAGGGTCTGAAATGGAGGGCAGCGCAGGGAACTGGCGTGGGTCGCCGAAGGCCGTCAGGTCGGGAGCCGCTGTGGGGGCGGGCAAGAAAAGATTGTGAGGTGGCAGGTGGGAGCCGGGGAGGCCATGGCCCTCCTGCCCGCCGCCCGCCAACAGGAGGATTACCCGGAATGCTGCTGCCCCAGGAGCCAAGGGGGCTGCCTACCCAGCATGCTAGTGGGCAGGGAGGTGTTGTGATGGTCTGCGGTGACAGAGGGTGGTAACTCGGGGAGTCACGGAATGTAAGGTGGGGTAGGCTACAATGTCATTACAATATAATAGGATGTAATACAGTGTAACATAACACATACTATATATAAATATAATACTTGTACTATCGAGGTAATTACAGGGTTGGCAAACCCACCTTTTAGATGCCACCAGTTTTTGTATGGCCCCCAAGGTGAGAATGAGTTACTTTTCTAAATGGTTGAAAAAAGTGAAAAGAAGGATAGTATTTTCTGACATGAAAATTATGTGAAATTCACATATCCGTTGCCCTGCATGGAGTTTCACTGGAATGAGCCTCACTCCTGTTAGGAATTCTCCTAGCTGCTGATGAACGACCACTGCAGAGTGGAGTCGTCATGACACAGGCAAACTGTGGGACCCGGGAAGCCTAAAATATTAAGTATCTGGTCCTTTACGGAAAAAAGTTTGCCAGCCGTCTATAATCAATATATTAATATGCCAGTATTAATATAAATAGTAATCTGTGATATTAATATAATTATAACAATATGTAACTTATAAAATTATATGATAGTAATGAGATGGATGCATCTGTAGATTAATATTAATAGAATATATCATATATAATATGATACTGTGTTATAATCTTAATATGTAATAACATTATACAGCATACATAATATTTAGGTTGAATCACAGGAAACTGCTATTTCTGTAGGTTTCAAACAATTAAAAATTGTGTTTCTTATGATTCTACCTAATGCATGCCATAGTAGTGACTGTGAGTGACTGTCATTGAGTATCAATACCACTCTTCCTGCCCTCCCATGTGCCTTTAGACTACTTCCACATTTTTAGAAAAATAGGACCTCAGTGTCACCTGGTATTCCCTCATGTGCTTCACTGATTTGTTAATACAAATGGCTGCATGGCCTTGATTTAGCCACTCCATTTTTCCACATGTTTAAGTTTTACCAGGAATGGCAAAACTTTGTCTATAAAACTCACTTTGTTTTGTGAAATTAAGAGGGTTGCGGGGGGGAGGGGGTCGGGAAAGGGGGGTGGGGTAATGGACATTGGGTTGGGGAGGGTATGTGCTATGGTTAGTGCTGTGAAGTGTGTAAACCTGGCGATTCACAGACATGTACCCCTGGGGATAAAAATTTGTTTATAAAAAATAAAAATTTAAAATGGGGAAAAAAAAAAAAAAAAAAAACTCACTTTGTTAGGATTCTGCATTTCTGGTCTCAGAAACTGACTTTGGCCTTCATTGTATCCTTCTGCATTTTCTTTACCATAGGCTGCCCTTGGGAACATTTTTCTTTACCATAGGCTGCCCTTGGGAACTACTAGGGGCTTTGGGTGCCAGGAAGTGTTCCTTGTGTCCTGTAGATCAGTTTCTCAGCAGTGGTACTATTGACATTTTGGGCCAGGTATATATTTGTTGGGGGTGTGGGGGGCTGTCCTTTGCATTGTAGGATGTTTGGGAGCATTCTTAGCTTCTGCCTACCAAATGTCCGTAGCACCCCCACACCCCGCATTGTGACAACTAACATTGTCTCCAGACACTGCCAAATGTTCCGGGGGTAGGGTGAAGGGGGGCAACCATCCCCCACTCTCTGACTGAGAACCACCATGTAGATGTAGGATGGTATCCTGTTCCTCAGAATTATTCATCAAATGACTGGTCCAGGGCTGTAGTCTTTACAGCAGCAAACCCAAAAGATAGAAGAGGCAAGATTAAATGTTTAAAAATTTTTAAGCTCCCAAATCAACATAAAAGTAAGTCCAAGCTCAGGATGGCATGTAGTCTGTATCCTTTTGTGTTCAGGCCCATAGAGAAACTTGACAGAGCCAAGAGTTTGCTCTGAAAGGAAAGCTACCAGGGTGGATTAATCTGTTTTTGGAAGGCATCCGGGGTTGATCAACTTCCTCATATTTCAAGCCTATTATTCCAGCAGGGAGAGCTAGTGTTCTGATTCTCTTTCTGCCTTTCTCTCTCTCTCTCTTCCACTCTCTCATCCCCTCTCTCTCTCCCTCTCTCCCCCTTCTCCCCCTCCCTTCTTCCCTTTCCCTCTTTCCAAACTCCTCTATAAATTTGGGGTGAATGTGATGAGGAGATATATACCCCTCATCAGAGAGGTAATTAAAGTTAAATAACCAAAGTCTGTAGCCAATCTCTGTGCTAATGAGGAAACCAGGAGTCTGACTTTCAAACAAACACTCCTATTAATCTTTTCAAAGCCAGTCAGACATGTGGGCAGGGAAAACGTTGTAAACTGACAGTGGTTCTGGGGCTGCCCTTCCACAGCCACACTCTAGCTCGTCCTGAAGCCAGGCCGCACCTCATTCCACACGATTTGTCCCTGGCCGCTTACTGGGGCCGTCTGTGAGCAAGCTCTGTGTCACTTGTTTTTGCTCACCCAGAGAGCTGTGACAGGAAGCTTGACTCCATTTTTCCAGTTAGATTTCTATAGTCTAGGGAGAAGCCGAGGTAGGAGGAAGAGCATTAGGCAAATACAATCAATTTGTTGGCATCTGATGCAAGACTCTGGACACAAATTAATGACTCCGCCCAGTATTCCTCTTGCTTCATTTGCCCTGAGACAAAAAGGTGAATCCACTGGAAAATGAATGAAATGTCACCCTGTTTCATGGTGATGTCTGGACATGCTCTGCCAGTCTGTTCCAACGACTACGTGGTAATGTGGTGATGGTACCAAGTTACCGTAATCCCCAGTGAGTCCGTGGCTGGTCACGGACATAAGTAATGCAATGATGTTATGGTCTCAGCTGTCAGAGGGAAATAGTTCTGTCACTTGTGGGCAGAGTATCTGAAAGATCTCAATACTGCCCGTGATTCTTCTGTCTCCACCGCACCACTCGACAAAAGACCACCCGTTTGGTCAAGTTAGCTTTCTCTCCCCACACATTTTGATAATAAAAGATCTTCAGCCTTCTAGATATGTTCTGATTCAAATGATCTATTCAAATATTTGTTTCCCTTTTTATGTCTCGTCTGACATTTCCTACTGAGCCCCACTGTCATGCACCATTCACCCCACAGTCGCCCATTTGTCCTTTGGGCTGGCCCGGTGCCCTCTTATTACATAGTGGGTGGGGGTGGAGACCCCAGATAGTCACAGGGAGCTTTTAAAGAGTAGGAAATCTAGGGATTAGGAGGTTCAGGTATTTTAGTTGGAAATGTTTCCCCACCGATGGGGCTAAATATTTGCCATGACAGCTCGAGTGTTTGTTCCACAGCTTGACGTGGATGAAAGCTGTCCCACTTCAGCCCCTCCCACTGCCCCCAAAGGATTAAACAGCTTGAGCAGATAATGGCAGCCTTAAAAGGATCTTTTGCATGACTCAGATTAATGCATGCTGTCTGTCGCCCAGGTTGGCAGCTAAACATTAATTTTTTTTAAAGAAAAAAAAATAAAGGAAAACCTCCAGATGACATCTCTTTTCAGACAAGGTGTGGAGACTGTCTGCAAAGGAGAAAGAGAGAAAGAGTGTGCAAGTTCCCCTTGCAGAAGGAAGTCCAGGTGGGGCTGGGGGTGGGGGGAGAGGGGCTGAACACAGAGCTCTGGGGCGGGATTAAAAGGAAAAGCAGGAGCAGAGCAGTGTCAGGTTCTCAAAGCTGGCAGCCGGGGCAGCCACTTTGCTTTCATGTGTCGCAACCCCCTACTGCCCCCAGGCATATGACAAGGTTTTTCAGGCTGGCACTCCAGGCTTGATTTCTCAGAAGGAGATCTGCCAAGTTGAAGAGCAGTCTCCCATGCCTTTCTCTGCCACCGGGGAAAGCTCATCTGGTATTCTCTCCTGCCCTCCCTCCAAGACAGGGAAGGATAATTTTTGGGTGCTGAAATGGGACGTGGTTTTTGTGTACTTCACACCCTCATACCATAAAATGTCCTTCCCCCACTCCTTGGTAATTGAGGTCCCAGTTATTCAGAAGCGTAACAGCAACACGGGACTTGGGAGCGCACATTACCCATTCCCTTTAAAAAAAAAGGAAAGTCACCTCACATCTGAACACTGGTCAGTTGGAGCGGCTGCCCCCTGAGGGCTCTTGAAACCATAAGGTGCAGATCTTGGGTGGTGACCAAGTCAAAAGTCTTATGTAATACATTCCCAGAGACCCACAGCAGGCACATTACCAAGGAAAACAGTGACTGTTTTAGATGTAGAGAGCAGAGCAGTGCTCTGAGATGAATCAATAAAAGTTGACAAGTGCCTTTGGAGTCAAACTGGTCCTGAGGGAACAGAACTTCTGAAACAACAAGCTGAACAGACATCATCATTCTTATGCTACTTCTTCAACTCCTTAGACCAGCAGGTGCCCTGAAAATCTTGGCATTAATACAAAAAGTGGGCAACTAAGTTGGCTTTTCCATTTTACCACAGCACCTAAGAATACTCGAAGATGGTGGTTCTCAACTGGGGGGGGGCAGTTGGGGGCCCTCCAGATATCTGACAGTGTTTGGAGACATTTTTGTCATCTTGGTGCTGGGGAGGGGACCTGTTGCTGCATCTAGAGGCCAGAGATGCCGCTGAATATCCTACAGTGCACAGGGCAGCAACCCCCCCCACCCCCCGCCCACCACAAAGAATTCTTTGGCTCCAGATGCCAATGGTGGTGCTGTTGAGAAGCTCCGAAAAGAAGCTAAAGCATCTGGTGAAATCTCAAGTAATCACAACTGTCTGGAAAACACCACATTATCCGATATTTAAAATGGCAGACATGACGCCTTTGCCCCTTTGCCTGCCCCCTAATCTACTATAATCTGATCTCAAGAGCTGAAAAGCAAAAACCACCACCCTCCTCCCCACGCATATGAAGTGTGTTTGCAGGCTTCATAATGCTGAAGTTCTCTGAAGTATTTTCACAGTTTGGTCCAGCTCCAATTTCAAAGCTCCAAACAGGGAGTTTCTTCTTTTGCTTTCAACAAAGGAATTTTTCTCTAACTCTGATTTCCCTGCCCACGAGCAAAGGTGAGTGCCAAGCCCAAAAGGTCTCATAGGTTAAATGACTAATATTTAATGAGCTCATATTAACAACAATTATGCTAACCACGACACCCGAGCTTTCCATTCTGTTCCTCTAATCCAGGATGAAGAGCTCTTAGTTCGAAATGTCTCATTTGGGGTATAGCTGTTTCCCATTTCACAGGTACCCCAGTGTTGTTCACATGACCTGTGAAAGCTTGCCACCATCAAATGGACAGTCCCACCTGAGTCCTAGAAGCTGATTCCTTTGGCCTTGTATATTATTTAATCCCCCAGCTGTTACCTCTCTTTGCCAAATGTGAGCAACCCCGAAATGCTCAAAGAATCCACTTCTGCCTTCATATTCATAATCTCTTTCGCTAGATTTCAGGGAAAATCAGTGAATGGACATGGGACTTAGCAACCTTGTATTTAAACCACAATTTTAGCCCCCAGAATGACTGCCAAACCCTTTATGCATCTCCAGTCTCTCAAACCTTCCATTCTAGCTTGACTTCAAAGGGTGTGTTCAAGCAGCTTACTTGTGAGTCGACTGGAAAGCTCTGCAGAGAGGGTTGTCATGCCACTGGCCCGTCCAGGTGAGATGGGTGTTGCTGGGTGTACAGAAGGTGAGGCGATCGATCCCAGGTACTGGTAGGACTGATCATAGGACCACGGTGGGGATGGCTGGATCTGCCTTGTGTCTGCAGAGAATCAGGGAGGTCAATCATATGTAGAGTGGGGTGGGGTTTAAGAAAAAACAAATCTTTTAATAAAAAACTAGCCACCTCTGTTTAAATATGCTATACATGCCTGTGGCCTGCTGACCAGTGTCTAGTAAGTCCAAGTATTTGCTTTTGTTTGATGATTTCCACCCTCCCTCGAAAGACACTGATATACAGTTTATGTGTGATTCTTGAAGATTTTCCTCTGATAACTGTTTCTTCCAGAGGTTTGATTTAATCACGCTAACAATGATGGGAAAAGTTGAATATGCTTTCCAGGTAGAAGTGTTAATGCTCACCTGTTAAACTACAGCACATATCAACCGCCCAGACAATTTCAGCTTTACCAAGAGTTACAATTCTCATCCTCAGAAACATTTTATAAACTCAGGTGGATCACCTATTCATCTGTGCTCCGTAAGCAAAAAAGAACATAGAGTTTTGTGTTTTTTTTTCTTAATTTTGGCAAAAATATGCCAAGGGCTTTTAAATATCCTCTATTTAGGTGAATTCTCTCCCAAGGAATTTAGAAAAGGTCTGGCTGGGAAGCTGACGATGAGACCTGAGGATTAGTTCACAAGCCCAGCCCATCTCACAAGGTAGAAATCTGGCTCTACCAATCCAGACCGACAGGTGTTCTGCACCTTTTCAAGACCTCAAGTTTGCAATGTTTAAAGGGCAGAATGTTGAGCAAGTATTTTATAGATAGCCATTAAGTGGGGACTGGGATAGAGAAGAGACAAAACTCTGACTTCAGAAGATTTAGGTAGAAAGGATTTTGTAAATTTGACTCCAGAATTCATAGGAGTCTTAGTTTTCAGAAGCATCACAGTGCAGATGAAAAAGAGAAGAAAAAAATGAACAAACCCTCTAATCTCAGGCAACACGTGTAAAAAAAGTTGAATGGGACACAGTACCCCCACAAGATAGCCTTCCATTTCATTAGGGTTAAACATTGATTTTCTCTTTGTGTCCCACCTTCTCTGTGGACTACACTAGTTCCCAGGGGTCTTCATAGTCAGGGCTACATGAAGCTGGGAGTAAATCTAGAAAGAGTAAAGTTTCCTCAGGAGAATGCTGGGTATAGGCTGTGTATGTGCCAGGACATAAAGAAGTGAGTTCTTTCTACTCATTGTGAAATATTCAGTTCTCCTTCCTCCAGGGACTTTTCTTTTCCAGCAGTTCAAGTTTGCTGTTTCTGTTTATCTGTCTGAAACCGGCAGAGTGGATAACAGAATCAGGGGTTTGGAGATCTGCCTGGATCCTGGGCTCTTCTCCTGCCTGCCTACTCTCTGCCTCCCACTCCCCCCACCCCAGTCCCTGTCCCTCATGTGGATCGATTTCTTTCTTTTCAAATAACTCAGTTTTTAAGCTTGGAAAATCTGGGCAAATATTTTCACTTAGAATCTCTGAAATCTAATATTAAAGAAGGGTCCTCGTTCCATTCTGAATTTTGGGGAATTTGAGCAGAAGGCAGAGAATAAAATAGCTGGTCCATTCTAAACTCAGTGGAAATGAAAGATCCACTATAGTCAAAGATCCTGCACAGCCTTACAGGTAAAAGTGTTTCTAATAACTGAAAGCAAAGAGCAAAATAGCAGATTGTTCAACATTCCTGTATTACTACAAGGGTTTTGCTCCAAGTGAAAAATAAATTATAGACTCAGATATTTTTGTAAGACATGCATATGTCCTAGATAGACACATTTGCTAGATGAATATATAGTACTCAAATATTTTAATCATTTAAGAAGCAAACAAAAGAGGTTTTATAATGGTCATAAAGCCCTCCGGGGTGTGAATTGCGGTTCAGTAATTCATGCCTTGCTGTGTAGACAGCCCAGCACCCCTAACCCCATGTCTAAAACCACAGTAAGCATAAAGTATTATGCCATGATTCATGCTCTGTCATGTTTTACTGTAGTGAAAAAGTTGTGCTAGGCTTTTCTAAACTCATAATTAAACCATGCAAACGTTGCATAATGTTTCACAGCCTTTTAAAAAATATGCTTTGGTAAAATGATCTTTATGATTAAAGTCCAAGTTCTGTGATTGTTTGTTTTTTTTTAACACAGGGTTTTAGATTCAACATTCTTGCTTCACACCACAACTTAGCTTTCCAGCGTTAGAGGAGGGCTAGCACTAAAACCCCAAAGGACCCCTGCATTATCAGTTTTCATTCATGTGACCAGAGTGAGCTGCCTTTGGATTCATTGCCAGCGGTGGGCCAGAAGGTGGTGATGGTGAGCTTCTCATGTCAGGTTTTTTGGGTATTTTCTAATTCTACGTGTATTATTAATAAAAAACCCCAAAGCACCAAATAGAACAAAAAAAAAACCCAACTAGGACTGACGATATGGTGTATGCTGAGTTTACTGTTCGTTACCATTGTTGTTCTGATGGGGCCAACGTGAACACAAGAAGGCAGGTTTGGAAATATTTGGCAATACTGTGGGCCACCCCAAGCATGGGAATGAGAGGCAGGATAAGTAGGATAAGTGGCCTCCATGCTTGTCTTTGAGCCTGAACCACTTGTTTATACTTCCTTATTTTCCTCTCTGAAAAGACATGATCTCAAAGCCCCTTCCAATGGTCACAGTGCAGGATTCTAATTCAAATTGATGGTATACAGTATTTTTCTGCTGAAGTTGTATGTTAATCAGATTTAAGAAAGATTCAGGTGGAAGGGTGGGGTGAAGAACAGTGCTTGTAACAATAAATACACCTCTTCTGGGAAAAGGAAGTAGGCAGGGAGAAGATGGAAGTTATCCAGAAAAGAAGCCATAGGCTGAGAAAGAGAACCACTGTCATTCTCCAGACAGTAGGGCTACTTGTTCTTGAATGGAGTGCCTCTGATAAGTCAGTCCATCAAAAAGAACAAAAGTTTACTGAAATTTTAGTATGTGCTAGGCATGTGCTAACTTAGCTAGTAATAGCCTGATGAATTAGGCCAATGTAGTTCCTGACCCATTGGAGCTTCTAGTCTGGTATCAGTGAAGATCCTGGGAGTAGATGATGCTTGGAAAGGTTTCTTCCTGGGGCACTGATCGTCATGCTGAGAGTTGCTTCATTTATTCATTCACATTAATTAGTTTGTTCATTAATTCATAGGCTCATGAAGTTATTCACATCATCATTCATTCATGTTGCCAATGAGCATTTTTGCTTTACTAGGGTCACTGTTTTGGGGACTCAGTAGTGAATGGACTATAGTCCTTGCCTTTAGGGAATTACAGCTAGTGGTGGACCTGTATTCAGGTGAATTGATGGATTATCTGCCTAATCTGGACTTGCAAACAGCTTTTCCACATTAGAGATAACCCTAATGGCATTTATTATGCACGTTCTGCCTCTGCAAGGAACAGACTAGGGAAAGCACCTAATTTAAATCATAGATATATTTCAGTCTGAATTCTACCTTTAGCCTGGGCAAGTTACTTATTTTCTCTGGTATGTAGTTCTCTTACTTCAAATGGTAGTAGTGAAGAAAAAGTGAGATAAGCCATATGTAAAGCAAGTAGCACAGTTTTTGGCCATATTAAATGCTCAGTAAGTCTGACTACTTTTTATGATTATATTATTAAAAAGGAAAATAAACCCATGCGAAGGGATTTATCTGATAATTTATTGGTAAGGCCATACATGCCTGCTCCAGGGTGAGGTTCAGGTAATAATACCACGCCATTCACTGATAAAAAGTTTGCCTGCCAGTCTTCAGCACCCAGGAGGAACTGGGCTTCAGAGATTAAGTGGTAAAGGGCAAGAAAACTGGAGATTTGAGGTAAGGATAGAGGGGGCAGAGATCCAATCTCAATCAGTTCACATGTCCATTAATAAAACGACTGGATTAGAAAATTTAAATTTGAGCTTTTCTGCCTCCTGTTTTTTTTTTTTTTTCAGGGTACATAATGTTTTGATGCAGTCACTTTACTGAGGTCATTTTGTGATGGGTTATTTTCAGATGTCTGATCATCAAAAAATGGGTAAAACAGAGCTCCCTCTCCTTTCCATTTGAAATTAGGTTAGAGAAGGGGGATTGGGAATAAGGTAGGATGGATGTAAGTGGTGAATTCAGAGGGATCAATGGTATACATCACTCAGTAAGAAAGTGAGTGCTTTCACCTTTTGATGCAGCATTATCAAAATATCTCCAGAGTGAAAAATGACCCTATCAAATAACTGATGTCAAGATGTTCTGCTGCTTCCAGCTGTAGCTCTGAAATGCAAAGAGCTTGGGGGTCACCACTCCCCTTTAACAAGGAAAGAGCTGAACAGAGTGATAATCCAGGACTCTTCTTGGATCTGTTAGAGAACTGAGACTGTAGGGCATCCTGCCACCCTGATATCTTGAGAGGCAGGTGACTATAGAAGATCATACTGAGGTGTGCATACCACAAGCAGAAGCTGCTGGAGCTGTAAATTGGTTGGAACACTTAACTGGTAATTTTGGTAAACTGTTGGAGACCAAGTATAGACTACCATGAGAATAAGAAACTTCTAGGAGCTTCAGTCATTTGTGCATGTATGGGGACTGGGGTGGGGACACTTTCATGAGATTGGCATCAGGAACTCTTCCAGGTTTTCATGGGATCCAGTATAGTATCAGTGGGTTACAGCTCAAAGAGACTAGGGAAGAGTTCTTAGGGAAGTCCAAAGACAACAAGGGAGACAAAAAAAAAAGGATATTAGAGGAATTTGAAGCCTCTGACATCTACAGCTATAGTAAACATGAAGCACAGCCCAACTCCTAGCTAGATAAACATAAAATCTCACACTGAAGGTCGACTTACATCCATTCCCATCACCTGATAAATCATGTCTAGCTTTCTTTCTTTTTTTTTTAAAGATTTATTTATTTATTATTTATTTATTTAATTTATTTTAGAGAGAGAGAGAGAGAGAGAGGAGAATGTGCGAGCAGGGAGAAGAGCCAGGGAGAGGGAGGGGGAAAATCCTCAAGCAGACTCAATGCTCAGCATGGAGTCTCATGTGGGAATTGATCCCAGGACCCTGAGATCATGACCTGAGCCATAAACCAAGAATAAGATGCTTAACTGACTGAGCCACCAAGGTGCCTCTCATGTCTAGCTTTCAAATCAGAAATAACAAGGCATGCCAAAAGGTAAGAAAAGCAGTCTGAAGAGATACAACAAACAGCAGAACCAGACTCAGATATGACACAGATTTTAGAGTTACTGGCTAGGGAATTTAATTATGATTAATATATTAAGGGTTCTAATGGAAAAAGGAGACAGCATGCCAGAACAGATGGGTGATATAAGAGGGAGATGGCAACTCTCAGATACAAAAGGAAATTCTAGAAATGAAAAACATTGTAACAGAGATGAGAAATGTCTTTGATGGGCTCATCAATAGACTAGATATGGTTGAGGAAAGAATCAATGAGCTCCAAAATATGTTAAAGAAACTTCCCAAACTAAAAGGTAAAGAGAAAAAACAAAGAAAAAAACAAAGCAAACAAACAGAAAAACCCAAAACAGAACATCCATGAACTTTGGGGAAATTTCCAAAAGTGTAACATATGCATAGTGGAAATATCAGAAGGAAAAAGAAAAGAAAACAGAGTAGAAGAAACATCTGAAGTATTAATGGCCAGTAGTATTTCAAAACTAATGATGGACACCAAACCACAGATCCAAGAAGTGGAGAGAACACCAAGATAAATACTGAATAATCTACAGAAACATATTACCTAGAGAACAACAAGGATAAGAGTTACTTCTAACTACTCTTCAAAAACCATACAAGCAAAAAGTGTAGCAAATAGTTCAAGTGTTTAAAGAAAAAAAATGCCACCAGCCTAGAATTCTATATTCTACAAAACCATACCTCAACAGTGAAGGAGAAACAAAGATCTTATCTGACAAACAAAAACTGAAGTATTTTTTCCAGCAAAGCTGTCATACGAGAAATGTTTAAAAGAATCCTTCAAGGAAAAGGAAAACACTGGTCAGCAAATTAAATTGACACAAAGAAAGGAAGTTTCAGAGAAAGAATACATGAAAGTAAAGTCTTATTTTTCCTATTCTTAGTTGACCCAAAAGATAGCTGTCTGTTTAAAATGATAATGGAATAATGTATTGGGTGATCACAGCATATGGCCAAATGAGATGACTGGCAGGAATAACAGAATAGGAAGGAAAGAGTGGTGTAGTGTTATTTAATGGTGCTTTAGATTCATTATACATGCAAACTCTAGGGCAAACACTAAAAACGTTTTTTAAAAAGGTATAATTGATATGCTAAGAGAGGAGATAAAACAGAATCATATAAAATGCTCCATTAAAACCAGAGAAGACAGAAAAAGAGAAAAAAGAATAAGTAAGCAAATAGAAAACAAACATGGTACATATGAATTCAACCATACCAATAATCACTTAAGTATGAATGTTCTACATGCACCAATTAAAAGACAGGGATTATCAGAGTAAATTAATAACAAGGCCCAACTATATATTGTCTACAAGGAAACTACTTGAAATATAAAGACTCAGAGTAAAAGTAAAGAGATGCAGTAAGACCATGCTAACACTAACCAAGAGAAAGTCAGTAGCCATATTAATTTAATATAAAACCGACTTCAGAAAAAGGAAAATTTTCAGGGATAAAGATGAGAATTGCAAGATGATGACGGAGTGAGTTCTCTAAGAAGATGTAACAATCCTTAATGTGTAAGCACCTAAGAACAGTGTCAGAAAACACGAGGCAAACACTGATTTAGAATTACAAGAAGAAATAGAAAAATACACTTAATTGAAGACTTCAACACCCCTCTCCCAGTAACTGATGGATCAAACAGGCAGAAAATTAGGGCATTTTGACCTGAACAGTATTCCCAACAAACTTGATGTAATTAACATTTATAGAAGATTCCATTTAACAAAAGCAGAATACCCTTTCTTCTCAAGCTCACAGGGAACATTTACCCAGACAGACCACATTCTGGGCCATAAAATACACCTTAACAAATTTAAAAGACCAGAAATCATACAAAGTATATTCTCAGGCCACACGGATTTAATACTAAAAACAAAACAACAGCAACACCATCACCACCACCACCTACCACCAACAGAAAGTTAGCTGGAACAAATATTTGGAGCTTCAACAACAGAACTCCAAGTAACCCATGGGTAGACTAAGAAATCTCAAGAGAAATTAGAAGGCATTTTGAACTAAATGAAAATCCAGCTTCTCACTATTTGTGGAACGTAGTGCAAGCAGTGCTTATAGGGATAGTTAAAACATTGAATGCATATATTAGAAAAGAAGAACAGTCCAGAATCAATAATTTAAGCTCCCAGCTTAGGAAACTAGAGGAAAAAGAGCAAAATAAGCCAAAAGCAAGCAGAAGAAAAGACATAATAAGAATTAAGGTAGCGGGACGCCTGAGTGGCTCAGTTGGTTAAGCGGCTGCCTTCAGCTCAGGTCATGATCCCAGCGTCCTGGGATCGAGTCCCACATCGGGCTCCTTGCTCGGCAGGGAACCTGCTTCTCCCTCTGCCTCCCACTCTGTCTGCCTGTGCTTGCTCTCTCGCTCTCTCTCTCTCTGACAAATACATAAATAAAATCTTTAAAAAAAAAGAATTAAAGTAGCAATCAGGGAAACAGAAAATGACAAAGAAGGTGTCACACAGGAAGGTGACAAAGAAAATCAACAAAACTGAAAGCTGTTCTTTGAAATGTTTCAAATGTCCAACTTTGGCCCCAGGCCCCCACCAGGCCACATAGGAACATGGCCAGAGACCCCTCTTGGTTTTACTAGGACCACCTACCTCTCTGGGGTCTTGAATGTCCACCCTCAAAACCTGGACTCCCAACAACAATCATCTTCTCTCTGCCAGGGGCCAGGAGGAGGTTGGCAGCTCTGTGGTGTGGCTATTATAGTTAGAAGGCCCTTCCTTTGGCTCTTCAGCTGATATCTTTAAAAGATGCGACCTTTTGGTAACCCTTCAGAGCCGTTTAAAAACAGAGACAGACCAGACAGTTATGTATGTCATGGGGCCCTGGCGTCTATTTTTAAGAGCCAAACCTGCTTGGTGAACACAGAAACCCTCAGGGCCATCCTGGTTTTTTTCCCCTGGAGGATTTTTTCCTTTTTTCTGTTTGGAAGACAGCAGGGTAGTTCCCAGGGTGCCCTTCAGATTCACCTCAGTCATGGGTAGCTGGTGTAATGCCCTCTTGGATGCCTCCAAACGCACAACAGGATATGACTCAGGGCTCAGAGATGTGAGTCAGTTTCCAGGGTGATGTGTCAGGGCGGGCCCTGGGGGGGTGGTGGTGGTGGTGGCAGCTTGCATCTCCCCATCTTGGACCCTTGGGAGGGAAGATCTCGGCTCCCCTGCAAACAAAAGGGTGCCCCCTGGGGCTCTGCCACTACCTTTAGAACCCCATGCTGTGGTGGCCTCAGGCACTGGGTCCTTCTCAGCTTTGAAAGAGGCATTTCCCTGGAAGTCCCACTGTCCTTCAGCGCCATTTCCTCTGGCCTCTGCGGCAGGGAGTCAAAACGCAGCACGGCAAAAGGAAGGAGGGCTAAGCGGTCACTTAGAAGTGCGCCCAGGTAGCAGACACGAGATTTGCACGTTGTTGCTATCAGTGAAATCCCATGATAATGTGAGTCAGCTCCTACCAGCTTTGGATCCTGGAAAAAGTGAGGTTGTGAAATAGCTCTGGTATTTGCCAACCGTTGTCTCTGCCGGCTATAGACATCTTGGTTAGTCATGTAGAGCTAAGATGCATTCATTCTTCCAGCAATTACTGGAAGGGAAGCATCCAGCACCAAGCCCGGGCAGAGACCTGCCCAGGGAGGCTGCGTTTTAAAGGCCTTCAGGGTTTTGAGGGGTCTTGTCCAGATCGCAGGGCCTGGGAGGTGGCAGGCTGCCTGCAGGAGGGAAAAAAGGAGGCGTCTGGCCACGTCTCCCCCACGCACAGCCTCTGGGACCCATATTTGGAGCCTGGTCCCAGGGAGGCTCCCTGGCTTTGCGCTTAGGGCCATTGGGTCAGGTTGCTGGGAATCCAGAAAGCCAGTTCCTTCCAGCAGAGCCACCCCCAGCCCTGGTGGCTCACCACAGCCCTTTTCCTTTCAAACCTGTTTCCTCATCTCTAAAAATGGGGGTAACCAGCCTCACCTGCCTCACAGGTGTGAGAGTTAATTGATGTTTGTGGAGCAGCTTTGAGAGCCACAGATGAAAGGCGCTCTATAAATGCAAAGTGCCGGTCCTCATTAGAGTTGCCAGACACTTCCCAGGGGAAACAGTTCAACTTTTGCCATGAGGCCTCTCCCCTCAGCCCCATCAGTCTGAGGCACGTCTGGAAAAAAGCTCTGGACTCAGGCACAGTTGTCTCTGATGAAGGGCTGGGGGTAAGTCACTGGCTTCTAGGAAAGATGGGTGTGTGGATAAACATCTCCTGTTCTCTGCCGGCACCATGTCCTGGGGCCAGAGAGAGAGTAGCCTTCAGTTCCCATGGGGTGGAGGGAGCATGGTTTTGAGGGAACAGAAGGCACCTTTTGGTCTTCCCCTGTCCTCCCTTGCAGACAGTTGCCCTGGACTTTGTTAAACAAACATCATTGCAGATACCCTTCCCGTAAAGATTTTCTGCACTCTCACTTTCTGTGCCTCTGCCCTGGAACACACTTTCCAGGACCCCACTGATTCTATAGGTGGGCTGGGTAAATTCCTGTAGGGCCAGCCCACTCGCCAGGTTCAAATGATTCCAGGATTGCCCTGTTAGTTGCCTTCCTGTCCTCCCTTCTCCTCCAGCGAAAATCTCAAAACACAGGCAGTAAAGATGGTTCCCGTCCCCTCATTCTCTAGCCCCTTCACCCTCTCTGCAGCTCCTGGAAAGAGATGAGCCAGAAATACCATGTCAATAGCTGGGAGATCTCCGGCAGCCTCTAGCTTGGGATCATGCGCTTGACATAGCAAGAGGATCCTCACTCGCAGGAAACAAGTGACAGACACCTCGAAGGGGGAAGCTACATGCAGGAGAGACATGGCATCACCTAGGATGGCCCATAGCTGAAGAAACAGAATAATCTGAAGGAACATTCCGTGGGGATAGCACATGCTATAAAGAGGACCGTGCAGGTTTGAGCATCACTGGCCCACAGCACAGGATGAACACTGTCAGAGCCAAGCCACTGTCCAGACTGTCAATGGACGGCCCTGTGATGGTAAGGGGAGCCCCTAGGACTTCTCAAAGAGATACCACCGATTTCTCTGACTAAGCAGATTCAGTAAGAGCCGTCACTTGGGCAGCTCCTATTAAGTAATGTGGCCAAGCTTTGCCAGGGTCATTGTAATGCCTCAGAGGGGCAGCAGGCAAGAAAAAAGGAGTGATGCTAGCTTTGGGGCCTCAAGGGCCGCAGGACAACTGACCCCTACCCGGTGGAGGAGATGCTCTGGATCCCAGCTCAGAAAGAGATCTGGCACACAACAGCTATGTATCATGTCATTTTGTGGCCTGGCTTTCCCTGAGGCCACTCCATCCAGCTCTGTAGCCCCCAGCCCTCTGTGTCAGTGCACCTCACAGCCAACATCTGGGCTCAGACAGATCTCGTGGGAGACACAGGTAGTGTGGGGCAGACACGACAGGAAGCCACGCTCCCCATCAGCGTGATCACAGCTTTCCTGCTGTGCTTTCTCCCAGCTGCAACCCTAGATTTTACTTTAGCACTTTTGTGGTTTTATAAAAAGTTAACAATGGTTTGACAGATTTTAGAGTGGCTGAAGCCCTTCAGGCAGCCTCTGTGTCCCCTGCTCCCATGCGGTGTAGCCCTGAATGCATCCTTTCTGGATTTTTCACCTAGACACTCTGGTTTGGAGCAGCACACGCTGAAGCCAGGAGTTCTAATAAAATCAGGAGTCATATGAAGGGGGAAGAAAGGACACAATACCACATCATATCTAGAGAGTGCTGGCAGGGAACACGCAAGGTTGCTTCACTAGCCTTTGGCTTTTGTTGCCCCCAAACATTTCCAGGATTTGGGAACTATGTCCTGAGGCTGTCCCTCAGACAATCATGAGGGCCAGAGCAAGAGCAGAGCAAGGCTGTCATTTGGGAGTTGGAGAGATTAGGGCTGAGCCCCTGACTGGTCCTTCACTCAAGGTGTGCTGGGGGCAAATGAGTTAATCCCTTGGAGACTCAGTTTCCCCACTGCTTCCCCCAGGGAAAACATGGTTTTGCGGTGAGCACATGTGAGGGTCCAGCAGGCTGCATGTGACAGGTTACCAAGAGGAGACAGAAGCCCTTCCTTCCGTGGAGCACCAGCCTCCTTCAGCAGCAGCACTGCAGCTGCTCTGCCCAAGGTGATTGCACGGCGGTCACTCTTTCTTGAAGAGCTTCCATTCCATGCTCCCCACCTGAAGGAGGGTAGGGTGAGTTTCTCAAGCTGAAGTGCCTGGCCTCCTTCCATAAACCACTGGCTCAGTGTCTGCTTCAGCGTGCTCCTGTTTTCCTCACGCTCACCGCCAGCTGTGCTGTCCTGCCATGACTTTTCTCCCCCTACCTGCACCCACCCCTTGTTTTCCTTTCCCACACATCAGGGCCAGCTCCGGGAATTCCCAGAGGCAGGAGCCAGGAGGCTGGGGCCCTGGGAGGACCGCCCCCTTCTGCACCTCCATAAGCATCCATCCTGCCTTTGGCCCCAGGCACAAAGTCACAGCATGTGCTTGGAGGGAGCAGCAGCAAATGTGGTGTGAATCCCACCCTCCCTTGACCTCCAATGCTCTGAACTTCAGAGGACTATGAGGCACATCTCTGAACAGATCTAATAATGAATTTCTCCCTCTTTTTTTTTTTAAAGATTTTATTTATTTATTTGACAGAGAGAGATCCCAAGTAGACAGAGAGGCAGGCAGAGAGAGAGAGAGAGAGAGGAGGAAGCAGGCTCCCTGCCGAGCAGAGAGCCCGATGCGGAGCTCAATTCCAGGACCCCGGGATCATGACCTGAGCCGAAGGCAGAGGCTTAACCCACTGAGCCACCCAGGCACCCCTGAATTTCTCCCTCTTAAGGGGCACTGCCATTCCAGTTGGCCGTGGACCCTTTCATTCTCCCATAGACATGACAGCAAACCAAGGATGCATATTCTCTTCACGTAAGAGGGGCCTCACCCCCTGCATTGGAGACCTGAGACCTACAGGATTCACAGATTCACAATCTTCCTTTGGTGGCCTCAGAGACACAGCAGGATGGGCCACTGTGAGCTCAGCATCATCCTTCATTCCTAAAACTCAACATGCTCCTGACCCAGAGCTCTAACTTCTTTTTTCACAGACACAGTTTTGGAGGGGTCGTGTTCACTACACTTCTTGAGCCCAAGGCTTCTCCATTCATCAAAAGTCCCCAAGAAATAGTTCTCTTATGCTTTTCGTTATGTTGCTACAACTGCAAAAGCACTCAGATATTTGCCATCTGAGCAAGACAGTGGGGAAGAACCCAAGCAGCCTCCTCCTGGGGCGGCAGGTTCCCATGCTAGTTTTGGGTTCTTTAGAATAACGGAGTTTCTTTGGCTTGTGAGCTGGGGCAGGGAGAGTCGCTATCAACCTCTCCTGGGGGAGCAGGCAACCCCCTCTTTTGTCTGATGCCTCCTCAGCCTCCTTCTCCCCCACCTTCACACGAGCTCAGTGCAAGAGGAACTGGTTCCCTTAAGTCTGCAGGCAGTGTGCACCCCCCAAAGGACTGACCTTGATGCGAACTAATTGGGACTGCCACAGA
This sequence comes from Mellivora capensis, assembly GCA_004024625.1. Lineage (NCBI taxonomy): Eukaryota > Metazoa > Chordata > Mammalia > Carnivora > Mustelidae > Mellivora > Mellivora capensis. The sequence continues at coordinate 27,639 of PISX010001218.1, forward strand.
TTAGTAACACAGGTTGCTGAGGTGCACTTTTGCTGCATAAAGGAGAGCTTTGAAGATAAGAGCTGCGCGTGCTTTCACAAGCTCATCCCTGGTGCTCTGAACAAAGGACATAAACTAATAAAGTCAGATTCATCTAGGGGCAATCTACACTCGCAGAGGAATATCACCCCAAACTGATTTAGAAAGGCAAATGGAAATCTGCCGGAATTCTTTTAAACTCTAACACAGATCTCGATTTAAAAAATGATGCACACACACAAAAACTCTTGGTAATAAGCAAACCTCTGATGATCTAAAGATCCACAGCTTCATTTATTGACTTAGAGAAAGTAAATGGCATTTCAAATACAACCTTCATACTTTAATAGATGAGGTCACCCTGAGAAAGATGATACCGAGCCCAGCAGTGGGAAACCTCCCTCTAGAGGACTGCTTTGATTTACAAGGTCAAGGAAGGCTTTCTCAGAGAAGCAATAGGTTTTCAGTGACTTGGACTAACATGGAAGAATTAAAAAGATTTTTTTAAAGGAGTGTATGAGATAGCAGACTAGGAGACTCTTGCTCCACAAAAGGGATGACCTACGGAGAAGAGAAGTGAGGCACCAAAGCTGACTTACTACCAAGTAGAGATGCCCAAGTGACTCCCCTTTGCTGCTGGCATGGAGCACCAGTGTGGACGATGAGATCCTTGTGACTCTCCCAGACTGTTCTCAACAGGGCTGTTTCTCCTCCAGGGGACATTGGGCAATGTCTGGAGATATTCCCGTCATCACAACTAGGGTGAGGGCTACTCCTGGCATCTAGTGGGTGGAGGCAGAGGTGCTGCTAACCATCCTACAACACACAGAGTGGTTCCCCCATGGCAGAGAAAGACCTGGTCCCAAATGCCAGTGGTGCCCGAGGAAGACCCAGCCCAGGCTAGGCACACACCCCAGGCACAGGACATGAGAAACTCAGGGGTGTTGAGAAGAGAAGGGGTGTGCTGGGAATCTTTTGGAGCCCCTGTGGAAACCAGGGTCTCCGGGGGCCATGGTCTGCCTGCATGGCCTCAGCCATCACACTGCCCAGGGAGAACTCCGTCCCCATGCCAGTTTTGGGATGACTCTTTCTCACAGCCTCATGGCCTGGCACCTAGACTTGAAACTGGCACGCCGTGTCCTGGGTGAGACGCAGGTGTAAACGACCAACAACATCACTCCTGAGCTGACCGTCAGCTTTGCCACCTGGGAAGGGACAGGCTAGTGCTTGCCTTTCCTAAGCTTCCCGGGCATGAGTCACATGTAACTAGATAATGATGCAAATCACTGTCAACATTTCTAAGGTTTCATTCCAACATCTCATGGAATGATAGTGCACAGAGAGACCTCAGAGACTTTCTAAGCCAGCCCCACTTCGGAGAAGGCCGAAGCCTTCTTTGTGACTCTCTCTGCTCCCCACGCCAGGCTGGTGACAGGGCAGGGGCAGACCTCTGGTTCTTCGTAGAGGGCTATTTCTTACTGTGTGATGACTGAAGCCTTTACCCCTGCCCCAACCTAGTTACCATATACTGACAAAACAAAAAAAACTGGCTTGAATTTCAAAAGAAAGAAAGAAAGAAGGAAAAGAAAAGAAGAAATAATTGTTAAGCACAGCGCCCAGTGAACACAGGGGAAGGGATCCTTTTTCCTGCATACAGGCCCGGAATTCTGGGCTCTGTGGGGCTGACTGGGAAGTCCTTACACAATTGATAGCCCCTTTTCGCCCTGAAACTGAGCCCCAGCACCCCCAAACCTCAAATAAAAGTTGGTGTCTGTTGCTGTGAATTCATGCATCAGGGAGGGAGGGAGGGTGGGCAGCATCTCCCTCCAACCCCACTGTGGTCGTGGGGCAGAGGTAGGCTTCCAGAAACAAGAAGGTGGCAGCAAGGATCCCATCGTCGCCCCGGTTCCGCCTTCTCTTCTAATGGCCTTCAACTGCCAAGTGGCTGCAGTGTGCCGATTTTAAACCCTTTTATGGAAAGTGCCATACCCTTTTCTGCTCACATCACTTAAAATAATGAGTTAGCCGTACTTGTATTAGTCTGTCTTTCAAATGGATTAAATTCACGGTCTCGTTCTCCTCCAGTCTCGCAGGCTTTGGCCTGGCTGTCTGAACCCCTAGATTAGACGGATGAGCACATGCCAGACAGCAATGAAACGCAATTACCTAGGCAAACTTTTGAAGGATTTGAGCCCTGGGGCACAGGCTGTTTACGAAAGACTGAAAGCACCGTTTGTACTGAGCAGGACCAGTTGCCTCCGTCTTTTTGAGTTCTGGATCCCGCCCGCTGCTGGACTCCAGGCAGGATTTCTAGGGGGCAGATAACATCGGGCTTCTGTCCACACCTCTGTACCTCAGGGTCTTTGCTGTTTTTCAACAAGAAAATGCAAGTACCAACAAAAACCTATTCTAACATCCATCTCCTTTTGTGTTCAGTGGCTCTCTTGCTCTCATTGGTTTATTATTAATTTTTTAAAGGATTTTATTTATTTTACTTGACAGACAGAGATCACAAGTAGGCAGAGCAGCAGGCAGAGAGAGAGGGGGAAGCCGGCTCCTCGCTGAGCAGAGAGCCCGATGCGGGGCTCGATCCCAGGACCCTGGGATCATGACCTGAGCTGAAGGCAGCGGCTTTAACCCACTGAGCGACCCAGGTGCCCCTATTATTATTATTATTATTTTGTATTGTGTACCACCCCGAGAAAAGGCAGCAAGAAATCATCCTATAGCTGCCTGGCTCCGTAACATCTTTGGAAGTGAACAACCTTTCCAATAAACAGGAACTTCCCGTCTTTGAAAAAAACAGCAAACCAGTCTCAACAACACGTCCGAAGTACTTTTCCCTTGCCTGGAACAAAAGAGGCTTCTGAGGAACTGAGGGAGAGGCGGCGAAGAAAGCGAAAGGGAGGGTTGACAAAGAGGGTGGCAAATGGCCTCCCCCCCGCCCCGCCGCCCCGTCCTCAGATGGCCCACGTTCTGCTATTTTTTTTTTTTTTTCAGACAGACAAGTGGGCTGGCGAGGGAGAGTTGGAATGGTCCTTCATCCACCAGCTGAGGATCATAATGCAACGCCACAGAGGGGAGGGGAAGGGGGAAACTTGGCTTTTGCCGTCTGTCTTAGGCACAGGGGGAAGCCATCGACAGGGTGGCAGTGAAATGTTTCAGCGCTGTAGGGCCCGAGACCCCAAGGCCTGGCAACAGGTCCACTGGGGAAAGAGGCTTGGTTACAGGTGGGCAGGGAGCAGGGCCACCAAGGTCGAGAGTGGATGTGGATGGATGGAAGGATGGATTTGAAAAGCGCCAGAACCAGGAAGAATCAGGAATGCTTTTAGGGAAGGAGGCGACACAGGGACACACCTGACCGTGGGGGAAGGGGCCAGAGTGCAGGTGTCTGGGAGGCAGCAGTGAGGTGGGGGGTGGGGTTCCAAGGAAATAGTGGGTAAACAACTTCTTTTACTTTGGGGTCTGAATCTCTAATTAAATGTGTAAAGCCAGCTTCAGGGATTTGGAGGACAGCCTTAAGGTGAGCTGTCTGAGGAAGAAGGTGGATGGCAAGGAAAGACAGTGACACAAGAGTCTGGCCTGGGGGGTTGGGGGGGCAGCAAAAGAAAAGGGTAGCTCATTAGCTTTAGAAAAGAGAAGGCTGTAGAAGGTAATGGAGTCAGGTCAAGGAGCAGAGACACTCCCATCTTCTTCCTTGTCACAGAAGCAAAGGGAAAAGGGCAAGTAAGTTGTCACCTGGGTGGGACCACCGAGGCTCCCTCTCCCAGACTCCGAGCTGGGCTCTGGGAGGAGGAAGAAGAGTCTGTCACAGAACTAAGAAGCAAGGCTCTGCCCTAGAATTGGTGCTTTGGGAGGAAGGAGATCATTCCGGGCAGAAAATTTTGGACTTCAGATGAAAACGTGTCAAGCACCAGGTTTGACGTGCTATCCCGAGAGCAGGGAAAGCCTTCCTCAGTGACTCCCACTCTCCCCTTCCCTGCAGATCCAGGCTAGGGTCGTGGGGGTCTGGAGAAGTAGGAGAGACAGTTCCTGCCTGCCTAAGCCTGTCACTCTTGGAACCATGACTGGAGACGGGGAGGTGAGGGTGCAGGTGCCCAGGGCTCGGGGATGCTTGGAAAGCATCTCATTAGTCGGTTTCGCAGTTTGGATGATCTCAAAGCACAGAGGGAAACCCTGGGTCCTTGTTCCCAGGAGCCCATGACAGGTTGGGGCATCAGCAACATAACCCCATCGGGTAATGATGGTGGCAAGGCCTGCGAAGATGGTGGAGTCCCAGGCCCCAAAGGATGGGCTTGGGACAAGAGAAGATGGATCGATCATTGGACAGGAAAGGGGGGGCAGGGAGGTGCCCTGAAGAATGGCAGGATCCGGGGAAGGATGGAAACCTCATGGCCCTGAGAGAGGCTGAGGTAGGGCCAGAGAAGGAGCTGAGAAGCCTGTGGTTCAAGTGATCTCAGTAGGCGCAGGTTCGGTTTCTGTCTCTGGTCCTCCTTGGCCCTCAGGTGGTTTGAGGGGGCCACATCTGCTTCTTATGCCACCACCCTCCCCAGGCTGTAAGTTCAGACAGAGTGGCCTCAAAGAGGCGGCTTTGCAGTACTGCCTCTGGCCTTCCAGAAGGCCATGGTCTTAGCGGCGATGCCATCTCCCACGGCCCAGGGTCATCGCAGGTACAGTCACTCAAGGTCACATGGAAGGGGTTCAGAACTGGGCAGGAGGGAGCCAGAAGCCCCCAGGTTTCCTATCCCACCTTGCTGCTTCCCAAGCCTCCCTCTGCTGCCTCGGAAAAGGTGTCCTGGGGCAAGCCAGCTGATGTGCGCAGAAAGAAACCAGGACAGCGGAGTTCAAAGTGATTTGCTCCGAAATCCCAGGCCTCAGATAAAATAAGCAGCCTGCACATCCCCGCCCCCCCCCCAGGTCTCTGAGGCTGAAGCTATGAGTCAGCAATGGGACTTAGCGCTTAAGCCCGTTCTCGGCGCTGAAAGGATGGGGACTGCCTGTTTGTCGTTGGAGGACGAGCAGAACAGAGTGGTTGCTGGCACCTCTGTGCATCCCCGCTCAGGTAAGAGCCTTGCTCACAGAGGAGGAAGTGCAGAGATTCACTACAAGCCCCCGGGACATGACAGGTCCATGGGGGGGGGGGGGGAGTCACTAGGTGCTAGCGAGGGGCCTATTGTGGGGCCTGGCAGAAAAGGGCGGCTTTCCTAACTCCGGGAAACTTTTCCTTGATTTTTATCCCAAGGGCTTGCACATCGTGTGGTCCCATGCAACTTTTTCCCATGCAAGTCATTTCAGGGGGCTGTGACTGAGTAATGAGCTTGAGGTCATCACCCTTGAGGGCTGCCGACCTGGGCGAACCCAGAAGAGGTCCTGCCCAGTGGCTGCCTCGGGTCGGGGTCTCTGGACATCTGGATCTACAAAGGGTCTGCGACGTAAGCGCTGGCGGCCTGCTGTGTTCTCTGTATTGGTAACGAGGGACGAGGGATGGCAGGGACAGGGCGGGGACAGAGCAGTTTGCTGGTTCGTCAGTGAATAACACCGAGGTGGGGAAACATTGCCCTCCGCTTACTGCCCCAGTCACTCAAATGTCAGCAACGGGAGGGGAAAAACAAGAAGTGAAAACCGTTCCTGCACACCACCGGTGTGGAAAAAAGTTTGGATTTCGGCTTTTTTCACCATCCTGCTTCTCCACTCTGTGGCTCAGCCCCCTTGGTGACTGTGAATTTATTCTCTACCAGGCCCCGAGCTTCTTGTTTGGCAGTGGGAAATTCTCCTTCATAAGAGGGCTACTGTTGTATTGTTTGTTTGTTTTTAATTTCCAAAAATAAGGAAAAGTTTATAAAATAGGTGGGGGGGGCAGGCCCCGGGAAGGGGCGGAAAGGAGAGGGCAAGGGAGGCAGCTGACCCCGATGTATCCCAGTCTTGCCTTGGCTTCTCCCTGGCCCCCCAGACCCCCTCCCCCTCTGTTCTGAACGTGAAAAATAAGCAGCCTGCGCCGCCTTGACTGGAGATGTGTCTAACAAGGCCCTCATTGTCTCAGACAGGTGTGAGATTGGACTTGATCTGAGGCCAACACCTCCAGTCCCGGAGCCAGCTCCGTGAGCTGAAAACATGCACCAGCCCTCCAGTAATACCACTGCAGCCAGCCAGAGTCTCAACAATTTAAGGCTTAACACACACAACATAAATCAGTGGAGGATGGACCAGCCGACCGGCAGCTTCTTGGGTGGATGCCTGCAGACTGTCTACAGATCAGACCCGGCCTGTTTGGGTTATTTGAGACCTTTTTTTTTTTTTTTGGTAATATAAAGATGAGAAACTGGGTGGAGCTGTGTGCAGGCACACGGGTGTTTGCCCTATCTTGTTCCAACAGCCCCTCTTTCACATAAGTGCTGTTTTGCAGGGACTGCTTGGGAAGGTTCACTGTGCTGTATCCAAATACTAGGAATGTGTTCAAGTTGGGGAGGGTGGGCAGGAGAGCTAAGCACATGCATATAGGAGCTGGCTGTGTGACCTTTGGCAAGTCACTTAACCTCTCTGGGCTCAAAGTGCTTTCTCTGTCTAATGAGAGGGCTGGCTATCTCATTCTGGTCCAGCTTTCTAGGGTTCACTCAGCTCTGTGGTCAGAAGTTCAAAGTTGCTGTGGCAAGCTGCCCAAATCAGGGGACATCACGACCCATGGGGGAGAGTTTGGAAGACTGCTGAATGCCGTGTTTCTGAGTGGCTCTGTTCCTCTGAGTCAGAAAAGTCATTTCACAGCGTTTCCTTCATTGCCTCCTCCTCTGGTCTGTTCTTTAGAAACTCTGACTACGGAGGCCAGCCACGAGAGCCATGGAACTCAAGCCCTGGGGGCTGTGGTCAAGACATGTCAAGACCATGCACCGTGGGAGGCAAAGACAGGAGGACAGGTCCACATCACTCGTTAGTGCAGGGCCTCAAGTCCCTGCTTCTCTTGATTGACCCCTAACTAAATTCCACGTAGGAGAGGTGACTACCGGGTCACCGGGTCTTAGCCACAGGAGAGAGCCCAGAAGCCACACACGTGTCAGAAACAGCGCCTCTGACAGAGGGACATTCGGTGTCTGCCCATGATGGTCCTAGGGGAGCTCTGGCCTTGCTGTCCATGACCCTGACTCACAGGGAAACCTGTCTCTGACTCTAGTTCCCGCGTCCGCATGGCCACGCACCACTCAGGGAGTAAATGCAGAAGCTGACAGCGGGGTCCTGAACTGGGACACAGGACTGTCACTCAGCACCAGCTGCCAGGCCCCAGCTCCCCTCCAGTCTCGGCTTTGCTACGTTCCCACAGCTGTGGCTGCCCGGCCCCGCCCCGACACACTCGCACACCTGTCTGCAGGCCTCCTTTTGGCCCGCCAGCCCAAGCCGCCAGCAGGCTTTCAAGGCCTGGGCCTGTGGGCGGAATCGGCCCAGGGAGGTATTTACTTAAAATCACACAGGAAGGTGAAACTCGGTTCAAAGAAATCCTTTTGTAGATGGTTCATTAGAAATGCCAAAGAGGCTGACCATTCACATTCTCTAAATGTGTCCGATTCATGCAAGTAAGGGATGGGTCAGGGTTCGTCTCTGGCTGTTACCCACGTGGGCCCAGGGGTGCCCTGTCAGCCTCCGCAGCTGTTTGCTGTCCCCCCGGGAGCAGGGCTGAGGAGGACAGAGGGTGGCCTTGAGATGGGGATTCTATCCTTGCCTTTTGAAAAACCCCTACTCCTAAAGCGTGGCATTCAGCATTTTGAAAATGGAGGCACAAAGAAGTACACGATATAGAGTCCAGCCAAGGGTGCCTAATCATCTCTCTGAGGAGACAGCACTTCTAGAAAAAGGCCACGGAAGGCCGAGGACGGCAACATATCCTAACGTGTGTGCCACTGACAGTGGACACTACATCCTGTGGTCACCTCCGAGGCGGAGGCAGGATGGACCCACGGGATGGGGTCATCCTTGGGGTGACCAGGAGTCCCAAGACCGGGAGTTCAGGTCTGCCTCCAACTGGGCCAGTCCCTGCCCTTCTCTGGGGCCTCTGGGGTCTCATGCGGAAAATAAAGGGCATTGAGCAACGATGTGTAAGGTCCCTTTCAGTTCTAACATTCCCACTGGTTCCCATTCCCATTCCCATTCCCCTATGATCTTGTGGAGCTGTGCTGATGGGTTCTCCTGTCGGAGTTCTCCCAAGGAAGCAGATCTTGACTGAAGACACTACTAAAACCACCACAGGACGACTGTCCTCCTGCAAAACAAGGTGTGGCTCATCTGACAGGACGGGCGGACGGATTGTAACACCCTGGTGAGACCCCACTGCCCCCCCATGTGGATACAATACTAGCAGTAAGAGGAAAACGAATAACATTGACCGTTTATTTAGTGCATGAAATGTACCAGGCTCTATGCTCAGTATTTGGCGAAAATATATCTCCGTCCTCGCAGCAAGCTCCGGAGGTAAGAGGACAAAACCCACACAATGCTCACTGCGCGCCAGGCATCCAGGGTATACGCCTATCAACTCGCTTAGGCTCACCGCTCTCCGGGGAGTCAGGTGCTTCTCCTGCCAGGCCCATTTTACAGATGGCGAGCCGCGGTGGCAAGGATTTCAGTGATTTTCCCAAGGTCATGTAACTACCCAAGTGCCCAACTTGGGATTTGAATTCCAAAGCCCATACCCATTCCTCACCATATGGATTCTAGAGTTAATTGGTACATTCAGATTCTGCTTTCCTCAGAAAATGCATCCTGGGGGCTCCCCTGTTTTTCCCGAGTCCTCTTCTGATGATAAGGTGGGAGGAGCGCGTGTATCCTGACTGACAGGATGGATGGATGGAAGATCGGGTGTTCTCTCCTGACACGTCCAGGCCGCTGTGTCTCCCTCTGAGGGAGCCGTGACTGACCAGGGAGAAAGTTTGAAAAATAAGAGAGGTTCCTTACAGACCCTCTAATGTATCCTGCCCCCAACTTATCCCCTCCCCCAAGGCGCGAAAGAATCAAATGAGGAATTCGGGAAGAGATTCTGGAATAAGAGTAACAAGATTTCCTCTCCCTTCCACCTGAATTGGCCATCTGTAATTTTGCACAAATTCAATTTTAAAGTCATGCTTTGTAATTTGTGGAAAATCATATTAAATTAAACAGATCCACGTCTGGGCAATGACTTCTCTCATTTAGCAACATATGGTGCCTCGGAAAGCCCGATCCCACAGCAAAAATATTACCAAAAAAAAGGTGGTCTTTTAATCATAGGCAACAGAGTAGAGGTGTTCTCGACATCCCTACTGGCTGAAGAATATGAGACCCGACCATTCATCGGCAGGAGCGGCGGCATGCAGAATTACAGAAGGTTGGCACGGAAGACCACGTCTCTGATTGCTTATGTGAGGTGGGGGGACCTGGATTGGCGGTAAGGGCCCTGGTCACCGGGCGGCTCCGCGTCTGCGTGCAGGCGCAGCAGGCAGGACCGTCCAGGACCACGTCGTGTACCTCCTGGGGGTGGCCGGCTGCGGGGGTTAAAGGAACCAACAGCATCGGCCCTCTCTCCGACTGTGAGCTCTACATTGTTCTTGCCTTTGGTAAACGTCTGAACCAGGCACCGGCTTTGCCATGATTCACTGCCGCGACTGCTCTAAAGGCAGCCCCCGTAAGGGCACCGTCACGAACATACGCTGCAGGTTAAAACCCAGGCGGGGGAGGGCGGGGATCACTGCATGTTTCAAACACTTGCGCATTCACCCGCAAGACACCAGCCCTCTTGGACCAGGGATAAGAAACACGGCTGAAAACTCAGGCCATGACAGGTCTACACAGCGGGCAATTTACAACCTTGTGCGGATGAAGATTAACAGACTCCGAGAGCAGCGATCTAAATAAACCACTTAACGGGCAGAAATGCCAAGTCGAGCCCTTGAGCTTGTGCTGACTTTTACAGATATTTTAATAACTTTATCATGTAGTTTGCCATCTAATCTTGCAGAGAGATGCGCTAATGGAGTGCGAGCGGCCACACAGCGCAGTAACCCCAGGAGATTTAATAAAACCACCCTGTTCGCTTCGCTTGTATGACCCGCGACTCCAAAAAGCGCAGTCACTGGCCACATTACCTCCTCCTCCCTTTTAACCTTGAGATGACCTCTACCCCCCTTCCCCCCAATAGTCCTGCAGGTTAAGTGTGTATGTGTAGCTCTCCCAAAGACAGAAGGGAGGACTGGCACAGCCTAAGCTCCCAGGGTCTTGGATCTGGCCTTGGGATGACTCAGATTGAACACATAAAGCTTGTAAGTAAGGAGACATCCTCTGCGGGAATCAGCAAGTTATAGATCTGGGAGACTTAACTGTTCCGGGTGGGTGAGCTGCTCAGTCCCAGGGTAGTGCCAAATCAGAGGCCTTCCCTAGGGATGCTCTGCCTTTAGACACCGCTGGTGACCACGCCCAAACCCCAGAGCTGAGGGATCAGAATGCCTCCCCTCCCATCCTCCCAGCAGGACTGAGCTCACCATTACAGTGGCCCAAACCTTGCTAACCACACTGATCACACTGACCGATGGAGGCGTGGACTCAGGGAGATTGGGTAGAAGAACCAAGATGCGGTGCAGCCATGAACACCATGTCTGTTTGCTCAGGGTCTGTAGCCACCCCATAGCGGTTGGGTGACACGAGGTGCCCTGGACAGTCCTCTACAACCTCCTCCCCACCTCTCGTTCACACTCCCTCTAGCAGGAAAAACAGGGGGTCCCATATGATGAAGAATCACCTTCACAAAAGGAGTAGTAAACTCCTGCTGTTGATCACAATTGGAAGATGTTTTTCAAAATCTTGAAACAGATATTTGGAACATTCTAGATCCCAAATATGACACTAAGAGGTGGTGAATTAATGCTGGTACCCACTTGAGCCTGTGTCTTGAGGGGATGACTGTGTTTTCTGCCCAACCTGGGGTACTCATGACTCATTCAGGGACTTGGTGTCATGAGACTGTTTGGGCTTGAAACTGCTGATTTCTTTTAAACATAAATGTAATATTCCATGCAATTCTGCAGGACGGCAGAATTGGCTAATACTCAGTCTAAAGACTGTCCATAGCTCGATAATTAAAAATCAACTGGATAAGAAGTACGATCTTCCTTTTTTTGCCCCCTGTCAGTCCTCGGGTGTGTACAAAGAAACAGAAAATAAACATGATTGGTCAATGTTTGTTTTTAGGGTGAGTTCTGTACGATTTCTTAAAATTATTTTGTTTTATTTACTGTGGTTGGTAACTGAATCTCGAGTATCAAAACATACAATGTTCTGCCAGAAAGAGATTATGGAAGAAAGGTCTATGGAAAGAAACTGGGCTTGTCAGTGAAGATTTTCTTTACAGGTGTTTTGCAATCTGTACCTTTAATCTCCATAACAACACTGCTTGGGAGGCCATTGTTCCGTAACAAGAAAGCTGCTGTGGGGCTAAGGCTTTGGACATAAAATGCAAAGACAGAAGACAGATATGCACGGAGGTGGCCTTCTGAGAAGCCCTCTGCCTCTGTACACTTTCCCCCAAAGGTCTGGCAGTGGCGCCCCGAGGGCCGGAGAGAAATAAGGAAAAGCAGAAGTTGCCACCGTTCCTCAGCATTATTTAAATCGTACATGCGGATTTTTACAGAGCCCTAACATAACCGAATTACACGGAACCTGCATTTCCGTTCCCTGATAGGAGGAAAAATAATGCAAATGAGTAAAGTCAACTCGGTTTGGGGAACCACCCCCCTTACAAGAGAGCACGGGACCTTTCTAACGGGGGGCCCTGTGTTCCTACCAGCACATACGGTCTGTTCCTCCCTTGGCACCAACTTTTGGTCAACTTTGACACGGACTTCATGGCCATAGTCAAAGTTTCTTTTTTCAATATCCAAATTTGAAAGGCTATCCTCAGGTGATTTGTAAATTTGGGATTATGAGGTATGCAAAGTGAATCGCCAGCCTTTCAAAATGGGTGTCCGGTCAACAATGCCTTGTCATAAAGCCATTTTAAAAAGGCAGCTCGTCCAAATACGACAGTGATATGCCTAGCTCCGGGGAGGTCAAATTCTTGAGTCCATCCCAACTGGCTGGCTGTGGTCTTCCTGCCATCTTCTGTGCCCCTGCTTACTACCCTGTACAATGTCATGAGCTGTGGGGAACTACGGCAGAAGGCACCGGAGCCTCCTGTCTGCTGGTCTGCTTCGCGCCCCTGACATAGGGCAGAGCCCTCTTTCCCTATTGAGCACTGCTGGCCCTCTGGCCCCATCTGTATAGATGCTCTAGAAAATGTTAAGAAATATCTGATCTCGTCCGGGGGGGGTGGGGATCATACATTTTCCTGCCTGGGAAATAAAAGTACCAGGAAAGCAAGTTCCGGCAATGGTGGGGTGAAGTGTTGGTGGCCAGAAATGGTGACAGGCATATAGCATGAGACACTGAGCCCACAATATCTTTTCTGGGATGGGGGGCATGAGAAAGTGATTTCTAGACTCTTCCACCGCCTCCTTTCCTTTCTACCTCGGTATAATTGCTAGGACGGTGTCCCCCCGAAAGATGTGTCTGTGTTCTGACCCACGGGACTGTGAATTAGGAGAAATAACCTGCAGATGTGACTGAGTGAGATGAAGTGAGATTCTTCTGGTTTATCTGGATGGGGGCTGAATCCAATGACAAGTGTCCTTAGAAGAGACAGAAGAGGGGATGACATGGACACAAAGGCCAGGTGGAGATGAATGAAGAGATGGGAATGACGCAGCCACAAGCAGGGAATGCTGGAAGAGGCCAGGGAAGATACCTCCCTAGGATCTTCAGAGGGCGCCTGGCCCTGCTAGCACCTTGATTTTGGACTCTGGCCTTCAGAACTTGAGATCATAAATTTCTGTGGTTTTAAGCCATTGAGTTACAGCAGCCACTGGAAACGAAGGCACTTGGTTTGGTGATGCTGGGCTTACCAGCTAACTAACCGTTTTAAGTGGTGTCCACAGGCTGGCGCTATGGCCCGGTGCTCTGTGGCTCACAGTGGTCCTGGGGTCTCCAAGCATAACTGTTACTCCCATTTTGCAGATGGAGAAACCGAGGCTGTAAGAAGTTATGTAACTATTGGAATATGTGGTTCCGGCCAGGTTTGGGCCTCAGTGGCCCACCCTCAGAGCCTTCCCTCTCAGTCACTCCTCACTCTCTCTCTTGGACATTGTGTTTCCAGCTTCTCTTTCCTGCCGATTAACTGTTCATATCAAATAAGTGCTCCAAGGACAGTTTTATTAAAAACTTATATCCTGAACAAAACCCTGTGTCAGGATGGGTGAACCCTTCTTTGTTGTAATTAGAAATTAGAAAAGATGCCCACAAGGCATCACCAAATCGCTCAGGAAAACATGACATCCATGGAAACGTTCGGTGTGAAAACGCCGTCCCACTACCACGTGGCTGATGGTGACTGGCGTGCTGACCGCCAGCCAGGTTGGTGGCTCCTTTGAAGGGCCAGTTTATGAAGTACTTCTCTGTGCGTTGTTTGGAAATCCAGAGCAAGCATTTGAGCAGTGCTCTTCAAGGGGTTCTGTACGGGGAACTACGCCTCTCCGTAAACAGCGGGGACAGTAAACGTTAGGCTGGCTTCTGAGCCGAGCTGGGTTAAGTAACTCACAGGAGCAAGCGGAAAGCAGGGGTGACAGACACAGTGAGGCAGGCCACATCAGACTCACGCCACAAAGGCTGAGGCAGACTAGGAGGCAAAAGCTATCAATAGCCTTTTTTTTTTTTTTTTTAAGGAGAAAACAAAGACTTTGCTTTCCTCCCATCCTACTTTCTCCTCTTCCAAATGTCTACAATGCCATTCATGAGTACGAGCTTTGCACACTTCCGAAACCTACCGTTTACACTGCACCAGCCCAGAACACAGAAACCACGAACTGAGTTCTCAATTCCTGTTTCTAGTTCTATTAACTCTGACTGCTCCCTCCCACGCCCGCCCCCCCGCCTGCTGGGGAGATGAGGACAGGGCAGCAGCACCCCTCAGCTGGCCCCTACCCCACGCGCCAGTTCTTTACCACGCATCCAGTTCCACCATTTCCTTTTCCCTCCTCTCCTTCCCTCTTGCATTTATTTATTTTTATTTATTCACAGGGACACCTGATCCGGGCTTGATTTCAATCCTGTAAGATTCTGTTGTCAACCTTGAAAGGCTCTCAAATTCTGCCACCCCTGATAAGAGTTATTTTTTAAAATCATTCACTTTTTGAGTGTACAGCATGCTTTCTATGTTGATTCCGAGCACCCTGTTTTGCTTTGTCGTGCAACCATTCAAAGACCACTGACAGATTTATATGTGCCGATTTCTGGTGTCTGATGGTAGTCTCTACTTCCAAGGTAATCCAAGGGCCCCCATCCCCCCTTCGATTTTAAACTTCTAGTAGAAGAAGAAAGAGGAGAGAGAGAGAGACGGAGAGAGAGAGAAGAAGGAGAAGAAAAAAAGAAGTGCTCTGTCATTCGATATTTTACCCCCAAAGCTGGAAAGGGGATTTCTCTGTCCTCCTACAGGGAAGTGGGAAGGCTCTTCTCCCTTTTGTCAATGCAGCTGGTAAACACCGACGCAAGTAAGCCTGAATAATAGCTGAGGAACAAAGTCAATTCATATCTCCAAAAGCGTCACAGGCAACAGTACCAGCGAACACAGTCTTTCCAAAATAACTTTAACCTGTGGGGAAAATCACTATCAACCCAAAAATCATCTGGAGAACTGGAACTGAAAAGGTGAATCTGAGACATCGGGGTCTCCACGCCCTGACTGTACTCTCAACTCTCGACTGTCAAAGTGAGGCACCCACACTCCTCAAGGCTGACCAGAGGTTGCCAGGATTTGGACGTTAAGGAGGCTCTGGTCCCAGTGGACCAGAGAAGGCCAGGCTGTCACGCCAGTAAAGCAGACAGAGGGTAGCTGGGAAGCCTTCCTCCTCCCTCTCCCATCTCTCATTTCCTCCTGCTATTTATGCATTATTCTGAGTTAAGTTTTCTTTTGTCCCCAACTTGAAAAACAAATGTACATGTCCCCCACCTACCATCCCCCACAAAAGGCAGCTTATCAAAGGGCCCACCACAGGGTCTGGCCCTAAGGTTCTCATCATTAGGAATATCTAATGATAACAACGCATTCACACATGCCTGCCAAGGGAATGCCCAGCCCAACACGTCTCCCATCTCCCCTTTGACGACCGGGATTCTTCTTGACACTGCCCAATTCTGTGTCTAATGGATCCTCGATCCCAGAAAAACTGCCACCCGGTTAGCTCTGGCTCTTTAGCCAGAAAGGTCTGGGTTTGAGTCCAAGTCTGTCATTTAATGCTCTTGGCGACTCTGTAATTGTTAACCTCTGAGGTTCAGCCGCTCTGCCTCTAAACCACACCCCAGGACTGTGACGAGAGCAGAATAATGTACACAAGAGGCCTCACCTATGCCCAAAGTCATAACCAGTTCAGTTAAAGAGTTAAACCTCACGCCTTGACGACTATGGCAATGCAGCCAAGAATATCAAAGCTGGCCTCTTCGTCCAGTTTTCTGCACCGGCAGATATAAGTCTGTCTTCATCTTCCCAGAAAGGAGGGAGTTGTACAGCCTTACATGTGGTTTGTCATTTTTGGTAAATCAGGAGCCAAATTCTTAAAATTAATTGCCGGGGTTGCCCAGAGCCATCTCTAAGGGAGTGACCTTAGAGATGACCAAGCCAGCATCAGTGACTTCATCTGTGTTGTCCCATCTTTTAAAAGGACACGTGTCCGTGTTTCTTCCCATGACTGAACAAGAATTCTAAAACCCGGGGCGCCTGGGTGGCTCAGTGGGTTAAAGCCACTGCCTTCGGCTCAGGTCATGACCCCGGGGTCCTGGGATGGGGCCCCCGCATGGGGCTCTCTGCTCAGCGGGGAGCCTGCTTCCCTTCTTCTCTCTCTCTCTCTGCCTGCCTTTCTGCTTACTTGTGATCTCTGTCAAATAAATAAATAAAATCTTAAAAAAAAAAATTCTAAAACCCGCCTGTAGAAAGACGTTCGTGACAATGTGTTAACGAATGGTGCAGCCATGACAAAATGGCTTTCTGTTCACTTTTAAGAGCTGGTAAAGGAGGAAGTTGAAATTAACCTCAGCTCTTTTAATAGTTAAAACCTCAACAAATAAACAGCGGGTTGGTGGCATGGTAACCTGCCATCCTCTTCCCTTACCCTGCTTCAGATAATTTGAGATGCCTATTTTGAGTAATTCTCCAGCACATCTGATTCTAGATAAATAGAGGCGTTATTCTAGATCTGTGATTTCCTACTGACGGAGTTAAAGGGGCAGGCGTAACTCTCCGCGGAAGGCGCAACCTCCCTGTCAACAGTGATCCCTCCAAACCCCGAGTCGCGGACGTTTCCCGAGGCAGAAAACATTCACACATCTGTACGGCACTGCTGTAGGATGGCTGTGACTACCTTTGGGATATTTTTCTTACAACGATGGCTGCCGTTTCAAAGAGGGCCATAAACACATACTGGATTTTTATATAAAGCGTCTTCTTAAATATAATATGGAGTCTCTACAGCTAAGCCAGGAAAATAACCATTTTCCTACTCATCAAGAACCAAATGAAGGTTCTGGCTGAAAGAGACTTTACTATTATCCCTGCTCACTTTCTAATTTCGGGGGAAAAAAACATCCCAAGGGTCTACTCAAAACATGACTAGGATAAAAAAGCATTTTCTTACAGGGGGAAAAAAAAAAGAAAGAGAAAGGAAAAGCCGTTTTACATGAATATATCCTGGATAGTTTTTTTTTTTTTTAAGTTCCTATGACTTTACAAGTGAAGGACTGAAGAGCCAATCATATTTTGGAAAGAAAAGGCATCAGCAATATAGTTAACACATTCTTTAGAACAGCAACCAAGCCTCTAGGGCACTCTAAAAGCAAGTTGTTATTACTTACATGTTGCAGAAGTAAAAAGTTTTTAAAAGGAACAAGAAAGGGGTGAGGCTCTGTGTTAAACCTGATCCTCTGCTAAGTAAGCATTACAATATTCCAAAGAGCTAAAGAATGCCAGTCCGGCCGCGGCGATGTCTCCGCCCCAGAGCTGGTGACGGCTGAGGACAAGAATTCACTTGCTACCCTCCCCCTTCTTTTTGGGAAAAAGAGCCTATCTGACAAGGAGGCAAATCAGATCTGATTTGCTCCTCGCCAAAACTGTCCGAAACCAAGCCGACCTGATGGTGGCCATTTCATCTCGCCGCTGCGTGGCTGAATCATCGCTTTTAAAAATGCTTCATGGTTTTGGTTCCAGTTATTGGTGGAAGAAGGCGAGTCCCTTCATCAGCCGAGGAGGCCAAACCATCGGTTACACGATGAGAGAATAAGAACGTAAAAGTCTTCCCTTTGATGTTACAAATGGAGGCCGGAAGATGGCATAAATTAATTTAAATGGCCCTACACACACGATCAAGGAATCTCCTCGAGAATTTGTTCTGTTCGGAAGGAAAATTTCATTTCACTCCTCACCCATCTCTCTCACTTAACTCAATCCGATTTACCGCACACACTTGCATTTTGGCATTGAAAGAAAAATCAATATGCATAGTTTGAACAAGTATTCATGATAAGAGCCACAAAACTGATGATTCCAAGGAGGCTTTCTCCTAAATACACCGAAGATGAGTCCGTAGATGAGAGAGAATGCACCAGCATCAAGATTTAGGTTTCTGTTTGGAGACAAGGGGCCCTGCCCTACGGATGGGCCACTTAGCAGCTGTGCGCATAGTATCTGATGGGAAGCCTTCTCTGGGAACTTTCCCCTCAAACAACAGAACCTCCCCCAGACACATAACAAGGAGAGCTTGTGGCATGAGCTATCAAACTCTGGGCAAGAAAGCAGGCTTGCCTTTCAAGAGCCCCGCATGTGCTCACCCCAAAAGCGAGCCACTGGTCCAGAAACCTTAAAGACCTCAAGACGAGCACACATCCCACAGTAGGACTCACACACTGAAAACCCCTGGGGAAGCTAATTTCTGCGGTCCCAGAGGGCAAGCAGCATGTCCCTGGCTGGCCACCTGCCCTCTCCCCCAGATGTGTTGCTTATCTCTCCCTCTGAGTTAGACAAGCCTGCTACTCGGAGAAGGAATCTTACTGTGACCCTATCACACACAGCTGTGTCCTGCGCAGCACACAGAGAAAATGACTACATTTCGGAAATTCGAAATGGTATCACAGAGCAAATAATCATTGACGTCAGTGGTTTCTACAGTGCAAATGAACTCTGTGTACTATCTAATTTGGCACAGTGTATTTTATGTAATTATTGTATTTTACAGTGTTTTTTCTTTCTTTCTTTTATCTTTTTTTTTTTTTTTTTTGCAATTGCTCGCTAAACCCGGGTATGTGTATATGGGGGGGTTCATCTGCATTTTTTACTGATTGTCCATTTATTTATTATAAATAATACCTTTGATGTGCTGGCGTCCAGACTTTCCTAGTATTTTTTTATACTTTTAAAAGAACATGTATTTGATACAAACCCCACTAATAATCTAAAGACAACAAGGACTTGAAACATCCTGACATTCACCTTGTTTGGGTGGTGTGTGTGCATATGTGTGTGTGTGTGTGTGTTCAAGCCTACCGAGTAGGTAGGAAAACAACATAGCCAAAGCAAACTCTTAAAAAATGCAAGCTATTATCTACGTAGAGCTCTCTCTCTCTCCATAGCCCAGGTACTTGTGCCTCTTGATCTGGGGATCTCATTACAGTGCAGATCTGACTCAGGAGGTCTGGGGAGGGCCAGAGACTGCCGTCTAACAGGTTCCCAGGCTGCAGGTCCAAGGACCACCATTTGAGCAAGGAGGAGAAGACAGGACTGGTCTAGGGGGTGTGGCCCGAGGGCAAGGCGGGAAGCGGGCTCCCTCCAGGTACTTACCCTGCATCTGACTCTGAGGCTGAGGGTTAAAGGCAGTGGAGTGGTTCAAGGAGGCCCGAGGGTTGGGTGTGGGGGCTGGGTGGTGTGGGCTGACCCTCATGGCTGTTCGCCGCAGCTGCTCCAGCTCACTGAGCCGCTCGGAAAAGGACAAGCTCCCGGGCTTGGTCTGATCATCTAGTTTCTGACGATGTCCTATTGTGGGGAGGGGGGGTGGGGGTGGGGAGGGGGAGGGAGGTAAGGAAGGAGGGAGGGAAAAGATCAGAAAATGTATTGTGGCTTTTCTAAAATCCGGGGTTTCCTTGTCTTTCCCCTCCCTCTTCCCCTCACCCCCAACGTGGATTTACAGGAGGTTGGCACACATGGGGCTGGCTCCCCGTGGAAATTCAGGGCCACTGTCCCCACGGCAGACAGGGGGCCCATTTCATCACAGGCCACTGGGTGCTCCCCTGGTCTGCACCCCATCTCCCCAACCCTCTGCGCCCATCTCCACCAGGCAGAAGGTGGTGGGCATACAGGGATGGTGGCAGTGTGAGGTCAGAAGGGAAAGAAGGTGCATTAAGGGTTGGCCCTTGGCCACACGCTGTGGGTCGAGCTTTGGCAGCCAGGAAAGGTACCCTCCCTGTGGCATCAGAGCCGCCGCTCCTTACTGCAAACCCAACCACCGGCAGGTTTTAGAGGCAGCAAAGTGGGCCCTGGAGCTTAGCGCACGCCCCTTCCAACAGGAAATGAGGTGTGGCTGTGAACCCACGGTCCTTGGAGAAGTCAGATTTCCTGCTAAATGCAGGGCCTGGGCAGCCCTCAACCCCTCTCCACTCTCTCTCCTCAAAAGCTTCTTCAGCATTCTTCTGAAGAATTCTGAAGCCCACTTCCCTAGGTGTAGCCTCTAAGAGGGGGCTGACCGGAAGGTGGAGCCTGAGCCTCAGCCGGGCCGTCTTCCCAGAAGGCTGGGCCTACTAGAGCCCAGAGGCTGTGCCAGGAGGCTGGATGAGCTTCCGCCAAGGGCTCAGGAATCAAAGGTGGAAAGGTGGGCCCCTCCGCTGTCCGTATAGACAGTCAGTATCTATTCTTGCCTTGTTCCCCATCAAAATCACTGTCACCAGGATGCAGTGAGCAGAGGCCGTTCCCATGGGACAGGCCAGGAGGGTTGGGCCTCCTGTTCCCTTCCTTAATCCCCCCAACAACAGCGCTTTAGACTAGAGACTCGGGCCTGTCAAGCAGAACGGAGGCTCGGGATGTACTGATAGAGGCACCGTGGGGCCAGCAATTCACTCTCCTTTCAAAGAGAATATGCCCCTGCTCCTTCCTCACCCCTGTGGTTCGAATAAAGAGTCATTGATCAATTTTGCCACCAACCACACCCCCCCCACCTCCCTCACTGCGGCAACCATCATCAGGGGGCTCCAAACAACACTGGGGGAGTAGCCTGCTTGCTGCGGTCATCAAGGGCTCTTTCACACGCCCTGACCCAGACCTCACTTAGAAAGAGGATCCCTGGATTCCACGCCCCTGGGCCCCGGGAAGGAGTGGGGTGGGAGAAGTGCATTTTACCCCAGCTCCCAATCGCTACAATTACAAAATTAAATTTTATAACTTGTATTATGGTTCCAAATCTCCGTGGCTGGCCGTTTCTTCCTGCTGCCAGGCCCCTTGGCATGGTTGACACAGTCTCAAATTCCAGACCAAAAAAAAGGCCCCACTATATTGCAGTGATTTTTATCATGAACAAGACCTGTTTGGCTCCCAAACGAGGAAAACGACTTAAGCATAATATTTGTGTAGTTCAAATGCAATGCTCCCTCTTTTCATGTGTCACCAAGGCAAATCTGGATTCTGATTCAGCCCCGCAACCCACAACACTCGAGCTGAACACAAACAGCCTGAGTCAGAGTGGGCCAGCACACATGTGAGAGGCCTCTTACCGGCTAAGTATTTTAAGCACTGGCCTTGTGGGCGAAAGGCCATAGGGCCAGGTCCTGGAACCACTCATGTCATCCCTTTCCCTCAGAAGTATGAAAATGTCTTTTTCTAGAACATTCTATTTCAGTCGACCATGGTGTAACTGTCTCTGGATGGATCTTTCCTTGACTCCTCCCTCCTCTTATCTTTGTGACAGATTCTTAGCTTCCTGGAGATCGGACTAAAAAATATGGTATTCTTAACCCCCCAAAATTTCCAACTCAAAGGCCACTCAAAGCATAGTAATTAGGCCTTTTAAATGCCTAGCGTGACCTAATGGCTGGTATTAGGAGTCGGGCAGAGAGGAAGGCAGGAAAAATGATTCTGGACGGTTCTACCACCTCCAGAAGAATGCAGGCTGGCGAAATCATGGTGCAGAGGCTTCCAGCAGGCTTTGTACCCATTTCAAAATTTCACATTCCTTGGGCACCCAGTGGCATTTTTAAAGAACACCATGTCAAGGACAGTGGGTGATCCAGGAGAATGATGTGTACGAGCTCATTCTAAATACAAGCATTCGACATCTGGGGAGTCTATGGTTGGCCTTTAAAGAAAGACTGTCAGTTGTGTCTGACTCAGCCACCAAGCTTGGGGACATACCACCAAGAAAGTGAGAATAAGTCATCTTAGGTAACCCACTACTATGGCCAGGCATAATGTGAGATTATTATTTTTTTTTATTAGTCCCCTCTCATTGCCCTATGTTTAAAAAAATGTTTTAACATGTGAGCAATTTCTGGACCAGCTGACACCTGCCAAAATCCTAGTCATTTACAGAGATTAGCTGATGACTGTCTGCTTTAGCAGGAATGTTCAGGCATAACTTTCAGAGAAAACAATTCTTCACTCTGAGCGATCTCCTAAGCCCTGTGAGTTGGGAGGCTGAATTTAATGCTGGAGGAGTGTGGGGCGGGGGACAGGGGGCATTCACTCCACACCCTCCCCACATATGGTCCTGGCAGTAAGTAGAAGTGTGATTGCCTCTGTGGGGAATCTAGAGCCCCTTCCTCACCGTGGTGCTGGAAGACTGCAACACCAAGGCACGGGGGAAATAAAAAGCATTATCATATTAAAGGTGTGGTTCAGATGCATTTATAAGCTAGATCAAAAGAACACCTCATTCTTCTTTTCTGAAGCCATCAGATTTCATGGGCCAAAGAGCAATATTTTGTAAGAAATACAGAAGCTTCCGATATAAACTTTCAAGCGGGGGAAAATGAATGCTTTATGTCTCCGGTTTCCTGTATTCTGTGTGCAATTAAATGTCAATTTGCCCCCTGAATTTTAAATACAGGAGTATGGGAAATGTCCACTATCAAACTCACTTTCCTTCTTTCCTGCTGAGTACTGGGCTTCAGAGGGCAGCAGGGAATTCAAGTCTGGATCAGATCTAGTAGAATTACAATGCAGCCCTAAGCATTTGCATGTTGGCCGTCTGGGTTTTGGGGCACACTGGAAATCTACTGGAAAATGTTGACACAGTGGTCCTTAAAATCGTGGCTACCTCGAGGTTTCATAGTAGGACATCTTAATGAATCTTGACCAGAATTGAAAAAGATGCTAAATTATGTTTCTCTATTACCATTTCCACAGTTTGAAAAAAAGTCTTTGATTAGGATTTTATTATATATGCAGAGTCATAAAAAGCCGAAAGGGAAAAAAAAAGAAAAATAAATTAATCCCATCTGCTAAATTTTACTTCTTCATTCCAAAGACATATGTCCTGTAGTTTTCTGGGCTGTCTGCCCACAAGGCATCCCTAAATGTTATGGTATCTGTGATGGATAATGAGACCAGCTTTCAATTTTCCGCTATAAAAACGAGACTGAGGAGGTATGCATATTTCATCTATAACTGAACTGTCTTTTTCAAGAAACCATTGCTGAACTATGAAATATGCTATATGCTCTTTTATTAGAGAAAACAGGTAAGGCTACATTGTCGCCTTTTCCTGGAAAATGCTGGTCAGAAAGAGTAATTTTATGGCAGTTTGTTAGTCCATGTTTCTGGAATGGGCTTACTACTTTTCTTGATAGATTCTCAGCAGAAAGAGTAGGAAGGTGTAGACTCAAAGCATGGTCATGGTGAGCAGTTGAGGAAAATGCATGCAAAATGATAATACCAAAAAGAGATTTATCCCTCTGTGTATCCACTTATATCTGTATCTATCTATATGTAACATTGTGGTTCTTCTAAAAGCATACATGTATTTCAAGACATGCTTGCCAATCAGTCTGATATGAACAACAGGGATCTGGATAAAATGGATCCCCCCACAACACACACCTTAATTTGCTACTGCTTCATGACAGTGGGAAAGAAACTGATGTGTGTACAGAACAGTTCACGTTTCCTGGGGTAACAATCTAAACTCTGGGCTCCAGGGTCATTAAAGTCCTACGGACAGGAAAGTAATCATACTGAATGTGAATGTGATCCTTCCTTAAAGCACCTTGTAGGTAATGAAATAAATCTTACCTGCAAACCTAGCCCTCTGCTGGCTTATTTAATGTTGGATAGTATTGTCCCATTATATATATCACAGTAGAAAATATAACATAGGATATATATGTTACTATATTATATATTAAAATATATGTTTCTCCATAGAAGATGTTTCTCCAAAGAAACATGTATCTACATGTTTCTATATTAGCCAGTGTTATATAAACTTCGGTGGCCTAACTTTTACCTCCAACTTCTTCCCGTATTATTAAACTAGGAGATCCGTACAAAGTTAGAGTACTTCACAACTGGAGAAGAGCTGGAGAAATCAGCCTTGTTTTTTAACCCATATGTGAGAAGTGAAGTTCAGAGAGGTTATGTCATTTATCTAATCTCACACAGCCAATTAGGTCTGAAAACACAGCCACTCCCTCAACATCTCCCCTCCTCCCCAATCTTGCTCAATGCATCTATAAATACCAACTTCTGGGTATCCCCAGTGAGTAGAGAGGAGAGGTGTATAGCGTTAGCTGGTTATAGATCACGGGGCCAGCAGAGCCTCATAAGGATTTGCCCTTTATTATCCCACTTCTGTTCCCAGAAGTGCTTAGAGCCACAGCCGTCTTGTGACATGTAGTAGAGAGTTATGTCTCACACACCCGAATAAGCATTTGAATCACGGGTCTGGCTTGGTAGGTCTGGGGTGTGGCCTGAGAAATCAGATTTCTACGAAACCCCAAGTGATGTTAATGCTGCTGGTCCTGGGACTATCCCGGGGAGTTGAGCGATATTCCCATGTGCCGTCAGTGTGCTTCCAGTTTGCCATGGGCGGGAATTGAACACACCAAATAGATGGGAACTGTGTTTCGACTAAGTGTCCATGAGCACCGAGTGCTGGCCTTGTTTTGGTGACAACTATTTGGTGGTCCTTCTCCTAATCATTTAACTCTTCAAGGTAGGCAGAGCAGCTGAAAATGCGAGACGTCTGCCCGACAAGTGGGTGTTGCCCGTCTCTCCCTCGCCATCACTGAAATGAGTCAGTGAGTCACTGTGGCTATACTCGGGCTGATCTGTAAGGAGAACCCAGGATTTTCAAGGGGAAAGTAACTCCTGTCCAGGCATCTAAGGAAGGAGTTGGAGGAAGAGCAGGCAAGGTTTATGAGGAACTATTTCATTCCACTTGACACTTCTGGGTGCCCACAAGGATGTGGGTGCTCTCATCCTTCTCTTCCCCAGAGAAACAACATGGCACCAGGGAAACGTGACTGCCAGCCTGCACGGTAAGAACCTCCATTATAAATCTGCTTTTCCACCCAACTTTCCTGCGGACAGGAGCAAGTCTCTTCATCACCCAGCCTCCTTATCTGAAAGCCCGGAATTAAAGGACTAAGACGGATTACTCGGAGGGGCTCTAAAAGCATTCACAGCAATTCTATCTGCAGCAATTAGCTACTCAGCTGGTTCTTGCTAGATGCCTCTGAGCACAGGCTTTCTTGAACAACTTCATATGACGTTAGGACTTTCAAAGGTTCCTTTCTTTTCTTCCAGCCAGACACCTGGCCTGTGGGAGCCAGTACCAAGCTCAACTGTCAGACTGGTCCTCGGAGCTTGATCCAGAAGGTGGGGTTCTACCCGGCCTCACTACTCTCCTGTGGGTGGGCTGCTGAGCAGCTGTGCCCAGCACGTCCTCACAGTTCCCTCTCCCTCTGCCTCCTGCGGTGTTGTCAGTGGCCCTTGGGACAGTTATGAGCGACCCAGGACCGTAGTCTTCCTAGATCCTCTCCTCTCTCCCCTCAAGCCTACACTGAGCCTTTCAGGCTACCCTCCTCACTGGGGCATCCCATTCTGGAGTTTGGCCCTTTCCCCATCATCATCCAAAAGCTGCATGCAGAGGCCATGGGCCATGAGACTCATCTCAAAACCCGCTAGCAAATTTATAGGGGTTTGTAGCTGGGAAGAAAGCCAGTCTGCTGAACCTCCTCCACGATCTCACTTCTCTGCTTTTCTGATTGGAAAATAATCACACTAGGGGCACCTGGCAGGGAGTGCTCAGTCAGCTGAGCGCCTGACTCTTGCTTTCCACTCAGGTCATGATCTCAGGGTCATGAGACTAGAGTCTGCATGAGATTCTCTCTCTTCCTCTCCCACTGCCCCTCCCACTGCTTGCACACATGTGCACTCCCTCTCAAATAAATACATAAGTAAATAAAAATCTCAGAGAATGGGGCACCTGGGTGGCTCAGGGGGTTAAGCCTCTGCCTTTGGCCATGATCTCAGGGTCTTGGGATCGAGCCCTGCATCAGGCTCTCTGCTCAGTGGGGAGCCTGCTTCTCCCTCTCTCTTCCTGCCTCTCTGCCTACTTGTGATCTGTCAAAAAAAAAAAAAAATCTTAGAGAAAAAAAAGAAAAGAATGACACTCTTTGGTTCCCAGCCCATTCCTTCTCATCAGCAGCAAGAGGAATGTGAGTCTGAGATTAATGGTCATCGCCCTACCTGTACAATTCACACCCCCTCACCCACATGCCTTGAGTAGGTGCCCTCCCACCTTCTACACATGGATAATCACACTGAGCCAGTATAGAAAAGTCCATCAGGATGGTGCTATTTCCTAGGTAATGTGTTTCGACTTACTTAGGGACCCAACAGACATGGTACTTTTTAATCCCAGGAGAATCACCAACAGGGACAGTAATGTCTTTGGTTGGGGAGAGCTTTGATTCTCTTGCAGGTGGCAACAGGTAAGTGAGTGACCACCAGTCTGGCTGTGCCTGGGGCTTCCCTATCCTGGGTCTTCCCAAACCATGATCCTGCAGTAGTCCCTCACACTGGCATAAAGCACATGTTCCAAAGACCAGGCTGGCATTTGGCTAAGCCTGCGTTCTTAGGTCAATAGCCTGTATTTTGAAACTAGAAGGCAGACAGTCTGAATTCACTCTGCTCCAGCCACCCTGGCCACCTTGCTGTTAGTCCTATGTCTGTCTCAGGGCCTTTGCACCTGCTGTTTCTTCTGCCCAGATGCCCTTCTCCCACATATCTGTGGACCACATTCCCTCTATCCTTCAAGTCTTTGCTTCAATTTAATCCTCTCCCTGAGGACTTCCTGAACACCAAAGCTTAAATTGCAAACTCTCCCGACCCAGCCAATGCCTAGTCCTTTTGCTTCGGTTGTCTCTGCAGTACTTATTGATGTTACTTGTGGTCTGTCCATGCCCACTGGACTGTAAGTGCCATGAGGGTAGGGGTTTTGCCTGTTTTTTTTTTTTTTTTTAAGATTTTATTAATTTATTCATGAGGGACTGAGAGAGAGAGAGGGAGGCAGAGGGAGAATCAGGCTCCCTGTGGAGCAGGGAGCCCAATGTGGGACTCGATCCCAGGACCCCGGGATCGAGACCCGAGCCGAAGGCAGACACCCAACCCACTGAGTCACCCAGGCGCCGGTTTTGTCTGTTTTTATCACAGCTGTATCCTTACCATCGACAGGAGCACCTGGCACACAACCAGCTCACTAAACACTGACCGAACGGGTGCTCAGACCCTTCATGACCAGGGCCATCTGCCTGTCATTCCTCAGAACCTAGGAAAGCAGAATGTGTCTGGGGCAAAGGAAGCTTGAACTAAAGTTTTCAGCTGCCATGGAATGGAGGAGTGTTCAGAAAAGCAACTTGTAGGGGAAACGTGCCGTAACTGAGCTTATCCAGTTTCAGGGAGAACTGTCTCATTAGAAGTCAAACAGTCTGCAAAGCGTGTACTCTCTAGTGTTTTCTTCATCATACTAAAAAAGAAAAGAGAATGGATAAAAGGGCCTTGTGCTGAGTTGAGCCTTGCACCCGCGTGGGAGCAAAGGGCTGCTGCAACTCCCCTTGGGGTTTTTTGGGAGTATCTTTATGCATGCGCAGACACACACACATACATAGACCCCCCCCCACACACACATACACACATACACTGTCCCATGGGCCAAGACCTCACTGCTAGAGACAAGTAGAAAAGGAAAGGTACACAAGGCCACAGTCTGAGGGAGAGCCAAGGGCCGCTGGGGAGCACGGAGCACAGCCTCCAGGCAGAAGTAAGGCCCACATGGGGCCTTCTCCCCTCCCTCCCAAACCAGGCCCCAAGATTCCTAGGGACAAAAACAAAAACAAGACTGAGCTGCTGCCTTTTCAAGCCTCGGGATGACAGACGGTGGCGTTTTTAGCTCGCCTGCACGAGCTTCTGGAGACGTGGACCTCCCTGAAAGCAGAGGCTTCACAATCTGCAGTCGCTGGTCGCTCCGAGTACCTCCTGTTTCTGTCTGGTGACTCAGGAGGTAATTGTAGCTTAGGGCGGAGAACCCGCCTGTTGTGGGGGCGGTGGAGGCAACCCCAGAGAGGGTGGGGGGCAGACAGCTCACAAGTTCAAGATCCTTTCTCCTCTACGAACCTGC
This sequence comes from Mellivora capensis, assembly GCA_004024625.1. NCBI lineage: Eukaryota > Metazoa > Chordata > Mammalia > Carnivora > Mustelidae > Mellivora > Mellivora capensis. The sequence goes on from PISX010001218.1 coordinate 55,400, forward strand.
AATTCCAAGTAGGACCCACTCTCCTCGATGAAGGTACTGTCTCCAGAAAACCCCGCTGGAGGGTGATTATAAAGTAACCCGAGAGTGGGATTCATTTCACCCCGGAGCTCTGGCCTCCACCGCGCTCTCTGAACTGAAGGTGCCTTTAGGGGGTACATTTTGGTGGCAGGGAGGGATCAGTACTGACAGGTGAGTATGGCCTGAAACGGTGCCTGGAGCTTCCGAACTGGCTTTGGAGTCCTGGTTTTCAGCAGAGCCAGCCCCAGGGCCAGGCGGGGGGACGAGCAGAACACGATCCCAGAGGCCCACAGACTGCACCCGCTTCATTGTGTTGCCTGGGCATTCCTGTTCTCCGAGTGGCTCCTCCCCCCCCCCTCCCCCCGCCCAGAGCTCCTTCCCTCTGCCCTGGCACACACCCCCAGTGACCCGCAGAGTGCGGGGATGGTAAACTGAGGGCCCCTGCCAGGCTGGGTGGTGCCCCGGCCAATGTAAGGTGAATGGATAAAGGGAAGAAGGAAGGAGTGATTAAACTGCCCCTCTGGAGGCTACACTGATTCTGGAGTGTGCACCCAGCCATGTGCAAGACGCTCTCTACTCCTCTACTTCTGAAAAGAGGTAAGGAAATTCCTTCCCATTCCTAAAAGGCCTGCCTGCTAGGTTCCCATTCCTAGCCGTGGGGGGAGGGTAGGGGGCAGCATATGATTTCCATCTCTCTCTGTCTCTCTCTCTGTCGTGTCATAAATGCCAACTGACTTTGGGGCTGTCCTCACAGAGGCAGGAGACTGAGGGTCTGTCAAAGTCCTTTAGATAGTGGCTGAGCAGCCCCTGCAGGTGTGTGGAGGACCGCGGCATCCTGGTTCCTGAGCGCTCGCTGGTTCAAAAAGCAACAGTAACTAGTGGTTTCTAATGCGCTATCAGCCCCACCTCACACCATCCAGAGAAAAAGCTTTCAAGGGGCGCCTGGGTGGCTCAGTGGGTTAAGCCCTGCCTTCAGGTCAGGTCATGATCCCAGAGTCCTGGGATCGAGCCCCGAATTGGGCTCTCTGCTCATGCTTCCTCCTCTCTCTCTCTCTCTCTCTCTGCCTGCCTCTCTGCCTACTTGTGATCTCTGTCTGTCAGATAAATAAATAAAATCTTAAAAAAAAAAAAGAAAGAAAAAGCTTTCAGGTTGTCTGGGGGCATGAGGACCTCACTGAGGCCAACTTCTGCTCACAGCCCACATGCAGCTGAGAAGAAGCGTCTGTCTGGAGGGGAGGAAGTCCTCCTCCACCCATTACCTGAATGGGCAAGAGGCTCTTTGCCTGGGATCCCCAAAGAGCCGAGATGCAGTGATGACAACACAAGTCCCACTGCCTGCCAGGCGATGCTGGGAGGGAATGTTCTATTTATGCCAAGACACAAATGCCCCCTGTTTACCCTGGTGACCACATCTGAGCCAGTTATAGAATGAGAGACAAGGAGGCTGTCAATACTTCCCTAGCAAAGGCAGACGACCTTCTCCCGGCAAATCCTTCCCAGATCTGAAAGGAACACACTTGCCCCTCTCTGTCTTTTTACCTTGGGGCTCTGCCTACGGAAGCCTGGCTTGCTGGGACCAGCGGCCCAGCCCTACTCTGCTCCACATGCAATAGGAGACCGTCCTTTTCCAAGCATGTTTTGAACTTCCTCTCCTTTGACCTCCGCCAACAGTCCCTCCTCTGTCCAAGTACTCCAGTGCGTGAAGGCAGAATCCCAGCTCCATGACAAGGCGTTCAAAGGCTGGTGTAGATGGTGCTGAGTTCTCCTGCAGCCTGCGGGGCGCTCCACCCCCCTCCCCCCAAATCCTGCTCTGGCTCTCCCAACCCCCAGCTTTTTTTTTTTTTTCTTTTAACCACTTCTGTTTCCTTCATTTCTTTGCAGCTGCGGCAGAGAGATATAGTAAAGCTACTGTATAGGATTTTGAAAGCAGGGCCTCTGAGAGCTTTCCAAACTCCATACAAGCCGCTTATTCTCTGCCTTGTTTTCTTTGGCTTCAGGTTAGTAACACAGAATGAGTCAAACAGTATTAACTTTCAATAGGGAAGTGGTGTGGTCAACCGAAGCTGTTTGCGGCTAGATTGTGCAGATAGGTAGGACAGGTAATGAAGAACAGCCCAGAACTCCACGAGGAGGCGAAAAAGGGAGGCAGCCCTTGCTGAGAAACACCGAGCAGTCAAGTCTACGGGACTCAGACCATCCTTTTTGGTTGGCGGAGGAATGTACGCTAAGGTCTCTGACCGGCCGGCTTCAGGAAGCTGGCCATGTTGGGACTCTGTGGCTTGCACAATTGAGTACTTTGTGGGTGAAAGGATGTCTTTTCTTTTTTCTTTCTCTCTCTCTCTCTTTTTTTTTCCTTAAATGATGCCAAAGCCATGGGGAATCTAGTTAGGATGATTTCCCCTACTTGAGGCATGTCATTCCGGAGTGGACCTTTATTCATTTCTTGCTCCCACTCTTTGCACCCCCCTCTTTCTCTTCCCCATCTTCCCAGTCCCATCTGGCCCATCTGGGCCCTCCCCCATCTTCCCGGTCCAAGATCTCTGTCTCCCCAGGCTGGTGGGCTGGCTGCAGGTCTGCAGGGCCCCAGGGCTCTCCTTCTCCAGGTTGGAAGATGATGTGTTGGAAGCACAATTGCTCCTACAGACATTGATCAAGTCATCTTCTGAGAAGCTGATGAAACATCTTAAAATCCTCAGATCCTCTCTCATTCTGAGAATGGGGAAACGGAGGCTCTGAGAGGGGATGGGGCCACGAGCTCCGCAGAGCCAGCCGGGGCCGGAAGCTGCGGCTCCCAGGCCAGCGGTCTTTCTACCAGTCCTGTCGCCACTCCCTTGCCCAGGGCTCAGGATTCCTTTTACAGTTCAACAGAGCAGCTCCCGAGATGAGCGCAGCCCTGGAGACTCAAGTTTAAGCAGTTTCCAGTCCTTTTTGCCTGCACTCGGCTGCCTATTTATTTTGCGACTGGCTGAATCACCCAAGGCATAGAACGGAGCTTCTCCCCACCTGCTCCTGGCAGCCAGTCAGCCAGCATACAGGAGAGAAAGCCGGCCGGCCTCTGGAGCCTTGAAAGATTCTCACCTCTGAGCTGCTGCAGATTTGACTGGTCCTGGGAAATTGGCATGGAGGCTCGAGGGTGTAACATTTCACCTCCCTGAAATCTAATCCAGAAATCTCAGGCAAGTAGCATATGTAAAGAGCCATGGGCTAGAAAAAAAAGAGCCAGGACTCCGCCAGCTGCGGTACCATCTCACATGCTCCCGCAGCTCTTCCAAGTCTTTCACAGAGAGAAAAAGGAATCCCAGAGTTGCAGAGGAAAAACTGCATTTGGCTTTGGAAAAGAAATATATCTTAAAAGAAGAGGCAGCTCTCTTCAACTGTCTGGGGTGCTTTTTTTTGTTTTCAATCTTCTTTAAGGGGACATAGTAGTAGGTAAAGAAAATATCAAGATATTCTGACGACAAAAGGTAAAATTCCTAGCAGAAAGGATTTACAGAGGGGGCTGATTTGACTGTCTCTATTTTTTCTCTACAATTTTCTTCTCCTCAATTTCAAGACCTCATGAGACGAAATCTACCTCTGAAAAAAACCAGTAATTATTTTATTTCAGATCCCTCCAATTTTTGTGTGATATACACAAATAACAATGAATTTTTCTATTGTATTTTTCTATTATTTTAACATAGCTATTAGATTTCTATTACCTAACCGATAAGACTGCTTAAAAAGCACCTTGATATATAATGTCTCAATTCATCCAAAACAACCCTATGCAGCAGACAGCTCTTATGATTATTCCCATCTTATAAGATGACCCAGTGGAAGTTTCTAGATGTGAAGAGACGTGGCAGGCACACAGAAGCTTGAGTGCCAACGTTCAGTTAAGAAACAACTACATTTTGATAAAATCTCTGTTTGGAGAAGGACCCCCTCTCTGCAAGACAATCCGGTTAACAGGATTTTGCTTCAGTGAGGAATAAGTTGTTGAAGTTGGTTCAGTACTTGGAATTAATAATAGATAGGGTAAGAAGGAAAACAGAAAAAGGCCCTTATTGTATTATATTCTGGGGGCCCGATCTGCCAGGATTTTTTTTTTTAATAACTTGGCAATGGCAAATATTTCACCCTCACTCGGGCAGAATTCCAGTAGTTCCCTTGGTAAGGGCTAAGGGAAGAGGGAAAGGGACCTATGTGTCCAGGGCATGTGCTAATATTTAAAAGCTCCTCTGTGCCAGGCTGTGCTGTGGTCAATCTGCACAGGACCTTGGCCCACCCCTGCCCACCCCACCAAGGCTATCACCTTCCTGGTTTTTCACCTGAGGAGGCTGAGCTTGGGGAGGCGAATCTGATCTCAGATGAGAGGTAAGGCTGAATGAGGTGGCCAGCTCTCCAGCGGCCTGCCACCACTCCAGTCCGCCTCTCAGGCTAACTCATTTTATCCTTGTATCCCTCAGCAAGGCAGGAGCCCATTCTACAGATGGGGAAACTGCTGTGCAGCTAATAAGTAGCAGGGATCACACTTGAAGCCAGGCTGGTCCAGCTCCAATGCCTCTCTCTCTCCCTCCCTCCGGCTCAGAGCTTTCTACTTATTTCTGAAACCCGGGGCTCTGCCCTGTTGGCAAAGCTGAAGACCAACAAAAAGAGGGGACTCTGTGCCTTTCTCTTCAGCTCTTTAAAATGAACGAATTGGAAATATCACAAACCACTTCAAAGCGAAGTAAAAATAAGGTGATACCAGGAACAAATCCAAAAGGGGCCATGAATGCATACCGTCCTTAAGAATTTACTGATTTCAAAATATTTACTTTTTATCTCAGATGACCAGAAGACTTACTTCTAGGCCGTGGCGAAAAAAAACAAAAACCAAACCAACCAAACATGTAGCATATCAAATGTTCGACATTTTGGTATACGAAAGAAACCTGAAAGACTTCCAGAACAGTCTGAGTTTTAGTCAATACTGGCTTTAATGGGACCTGAGTTTATATAAATCATGGAAGTACCAAACTAATCTATTGCCATTAACTTACTTTATGGGGGTCTAGGGAGCTAGCAGATTAATTCGGTTGTGTTTCTTTAAAAAAAAAAAAAAGGCAATCAACAATGAAATTTGCTTTGGGTACTTGAAATTTTTTTTTAACCTTGACTTTCATCTATAAATGTATATGCACAATATCTGGCTATCGGCTGTAGCCAACTTTACCAGTAACACCACATAACCTACTTGCACATAGAACCTGACACAAATAAACCATATGTGCATGCCCAGTCATGTTATGAAAGAACCAAATGTCAGTGTCTTCTATGATGTCTGATAATACAGTTGTAATGCCCAGTAACATATTATACCTAATACATCCCTTCTTTATTGCCAACTCTCCATAGCCAAAAACCTTCGAAACAAATTGTTATAAAGGACAAGAGTACGGAAAGAACAGAAGACAACAACTGCAAGTTAGCACAAATGAACTTAAACACAGATCTAGTGCAAGGGGGTAGCTTTGACTTATCTAAGCTGAACTTCTGGGGTTTTCTGTTGTTGTTTGGGGGCGGTGGGGTTCTAGGAGACCCACTGGGTGAATTCTTACTCAATGACTTTCTTGGCTACACGGCTTACGGAAAAAGCCCCGAACCTTTGGGAAAACTAGTGCGGAGTTTGTTTGTTGTTTTCAAAATGAGAAGTGGAAAATGGCTCGTGCGCAGAAAAAATTCTCAACCCCCCGTAAGTGAGAAGCTGATCGTGGTAACGCTGCGTGGCGGGGCCAACAGCAGTCCTTCCGCAGGCGAAGTTCCCGTTCCAGGCCTGGCCCTGGCGTTCCCAGCGAGGGAGCCCACCTGTTCCTGCAGCTCCCGAAGTGACCAAGGCCCCTGCTTAGACTCCGCCCCCACACAGTGCAACTGGATGACCTGCGTGGACCTCAGCTGTGCTGCTCCCTAACCACCCCACGTGGGGGGCTGCTGCCCCAGGCCGCAGGGTACAGGGCTTGCAAACCCAGGCACCGCGCATGCGCAGAAGGGTCCCCAATTCCACGGGGAGAGCACGTGTGTCCCTGAAATGTGTCCCTGAATGTCTTTGTTGGAAATGAAGAAAAGCCCTACCTAACAGATACTAAAATATCCCCCCCAAACCCCAGAATAAGTCTAGAAAGACACGTTGGTTTAGGGAACTTAGAGGGTGCCTGAGTGTGTCATCCTAAGTCTGCAAAGCTTTCGTGTGGTTAGCCGGTCCAGCCACCCTGGGGAGGGCAGCTGCTCTCCTCTGGGGCAAGAATTCAGACTCTAACAGACTCTGGCATACTTCATGTCCGTTTTCTAGAACAACGTGGAAAGGTCTCCCCTCCAGCCTGTCATGCATATATTGAAAAGAGCCCACGCGTTAGATCTCAGTACCGACTTTCATTTGTTACTCAAACAGGATTTTTTTCCCCTGGAATTTTTCACAAAGTTCAACATTTGGGAGTAAGACCATTTTACTAAAGAGGGACTTAGGAACAATGCCCAGAGTGTTTCAAGGGTCCATAAAAATGCCAGAAAAGAAATTTTACTGGGTCTAAATACAAAAGGAAAACTGAAAAAAAAAAATCAAAATATATAAATGTTTAATTAAATGTCTTAAAAATGCAGCATGATGGCAACTTCATGAATTTTTAAACTCAGGATTCACTTTTTTTTTGGTTTAGAGTTTTCTCATAGCCAAAGGATTACAACACTAAATGCAAATAATTGCTCTGTCTTCCGAACACTTACCGCGTGTTCTAAATGTTCTACAGAGGCTGTCTCCTCCAGCCTCCCAGAGCTGTGAGGTCAGTACAGCCACCGTCCTTGGAGGCTCGGCCAGGCCAGCCAACGCCCACCAGGTATGGCCACCCACACTGTTAGCAAGTACTAGAATGGGGAATCTCAGCCTTGATTGTAATCACGTTGCTCACGGCAAGGAAATCAGGGCCGAAGGTAATGACGAGTTACTCATAGCCAGATAATTTCAAAAATAAATGACAAAAGCCCTTTCAAAAATTTACAGCCAAAAAAAAAAAAAAGATATCTAACATATTATGTACGTGGGTACAAGTGGCTATGTCCGACCTCGCATAGGACAAAGTCCCCTTCTCCCAGGGAAGGGGAGCCCAGGAGACTCAGCTTCTAAGGGGCCTTGTTTGTGGGGAACCCATGACTCTATTTTTCTGACAATATTTTGTTACCCCTTCTGAGTGGGAACTAATTTGGAGATTATCTCATCCCATCGCCTGGTTGGACAGAAGAGGAAAGTCAGGACCAGGACAAAAGTACTTAAGATAATTGCCCAAGGTCACACCCACTGGCCTGGTGGCGCCAGTGTGAACCCAGATCCTCCGTTCAGGATCCAGAGACCTTCCTACATGTTTTAAGATTAAGAAATAGAAACCTAAATAGAGGCAGATTTTTTTTTTTCTTTTAGCCCTTTATATACTAAATTCTAACAAGGACTGTGACATATTGGCTTAGATCCTGACCTCACTGGGGTGACACCTAAAATAGAGCTTGGGGGGGTGCCTGGGTGGCTCAGTGGGTTGTGTCTGCCTTGGGCTCAGGTCATGGTCTCAGGGTCCTGGGACTGAGCCCCGAGTCTGGCTCCCTGGTCAGTGGGGAGCCTGCTTCTTCCTCTCCCTCTGCTCCTCCTCCTGGCTTTCTCTCTCTCAAATAAATCAATAAAATCTTAAAAAAAATAAATGAAATAGCACTTCGGTTTGCCGTGGCCCCATGGAAAGAGAAATCCAAGAGAAGGGTCTAATTTTCATCGCATGCTTCTTCTCTCCCCTCTCCTCCTCTGTTAGACTGAAAAGGCACCTAGCCTTTCCTGGGGTTCTAACTGGTACCTACCCGCAAGGAATTTTCCCCTTCCTTTATACAGCAATACAAATCCCAAATAAAAATCCTAATGACTTCAGTATAGATGGGCTTGTCACCAAGAGTTTGCAGGCCTCCCCAGGTCTTGGTGAGCTGATGGAGGGGGGATTATCACTGCTTCCGGGGGAGAAGCATACTTTCCCCCAGGATCCTCTTATATTCCCATTTATCCCATGAACCTTTTGGACCTTGGCCTGAATTAAGTCTATAGAAAACGCAAGGGTAAGGGACATCTTTATGTATATAAAATTCTTCTTAGTCTAGTTTGATATTACTAAAAATAATAAATTAGAATGAGATTCTGAAATTCATTGGACACATTTAGGCAGATTATAATCCATCCTTGAAAAATTGCTTTTGCCAAGTCTTGGTGTAGCTGGAGCACTTAGCAAGGCAAGAATTATAGTACCAGTGGAAGTCACCCAGAATGTCCATCTTAGCACCAAAATGCCTTTCAGAGTGGGGAGGAGGACTATAAGTAAGAAGAACATTTCCTCCTCCTCTTGGAGCCTCTGTCTGTCCCCTACTTTATATCTGGGTGGGAGGGAAGAAAGCATTATTTCCTTTCTCTTTTGTGAATCAGGATTTCATCTAGAAAGAACTAAGGTCCAAATCTGATATTTGAAGAATCTAAGGGATTAAGTAGATCACTGTTCACTGCCTGGAAGAAATGTTTAAGCTCTTCTGAGCAAACAAAGTGACCGTAGATGGATCATTACAATCCTGAGCTCAAAGACGTATAAAACTGCCTGCTAGTCCACTAATCGGCGAAGAGCAAAGTACGCAAGTTTCCATCCCTCAAGAGGGCTGGATCCCTCTAGTCCCTACCTGGACCCTCACAGAAGCTCTTTGCCAAAGGGAGGGACCAGAACTTGGAATGTTTGCCTGGCGATCACTTTGTCACATTATCCATCTTTCCTGCAGGCCAACAACGGAGATCCCTGCTTCAGGTTCCTGTCGATGCCATCCCCCAAGCAGACCCTGGGGACAGACATGGAGCCAACCATTGGTACCTGGGGTCACGTGGCTGCCTGTTGGGTCCTGCCCCCTGCCCCAGGGTCCACCAGAGAGCGCTGGTTCCCCGCCTGCCCAATGACTGCCAAGGCTCCGAGACTCTGCTTTCTTGAAGACTGTATTTGAACCAGAATTATATTGATAAACCCTCCTAATAAAAAAATTTCTGAAACAGAAATTTCAATACAATGAAGCCCAAGGAGGAGATGGTGCAGTTCTTAAAACCAGACACTGGTGTCTGTGGGTCACCGTGTCTGGACTCCTTCTTTCCAGTTTTGGCTTCTTGATGGTGTAACCTTGGGCAAGGGATCTCACTTCTTTTTGTTTCAACGTCTTTACCTGTTTTTGAAAAGATGATACCAACTAATCTATGGGAAGCTCTTTGAATGGTGCTGGGCGAACAATGGTACTAATTGCCAGCTATTTTTATTATTAGGTGTTTTATTATTATTATTATTATTTTAAAAGATTTTAGTTATTTATTTATTTGACAGAGAGAGTGCACGAGCAGGGGGAAGGGCAGGGGAAGCAGCAGACTCCCTGCTGAGTAGGGAGCCCCACCTGGGGCTCCATCCCAGGACCCCGGGATCATGACCTGAGCTGAAGGCACACGCTTAACTGACTGAGCCACCCACGTGTCCCTAAGTATTTTTATTATTAAGAGAAAATAATATTTTAAAAACCCTGTACCTTAGTCAGTCACACGAGCAATCTGTAAACATTTCTGCTCATGCTGCATTTTTCCAAAGAAACTTGATTTCAAATATTTTTAGGCCCATTACTGCCGTAGTTTTCAGGTACTTTCACACATTCCTTTTTTTCCCTCCAAACATGGTCTCCATGTTTAAGGATCTCGTTTCTCCTGTCTCTGTTAGAGATTTGCTGCTTCCATTCAAAATCATAGAAGGAAATATATTTGTGTGGTGTAATTGCAACAAAATCCTTAGCAAAGCGACAAAGTGATAAAGGATTAGGCCCCTCAGGGGACCCATGTTAATCTTGATTCCCTATTTAAAAAAGGTTAGTTGGCAAAAAGCATTTTCTGAAGCTTTTAAGGAACGGCTCCACCTAGCCATCTGTGATAGTGAATTCCAAGCCCACACAACAGTTTCTGTGAGGGACCCGAGGCCAGGAGTTCTCCCAGAAATGGCCAATATTTGTTGTATTAATCTTTTCAAGTTTTAATTAGGTCACTCAGTGTTCTGGATGTAACCGATACCCGGCCAGACGGGTGATGGCTTGTGACATCAGAATGACGACCCAGTTCATATCCCTGGGATGCCCACCCCTTGCCATCGGGTCTCTCAGGGTCCCGACTGCTCACCCCCCTCAATGTCTCCTTAGCAAAATATCTTCCTCCGTGGCACTGAGATGCTACCTAATCTCTGCGGAGAATACGCTTCAGTATCTTAATAGTATCGTATTACAGACGCATGGGTTAGAGCTAGAGTTTTTTACCAGATCCTCCAAGTATAAAAATATACATAAAAACAACTCTCAAATATCCTTGTCCTGAAAAATCCCATCAATCCATCTCTCGCGCTTAATGAGAACACTATCTTTCAATACATTAACAAGCCACAAAGTGTTCTATCTATGAACTGATAACAGATTCCCCATTGCTGCTGAATGGAGCCCAGCCCAGAATATCTTCTGATGGTGCTCTTTCTCCATAATAAATTCAATTTTTCATCCATTGGTAATTTCCCTATTAGTCTGAGATGTCAATAAAATTCTGCAAAATGTGGGAGGAAAACACCTTGTGAAACCTTGTGCACAAGTGTTTCAAGTTGAAGGCTCCATGCCTGCGACGAGACAACACCATTTGCCCTTTCTAGACCATCTTATAGCAGGCATCAACCTGAGACATCCTGGAAGCCAACACCTCATTTCAAACGTGGCTACGAAGCCATGTCAGAAAGTTGAGTATAGGTCATGTATATATGGCACAGGTAGATGGAGCAGTGCATGGATGGAAGGACAGATGGATGGACAGACAGGAGTACAGGGTTATGTGCCAGGAGCTCCTCATTCTCTTTCTGCCTTCATCACCAACTATTTCTTTTCGACCAAAGTACATCATTTCAATTCTCTGGGCTTTTCCCTTTTTTCAGTCTGCGGCCATTAGGCCTGGAGGCTCTCCCTTCATCTCCCCTAGTCTTTGATTTCATGAAACAATAGCACTTTTCAAAACTATTTGAGTTGCGAATGCCAGAGCCACTTTGCCAGGATTGTCCAGAATTCATAGCCCTGTTATGAGAAAAGGGACTTGGGAGGTATTATTAATCCACAGATGTGACACTATCTGGGCATCCTGATTGACATGCAATGACCTCTCTTAACATTACATTAGAAAGTGACTGTGAGTTATTCACAAGGGCCAAGACCAGAGACAACCTAAGTGTCCATCAATAAACGAATGGATAAATACACACACACACACACACACACACACACCCAATGGAATATTATTCAGCTTTGTAATGAAGAAAATTCTACCATTTGCAACAACATGAATGGACATCCGAGGGCATTATGCTACATGAAATAGGTCAGATGGAGAAAGACAAGAACTGTATGATCTCACATGTAAAATCTAAAAAAAAGAAAAAAGGACCTCCTAGAAACAGAGAGCAACAGATGGTGGAAGGAAGGGGTGGGGGATAGGGGCTGAGTGGGAGTTCAGGAAGTGGGTGAAGGTGGTCAGAAGGTAAAAGCTTCCAGCTATACGGTGAACAAGTCCTGGGGATGTAAAATATAGCGTGATAACTAGAGCTAACAACACCATATTGTATATTTGAAAATCGCTAGGAAAACATATCTTAAAAGTTCTCATCACACACACATACACACACACACACACACACACACACACACACACAAACTGTAACTGTCTGAGGTGATGGGTGTGTTTACTCATCTTACTGTGGCGATCATTTTGTAATATACGCATATATCAAATCACCATGTTCTGAACCTGAAACTTACACAATGTTATATGTCAAATATATCTCAATAAAACTGAAGAAAACTTGCTTCATTTTGTCTTTGAAAGAGAGAGGAAGAAGGAAAATGGCTGTGAGTCGAGCTTCATCAAAAAGTAGTTCCCACCTTGAATCTAGATTTTCACGTAATGAGGAAGACAGCCATGAAAATTAGCGCTGAGGGCCCACCCTTGCTTCCTAGGGTGAATAGAAAAGTTGGCGCTACTCAAGCCACCCGGGAGCCTGTGTGCATTCAATTATTTTTCTAGAAGTCCTTTGTGCCGTGTGAGACTATCTACCTGGGACTCTAACACTTCTCTATACCATGCTTACTACATTCCATTTAATTTTTCCTAAGACCCCAAATTCCACTTGTCAGGAAAGACTCCATAAGAATGAGTGCCTCCTTGGAGCAAATCCCTTCTGTCTGTTCAAGGAGCCCTTCTCAATAATGACTGTTTCTGAAGTTAGAAAACAACAGGAGGGCAAGCAGGATACACAGGCCGCCACGATACTGTATTTTCCCCCTCTGACTGCCAATTCTTAAAAGTCAGAGCGCCCACCATTTGTCTTCTGAAGCTGGGTGGGTCTTCGAATGTTATGGGAAATATTGGCAGTGGGCAAAACCCGCCCCTTTTCTAATGCATGAGAGAGTAACAGGTAGAGGTATACCATGGGGTCACTGGTTTAAGTTTCTTCCTCCAGGCAGGTTGGCATTTGAATGATTAGAACGGCTTCTTTTTTTTTTAAATTATGTTTGGTTAGCCACCATAGAGTACATAATTAGTTTTTGATGTAGCATTCAATGATTGAATGGCTTCTGTTTTTTAACAGAGAGCAATTCTCTAGGCACCTGAGTGGGCCTTTCTCAAAGTTTAATTACCCTCAAAGTCAATTTCCTTACACCTCACAACTGCCTGCCCCTAGCCCTGTGCCTGATTAGAACCGAAGCCTGCTTCCTCTCTGGTCCTCTGCAGAGAGCCAAGGTACCTGCGCCATGTTTCTGTCAGGTTATTAACATAACAGGGTCGCTATGAGTCTTCAGTTTGCTGCTCCTACTTGGGAAACCTACAAAGGTGGGTTTGGTTGTCACTGTGTGGTCCCCTGCCTGTGACCTGCTTTTCAAACATAAGTTGGAATCAGGGGATGCTACCAACTCCCAGAGTTTCCTGAGTCTGGACATGACCAGATCTTCTCCATGACTTCAAGAAAAAAAGCTGAGAGGGGGTAAACAAGGTCAGAAACAATGGGAGTCACAGACTAGGCGAATGGCAGTAAGGGGATGGTGAATGAAATGCCATGTCCCGGGGGGGCTGTCCCTGGTGGGTATGGTGGTTCCTTGTGGGGGTTCTTCCCACTCCGGGGCATTGAGGAAGCTGAGACAGCACATGGGATGGTCCTAGCTAGTGACTGAGACACCCTGAGGCTGTGGCCAGGACCACAGGAAACACTTCCACAACTGGGGTGAGCACAGGGTGCGTGACGTGGGGAGCCACACCTGGGGGCGACCCCACCTGCCCAGCAGCATCCCCACTATGAGAAGCGACTCTGGAGGACCGCCCGGCTGAGCAGCAGCCTCAGATGCAGCCAGGAGCCTCTACTGGGGATGGGGAATATTGGCTGAGTTCGTCCTCTGTGCCAGGCACTCAGCACTGTCTCCTTCTGTCTCAGAAAGCAGCTCTCACTATTGTCTCCATTTTGCAGATGAGGAGACTGAGGTCCAGGGAGGCTCCGTAACTTGCTGAAGGCTTATGTGCCTGAACCACCGAACTCCTCTCATTTTGCCCCCAGAGCCCAAATTCCTAACCACTCTGGCTTACGACCAGATCTCCCTGGATCTCGACCTCCAGGCATAGCGGGAAGCCCTATTTTTGAATTGCTCTCCCATCAGAAGAGAGAGTACTCATTTTTCACCAGGGACCTGATACAGTTTGGAGGCATGCAGACGCTGGGCAGAACCTGGCCTCTGTCCTGGAGAAGGGTGTGGCTCTGGAAAAGAGTGTTACTCTTGGGTTTACTCAAAGATAGTCATTAAGTCACCGTGAAGACATCTTTCTGCAGACTAAACAACCCCACTGCTTTTTAAAAAAGTTTTCCTCACAAGGGACCTTTTTTTGGTACCGTCTTTCTATATTTACTGGTTTTCCCCCGGGAATTCTTCTGCCCTCCCATTCTCTATTTTAATCAGTCCTGTAATAAGATTCTGATCTGTGCCACAGAAAGAAAAAGGTCATTTTCATAGTTTTCATCTCTTGCCTTAACAAATGAACAAAAGGCCAGCATGGATGTAATCAGCCCCTTATGGTCTACTCTGAGGCTCAGATACTTTTTCTTGCTGCCCAGCCCCTCCCCCCGCCCCCGCTGCCCGCAGTGCCCCCCACCCACTGCCCCGTGGCTGGTCAACCTTCCATTTACTGTTTGTTTTTGATCCTGTGCTCACTTCACTGTGCATTTGAGGGACAAGTCCTCAGCTTCCTGCAGCCCTGAAATGCTTCAAACGTACACTTGACTCAGCCTGATTTCCTTCTCTGCCCCCTAAGAGAATGCTTTAGAAGGAGTCCAGGGCTCAGAGACAGACTTTGAGGGGTGAGTGTCAACAATACATTTTTTTCTCTCTGCAGGGGCCGCATAGTCCCCTCTGACAGAGGTTTCAGCCACACGTAGCAGTGCCAGTCCAACCCAAGGATTCTGAGATACCGTCCCGGTGCCTCAGTTTACCAGCCCGGAAGTCATGCCAGCCCCAACGGGGGGCCCACTTACTTCGAGGTTCTCGGGGTCCATCCACTGTGATTTTGATGGCTCTGTGATAAGTGGCAACTTGTGGTGGATTGGTGAAGACGGTGATGGTCAGAGTGAAGCTCTTCCCTGTTGGAACACAAAAGGGAACACCAAAAAATGAGGGGACGGTCGGATGGACCTGCTGGGTAGTTGACCATTAATTTATGCTTTCCAGCCCTCAGACTGGAAAGGTGGTACTTCTTCAGCATAAGTGAGTGGTTTTTCCAACACTCCCTTAGCTTCGGCTTTGCTTAAATTCTGAAACGCACACCTTCGGTGTTGGTCTAGATGTTAACACTTCACATGGTTACACGGCTTTCGTTAAATCATCAATAAACAACACAGGATCAAGAGAGATTTGGTTTTGTTTTCTTTCAAGTCGAGACTCTAGGGAATGTGGGACTGGATTGGCAGCTATCCACTCTCCCCAAGTGTCTCCACGGAGTAAAAGAAACCATATCCATCTTTCCCTTCTAACATAGCATTAGGAAAGACAGAATTCCTGAGTTTGTGAATAGGCGAAGTTAAAATTATTCCCTCTGTATTTCAAAAACACTAATTGTTGGTTAATTGACTTTAAATATTACTTTTAAATGCTAGATGTTATTAGAGGCACTCAAGGGATTGGCCAGACAAAATTTATAGTCAATAAATGGACTTAACGAAATGGAACTGACAGATTGAGATTCAATAAGGACTATAAGTGTACACACACACGTGGATCTCCACCTAAACCGCTTACATACACGCGTGGCATGAGACTGTTTTCATTACAGGTGTTTACCACTATGCTTTCGGTAACTTTAAAAAAAACTATTTAAAAATATATTTATAAGTTAGAATACAATGGCTAACATGTAAGTAAATAATTAATATAAATATACCAACAATTATATTAATAATGTAAGTATTAATATGTATGTATATTAAAAATTTAAAATATTTCTTCTTGGCCAAGAGCTTCAGAGGATGAACTCCAGGTTTGAATGCTGGCTAGCTGTCCTTTGGCAAGGCCCTAGACCCCTCCGTGCCTCAGTGCCCTTAACCTGGAAGATGGGTACGCACGGCATGTTGTACCTTAGAGCATTTGCAGGAAAGTTAAACGAGTTCATAGGAGTAAAACCATAAAAACAGTACCTGGGGCATGAAGGTACGTGTGTGAGTGTGTGTGTGTGTGTGTGTGTGTATGTTGTGCCCACTTTTGTTATTTTTCTTCTCTGTTTCTCAGAGTTCTCCAACAGGATTCTAAGGTTTGACTAAGCATGACGCTCGGACCGCCCACATCACGGCAGTGGGTTTCTGTTTAACAGCGTCTCCTCTTAGTCATGTAAAATGAAACAAAACCAAACAGAAATGAAAGGAAAACAAAATAGGCCCATTCATTCCCCTATCTGCTCCAAAGCTGCTTAAAAAAATCAACTTGCCTTCCTTTCTCAAGTTAGAGCAGAATACTTTCAACTGTCATGCGTGTTTTAATACAAAAGAAAGCCACGAAAAAGATTCAGTAAAAATACAGAGGCCCTCCAATGGCATAGGGGTTAGGGGTGACAAGCCCTACACTGTGGAAATTCATGTATAACCTTTGACATCCCCCCAAAAGGACCATTAGCCTACTGCTGACCGGAAGACTCACCCGCAACGTAAGCAGTCAATTAACACATATTTTGTATTTCCTGTGTATTATATACTATGTTCTTACAATACAGTAAGTTAGAGAAAAGAAAACATTATTAAGAAAACTGTAAGGAAAATACGTTTACAGTCCTGTACTGCATTTATCAGAAAAAACCTGCATGTCAGTAGGCCTGCGTGGTTCAGCCCACGTTGTTCAAGGGTCAACTGCGTCCTCTTTGGCCACAGCAAGCCAGCGATTCCTAATCATGGAAAGCCCCAGTGAACGCTCCCCAAGGACGTGCACCGTGTCTCCCAGGAAGCCTGTGCTAAGAAGAACAGTGACAAACCGTGACTGGATGCTGGAACGGGCTTTGGGCCTGGCTTTATGACCAAAGTCATGGCCGACCTATCTGCCTGGCGAGGTGAGGCTGCTTTCTGGGGAGGGGTGCCCACGGGCCCAAAGCACCGGAGAAGCCCAGGAGGCCCAGCCCCCAGACTGATCTTCCCATCGGCTACTCTTCTATCCCAGAACCCGGAGAAGATTCCTGGCTTTAGGGATTTGCCATCTTGAGAACATGGTTCACATGTGGCTTCAGGAAGATGCTCCAGACCACCTCTCTCCTGGCATCTTGCCAAAGTGGGGGGGGGTGGGCAGGAGGGACTGCATGTCAGGCCCAGAGAGGCGGGCACAGTGATGTGGAGGTGGGCGGCACTTCCAGCAAGAGGGTTAGATGTGAGTTCTTAGAACTAATAATGATTTGACCTCTCCAGTCTCCTGGTCTGCAAAACAGGGGGTTCCGGACCTGTGGGATACCCACAAGGTCACCTGCAACTCTGACTGTATCTTCTGACTCTGCAGCCCTCCCGGCGCCCACGTTCATGGGGACACGTGTGCTTCCTCAGTTGCCTGGGCTGCTGGCACAAACCGGTACAGACCCACAGGCTGAAGGCAACAGAATTCTATGCACTCTGTCACACTTTTGGAGGCTACAAGTCCAAAATCTAGGTGTTGGCTGGGCCACGTTTTATCTGAAGGCTCTAGCGGAGAATCCTTGCTGGCCTTGCCCCAGTGCTGGTAGTTCCTGGCAATCCTTGGTTTTCCGTGGTTTGTAGCCGCATCTTGCAGTTTTTGCCTCTGTTGTCATGTGGCCTTTTTTCCGTGGGTCTTCGGTCTCCAAATCAAGTTTTCTTTATAAGGATACTGGTCATTGGAGTTAAGGCTCACCCTAACCCAGGATACCCTCACCTTATTGATTACAGCTGCAAAGCCCGTCTACCAAAATAAGGTCACACATTCCAAGGTTCCTGGTGCACATGATTTAAGGAACACTATTCAACCTAGTTTGAGTTCAGACACCAAGTGTCTTAAGAGTTCCGGTCTTGGCACTGTGGGTCACAACCTCTCTACGGGCAACTGTTCTTTTTACCTCCTGAAATGGGTCCCATGCCTGTGGAAGCCTTGTTATAACCATCCTATTCTTGGTTTCCTAAATGACAAATGAAAATTATCATCTTCATTATACCGGCATTTTTAGGTTTGTGTAGGATTTAGAACCTTTCAAACAAATTCCCATATACTATTGCATTTGATGCTCATAACGTTCTTGTGAAATAAACAAGATAGATTTTATTGTTCCTGGTTGACAGGTAGCAAAGCCAAGGCTCAGAGATGTTAAGCAATTTGCCCAAAGTCACACAGCTTGTATACACAGCAGAACCCAGATGTCTCAGCTTTACACCCACTGTTCTTTGCATTATTGTCATGGGATCCCAAATCCCTACTTGCAAACTCGGTGACACCAGCACCAGGAATCCAGACTCTTGGTACTTTTCCCATGGTTCACCACCGCCCAAAAAAGTGAATACAGGGACACCTGGGTCGCTTTTTCGGTTAAGTGTCTGCCTTCCGCTCAGGTCATAATCCCAGCGTCCAGGTATCAAGTCCCACATTGGGTTCCTTGGTCAGCAGGGAGGCTGCTTCTCCCTCTGCCCCTCCCCCTGCTTGGCTCTCTCTCTGATAAATAAACAAATAAATAAATAAAATCTTAAAAAAAATGAATATAGTCCAATGGCTTCCCTATACCCAGAATGTCCTTACAGCTAACTGTAAGCCTGGTTATAATACAAGAGCAGCTTCTAACCGAGCTGAATTTGCACTCCTGGCAGCTGAGCGTTGAATGCCACCCCCTGGTTAACCACAGATTGGCCTCCTTAATCAGGAATGAAATTCAACCAAAGTGAATATTTGTGAAATTGGAAATTGTTGCTCATAATTATAATTCCATCATTTTATGCCCATCATTTTATGGGCAGTCCTACGAACCATCCGCCCAGCAAAAGCTACTAGCTGGAGCCAAAGTTTTGGCCCCAGCGATGTGGTTCACGAAGGTGGAACCTTCTGGCCACTTCCCTCACAATGGGCTGTTGTTCACAGCCTCGAGCACCATGACATGTGCTTATTACCTCACAGACGGAGGTAATAAGTGATGACATTTGGTTCACAGGTGGGTGTGACATTTTCCCACTCCAGGAAACCTCTGCCTTCCACTTTCTCGTGCTCTGCGACCCGTCCTGGCACCGTGTGCTTGGTAACTGGGGACAGTCGGCCAGTGGGCACCTGGGACTGACCCGCTGAGCTCCAGGACCCTCCCATGCTCTACCACCCACCACTTCCCAGCCCATTCCTGCTGAGACTCAGCCCTTCTTGGCCGACACCTGCAGAAGGGATAGCTGCACCCCAGAATCACACGAGTCATTCGCCAAATTCCCTCATGAAAATGACCTATGGGCCTGGTATTTTAAGCACGTGGGTGTGGAGGGTGAAAGATGCTCAGGTGTCTTCCCAGCGAACTGCAGTCGGAGCAGTAGGTCAGCGGACAGCAAAGGAGTGTGGGCTGGCTCAATCACAGCCACCCCAAGAGTGGACCAAATGCAGGACCAAAGGCAGCGGCAGGAGGGTGGTGCTGCTGTAGAGACAGCCGAGGTTCACCCTTGCAGCCTGGAGACAGTCCTTGCCAGGAGAGGCTTGAAGCCTCCCCACAGCCCTGGCTTTGGCACCAGGAGACAAGCTGGGGGACTTGGCCAGTGCACAGGTGACCCTGGGTGGGCTACAGCTTTGGGTCCCCCAGGGGGCAAGCTGCAGGGTTACAGGTGTCCTGCATGGAGATTTGGGAGCTAAGGGGGTGGGGGGCACTGAGACCTCACTTCTCCCCCTCATGGAGACCTAACCCCTAGACCAGAGAGCAGCCTCCGCTCTGGCCCACGGTTCCAGCAGAAAACAATTTAGAAGCACAAACCCTGGGACTGAATAAGGTGGGAGGACACGGCAAGGGACAGAAGGGCTCCCTGACACCCGAAAGCAACAAAAGATAAGGCACTGATTATACAATCTGGTGGCCTTTGGGAATATACAGAGGGCTAGGTCTGGTCCACACCCTCAAGCCAAAATGCCCGTGTCTTAAATCTCTGCCACTTGCTAGCTGTGTGACCTTGGGCAAGTTACGTAACCCGTCTGGGCCTCTGCTTTGTCATCTGCGAAATGGGGCTAATACCCAGTCTTTCCACGTCACAGTGCCATTATGCAAGTGAAATGAAATAACGAGTCAGCAAGTATCGTTAGAGACATGAGAAACGTGATTCTGCAACAACTGAGCCTTGGGCAATCCCAGAAGGAGGAGCAGGTGAGGAGGGGTGCTGGGGTCTGACGAGGGGGTGGTGGGTGTGCAGGTCAGTGCTGGGGAGGTGGCGCCCACAGAGCTCCACTAGGCCCCTTCCCTAGAAATTCCAGCAAAGCAAGGCAGAGCGCAGAGGGTGGCCAGCAGGACAGCAGAGCGAGGCCCACAGCCCCATCAGGGAGAGACTGCACGTTTAATTCGAAGGTCAAGTTCACTCCGGCCCGCCAGCTGGCGATCTTGGCGAGGCACAACTGTGGCTGGCTGATCCGCCTTATAAACAAGCTGGGCCAAAGGCTCTGCGGCAGAGCCTGCGGCCTCCCCCTAGACGCCAGCTTGTTCGTCCAAGTGCAGGACAAAATACTGCCTGCTTTACTGAGTTGGGAAGAAGGTCACGGGTGAGTCCTCGCGGACGCTGGCGGCCCTGACCCGCACGGCAAGGCAGCCCCCCCTTTGCGCGCTGGGTCTCCCCGCGTCTGCGGGCCCTGGGGCTGGTGAACTCTGATAGCCGACTGTGGTCTCATAAAGCCACGGCTGGACACGGCAGTTCCGCATGGCCCGGGCGCCCACTCCACTTCCTCACCGCATCTGGGAAGTGGCTAAACCTCAGAACTGCTCCCCAAAGGGCCGAGGGTGGGGAGGGGAAGAAGAGGCGTAAAGGCCACTCCAACTCCTCTCTAGTTCAGAAGTCAAAGAGCAGATTCAGAAGGCGGGGGGGGCTGTCCCATCACATCAACGTCCCCCTACTCCAGTGGCGTCGGGGGCGACTTTCCAACTATCCCCCCAGTCCTGTTGTGACTGTCCCTCCCAGGGTTTGGCTCTTGGGGAGCCAAGCCCCCTGCTGGGGCTCTTCAGCAGCTGGGCTGTCCTTGGGGTCCGTTTGGACCTGCGAGTCATCTTCTCCTTTTTGGGCAGTTTCGGTGGGATGTGAAACTTGCCCTTTTTCACGCAAGGGAAGGCTGTAGGCACAGAGGACTGTCTGCGGGGGGGTCATACAACCGCTCGAGGCCCCAGCACAGTTCTCACGCATGCGTGCGTCGCTGCAGGAAAGCCGGTTGTGCTCACACACTTAAATCACGGCAGGCAGCGAGTCAGGAAAAATCAAAGGAAAAAAGAAAAAACAAAACAAAACACAAAAATGCGGCTTTTGAAAAACAAGACAGCCTGTGAAGGCCCCAGTTTGGCCCTTCGAAAATTCTGGAAATCCCAACTGATTCTGAAATGTTGCCGGAGGATTTCTCCTTTTACTGTATAGATTATGCCCGGCCTCCTTTTTCATCAAGGAAAACTGAGTATGAAAATCAATGCACCCTCGGATTCCAAGGGGACAGCTGAAATATTTTTCACAAAATATTTTTAATTTACATGTCTCACTTTTCCACTGGAACAACCAACCTAAGGGCCAAAATTCATGCTTTTGCTCTCTGTCCATTTCGTCATCCAAACACATACCACGACTTTTGACAGTCCAGCTGTATCGTTGTTTATTTGGGGATTTCTGAAGAGGGTACAGATCCTTCAAGTGGCACAGAATTTCCTACTTTCTCTAAACTGAACCGAAATCAAGATGTTGGTGTGTGCCCAATTCCATGCAAAGGGCCCCATATGTTTGCAGATGTGTTTATGTAATTGTACCTGCATCCACACAGGCAAAATGTAGGGGGGGGGCCCATGCTATCGGCACCCCCAACCCCAAAGTCTACTGACAGAAGCTCAAAACAAGAACTCAGTTTTTCATAAAAAACAGCATTTTTTTTTTTTTTTTGGAATGATGGATTGTTTGAAAAAGTTGTTTTACTTACAGAAAACCAAAACCATGCAAAACATTTTCTCTGGAGATATTCTATAAAAACAAGCCCAGGACAGGGACAGCATTTTATTAATCTTTGTGTCTTCTGTTCCAAGATAGTACAAAATGTCTGATAACTGGATCAATGAATTCTTCCATAAACTTTCGGTTCTGACAGCTGGTCCTTTATGATATCTGATTTCACTTTGAAAGCATCACTTGCCTTTTTCTGTGGCTCGGGTGTGAGCTCAGATTTTCCAAAGGAATGGAGAACAAGGCTTCTTCAGGGAGAGTAGGTACCAAACCCCAATAGACTATGATGCTCATGTGACCTTGCACCCTTTTCCCTAGATTTCACCGTCCCTCGCTGATCTTCCCTTTTCTTTTGGTATCAGAGTTCCTGAGTATTTTGGTGGAAGAATCAGATTTTAATCCTTTTAGCCCAAACACTTCTAAGACCCTTAATTTACAGCTCTCTTTAGGCCAAGGCCACACCTGCCTCCAGGAGAGCCCTCTGGTTGGTGGCCCAGGTTCCCCAGAGTAAGTTGAGCTAGAAGCTAATGTAGGACAGGTGCTCAAAGTGGCCTTGTCCTAGCCCTGATTCTGTTTGTGTGATGGTCTAGTGGCTCAAATACACAACCCAACACCACACTGGTGCTACCCAGAGGCCTAGGGGTGGACACTTAGAAAGCAAGGCAGCGCTGGGGTCTTCTGTTCCTGCCACCAGCCTTTTAAACCACACAGTGGCTGCTTCCTAGGAAGCGTGAGGTCAGGTGGGTGTGGAGGCTAGGAGAGAAGAAGAGGTAAGCCCCAGGCAAGGCTGGGGGTGTGGTAGGCAGGGCCTGGCAGGAGTGGACTCTGGACACAATGACAATTACCAAATGAGCTTTCTGCAAATTGGGTATGCACTCGTCTGAGGCTGCCTGTAGGGAGAACTGGAAGTTCTCGGTCCCTGTACCCCCAGGCATCCTTTCCCTTCTTCCGTCTGCACTCTGCCTATCTTCCTACAATATGTATCTGGATACATCCAGTCCCTGCTGCAATACAAGTTGGTGGCTCTCCATTTCCCTGGGAGCAGACCAAAATTCCCAGTGTGGATGGATGTCAAGGTCCTGAGCAGCTCTTTGGGTCTCATCCTGCTCCAAGATCTTCCCTACTTCCCTACTCAAGCATCTTCTGGCTCCTGGACAGACCAGGAGTTCCTCCCCACCCTATTTTCTCTGCTTGGACACTCCTCTCAATGCCTTCATCTGGATACTCTTCCACACCCTGAAATGTCTCAACTGAGATGACGATATGCATTGTGCACATCTGATGAACGACTGAATAAAGAATGAATGGAGGTACCCTCATCCAGTGACCTCTGGGGGTGGTGGTCGGTTCTCAGAAAAAAGCGATGGATATTATAATTCCCGGATTGTAAGGGTCCAAAGCCTGTGTGAGACTCACCAATTAAAATGGAAAACACAAGGTCCTGCCTGTGTCAAAAGGTCCAGCAAATGTCTGTGGCAATGATCATAATACTATTATCGTATTTATTTATGAATATTTATGAAACTCCTGCTGCATCTCCAGCACTCTCATTTTACGAGGTTCTTTGCAGGATAACAGAATTCCTTGTATCCAGGAGTGGACACTGGAAAACAGCCTCCTTCCTAATGTTCTTATTCAGGGACTCACGGGCTGATTCCACTGGCTCTTACCCAGCCTCCTCCCAGCGCTTCTCGCTGCAGAGGGAAGGACCACACTGAGGTGTGGCTCTTCCTGAGTTCTGCCACACTGACATCATCTTGTTTCAATCATCCTGATAACCTTCCAAGCGTGTATGAAAGGCACCATCACACCTACTGCACAGATGGGGAGACCGAGACTAGCACCTTTTAGCAAGTCCTGCAAGGGCACCCACTTCTCATACATGCCATGCTACCTTCCAAAGACCCGCAGAATCATCACAGTTAGACGTGTATGTTCTATGCTGTCATTGTGAATCAGAGGACCCTTGAATGGGAGACAATGGCTTTAGTATCATCTAGAACCCATGGATTTGGATAGAATGCAAGATGCCAGCATAGTAAGAGACCTTTCTAAGCCATAGCCAGATTAATGAATTCCCCCATTTATAGATGGCCAAAAAAACCCAAAAAATGTGCAAGGATGTTCACTTGAGTTTCTGAAAGTGCTGATACAACCTTAAGATGGCTTCCGATGGAACAGCCAGGATGTCCTTAAGCACAGTCCAAGGCAGGTGCCGTGAGACTACCATAAAACTCCCTAAACCTGGGTGGAGTCAGCAATTACCGTGCAGGAAGAATGTGATGCTGCTGGGTGCCAGCCTGCAGAGCCCAGAGACAGGACAAAGGGATTATTCTGCTTCATTGTGAAAATGCAGTGTTTATTGTTAAAATACGGTTGGGAATTAAAGGGGCATGTATGAATCATAAATATTTGCATGCCATTAATGTTTGGACAAAAGACTTGGAATGGCTACGTTGGGAGAACTTCTTTTCCCATGAAAACCAGGGCTTCATATTACAGGACATATTTAATTTCGTCTCTGCCATCGCTAATCTGAAATCTCAGTGCCCGCTGCGTATAACTCTTTCACGACTTGAGAACTCCATGCGGCTGAGGAGCGAGGGCAAGGGTTGATGGTCTCTTCCTGGAAAACTCATCTGTTTGGATAAACAAAAAAGCAGGTTCCCATTGTTGTTACCAGCTCACAGAGTTTCCACCTCCTCTACTGCGTTAGTGTCCCTGAAGCAGATGAACCACGTAAAGTAATAAGGCTTATCGTGGGTCTTAGGGCAGGTCGTCCTCCCTGTACACCCCCCACCCTACCCCCAAGGACAAAGCCAGAATGGGGCTCAGCAAGGTCGAGTCACTTGCCCACGGATGCACAGCTCTGTGCCAGTGTTCTCAACGAAAGTAAGGGGCATCCCTCCACCCCCGCTCCCACCCCCGAGGACTTTTGGCAATGCCTGCAGACATTTGTGGTTGTCGCAACTGGGAGGGGACATGTTATTGGTTCCTGGGCTGAGGCCAGGGATCCTGTTAGCCATCCAACAACACGCAGGACGGCCCCACGACAAACAAACACCAGCCCTAAATGTTGATAGTGTTGAGAGTGAGACGCTCGCCTCAGTCAGTAGAGAATCCAGTCAAGCCCATGTATGTAGGAACCATGAGACTACACTGCTCAGGGAGCAAGAGTCCTGGGGTAGTCACTCATTTGAAGATATTTCATGAGAAATATCCACTCGGCACCAGGCGCGGGTGATACCACAAGGTGCCTTGCTAGGTTTTGAAAACTCTGGGGCGTCCACCTCTTGGGAGTTGTGGGCGTGTCTCTCAGGGTGCTTGGGTCTCAGTTACCACCGCCCTGCCCCCACGCTTGCCACAGCTGTTCTTGAGCTCTGGCCCCTGAGACCTTTACTCCCAAGCACATGTAGGGGCAGCACGTGGGCTCTGTGCAGTCCCCAGCACAAATGAGGCCGGCAAACTCCCATTTGGATAGCTAGCTTTCTCACATTATTTGACACGCACTGGGGCTCCATGCCGAATCGGGGAGATGGCCGCTCTACTGAGGGGAGCGAAAAGAAGTGTATCCATGGGGCAGGAGAGTTAGGCATGGGGCTTCCCATGCAGGGTAAAAGCAAGCAACCAAACAAAAACCAGAGAAAGCCCTCATGGCAAGACTTATTCGAGAAATTCAACCCACAACAGATGTTACCTGGATGTGAGAAGAACCCCGAGAGGACTCATTGGATTTTTTTCAAACCACCTTTGCCTGACTCTTCAGTATGGGAAACAAGATGAGAGCAGATGTGTTTGGGTGGGTGGGAGAAAGCTCTGGAAGAATCCACCTGGCTGTCCGTGGTACCTGCAAACCCAGGGCCATCTCAGAGACGGCCAGCAACTTGGGTCCCTTCTCTTGTCCTTCTATATGTCCCCCCCCACACTTTTATTTTTTTTCAGGTGTGTAGACCAAGCCCTTTCCAACATCTGCAAGGTATGTATGTCAGGGATGCCTTCCAGGACTTAGCTTTTCCCACTCTTTAGTTTGAGTGGACACTGGCCATTCATATCCCTCTGTGTTCCTGGACAGGGGATCTGGAGTCCCAGACTGAAGCTCCACAGGGGGTGGTGCTGAGCACTGAGAAGCCAGCAGGATCCTTTCATTATTTCTAACCGTCCCTGTGGACCTGCACCTATGGGACATTCCTGGAGGAGCACTGGCAATGGGGGAAGTCTTCCAGGAAAAGCTTCTCCTGCTATGTGGCCCACCCCACCTTTGGCCTCTTCTGGCCCCCACCACCACATCGCCCTGTCCGGGATGTTGGTGTTCGGAGATGAGGGTGATTCTATGTGTACAGAACAGTGGTATGTCTTCATCCTTAAATTAAGACTTTAGGGGCTCCAGTGCGTGTCAAATAATGTGAGAAAGCTAGCTATCCAAATGGGAGTTTGCCGGCCTCATTTGTGCTGGGGACTGCACAGAGTCCCCACTGCTCAGAGGGTTAAGCCTCTGCCTTCAGCTCAGGTCATGATCTCAGGGTCCTGGGATCAAGCCCCGCATCAGAATCTCTGTTCGGTGGGGAACCTGCTTCCCCTTCCCTCTCTGCCTGCCTCTCTGCCTGCTTGTGATCTCTCTCTCTCTCTGTCAAATAAATAAAATCTTAAAAAAAGAAGACTTAATACTCAGAGATGGTTTCTAATTCTAATTCTAAGAATATTTTTTTATTCTCTGTGTACTTTTTAAATGTACATGTTTCATGCATTTTGTAGAGAGGCTGAAAGTGAAGGTAGAGGGGCAGGGGAGAGATTTTACGACATCTTATGAATGAGTGTGATGTGAACTGAGGGTTCTCAGTCTCGGCAGGACTGACGTTTCAGACGGGGAACCGTGCTGTCAGGGGGTTTGTCCTAAGGACACAGGGTGTCTCATAGAGTCCCTGGGCTCCACTCACTAGATGTCCCCAGCAGTCCCCTATCCCAGGTGTGACAGCCAAACATGTCTGTAAGCTGTTGACAAGTGTCCCATGGGAATCCAAATCACCCTAGCCGGGAACCGCTAGGAGAGACCACCATCGAAATCGGCAAGCAGACAGACCGATAAAATACCAGCTGTGAACTGCCGTAAGGTTTCCAATGGGACGATGAAGGCAGAGCCTCCGGAAAGGCCCAGCGGGGCAGGTCCTGGAGACACACCATTTAACGGGGCAGACAAAGCTTTATTATGAGATGAGTTTAGGTCGGCTCCTCACTAATTCTAAATAGATAAACAGATACTGATTGTACTCCACACAATGGTTTCATGTAAGAATGAAGGAAAAACATCTGTGAGGACCCAAAACCACGGCCTTGAGCACACTGGAATGTTTCCACCTCGAAAAGGCCCATCCCTCCTTGCCTCGTTGCCCAGATCTGGTAAGTGCACAGATTATCAACTGTGTTCACACTGCCCCTGTCCTTGTGCATTGCCTTTGTTTCAGCCAAGGAGAGTGTCCTTTGTTTGCACACACGGTGACTCAGGGAGGGCCACACAGCGCCCGTGAGAATGCCCGCCAGCCCTCCTAGGAACCAGACCCAGGCTTTTCCTTGGGTCGGGAGGCGGGGGGAGTTGGAAGGGATCTGCAATTTGTGTCTCCTGTACATTCGTAAGGACGGTCTTAACTCTCCAGGTAGAAGCCGGGATTAATCTAAGTTGAAAAATAAGTTGGAAATTTACTTAACATCTTCCTGGAGAAAAACACAGGTTACGTAGCTTCTAAACGAACGCATCTTCACCCACGAAATCACAAGAGACATGTTTTTGAACCTGGCAGCTGAAAGGACACGGGCCTCTCTCCAAGGAGCTTGTTGGGATCACTGCATGGTTTGGGGGTCCTCAACGACCTGAAACGCTTCCTACGGATCTTCCTACGGATCCACGCCCAGTGTAGGCCAACAGAGGCTGGGCCACATGTCTGAGTCCCAAATCCACGCAAGGCAAAGCGTATGCCAAGGAGAGCTCCATTTTGGGCTGTTCAGTCAGACTGTGCACACTCTGTCGAGTGCGGGACTCACTGGCGAAGGGGGACAGACGTTGCCAGGAGTCCACTAAGGTGTGTGTATGAAATACAGATCTCGAGGAACAGCAGCTTGTCCCTGACACCCCACGAGTGAACAGATAAAAGGAGCGTATTTGGAAGTGTTCCTATGAACACTCAGTCCACGCTGCTCATTTATTAATTTTTGTCAATTACATCATTTAGGCTTCAGTGAGAAGATGTGATTAGCATGCATTTAGTCCCAAAGATAATTTGGTCCAAGAAGACTCCTCAGTAAGAGGACGGATATGTGTGTGCGTGTGGGCTGCACCGACTGGAAGTCCAACAGATCCTCCAAAGCCACAGAACCTCCACTGACAGGACACGACTCCTTATAAATATCCGATTACTGATCTGGACTCGTTTCATAACCAGCAGAAAGAGAGCGGTCACCAGACAGTATACCCTCTCTCGTTTCTGACAAGTAATTTTCCTTTAAAAAAAAAAACGACACAGACTCTGCTCCTTCATAACCCATCTTCTCCACCCTCTCTCGCCCCCCCAACCAGCACAAAAAGAAAATACAAAACTGATTTATTAGAACCAGAGCAGCATTGCAGCCGTTGGCCGGATCACTGTTTATGTCTATAATGCTTGCTGCTGAAACAGGAAGCTCTAAAAATCATTCAACCATTATTTCTCTCAGAGACTCTTTCTGATTGATAGTCCTCAGTCCCCACTGAAAGCAACCGCCCTGACCGAACGCAAGCTGGCCGGCACGGAAGGGGTGGAGGGTGGGTGAAAGTTTAACATCCGACCACCGACTCTGAAATAGTATTCATACCATTAGTTTCATTTTAAAAAAGCTGTCTGACACTATCGGTGATGTCTGGCACTTCATAAAATCAGCAAGAAAACCATGAAGAGATAGATTGTGAAACTCTATGTTCCAGGCATAAGCAGTTTCCAAGAGAGCTTTCCTCCCTGGTCCTCGCCATGGTGTTAGCAGGAACCAGGACTACCAGGGGTAGTGGCTGGGGGTAGGGAGCAACTTGCTTTGAGAAAGTACTGCTACCCTTTTATTGGCAAAAGGGAAACAGAACGAGAAACCTGATCTCTAAAGATGAATTCCCCATCAGATCAGGGACGTCAGCTTTCAACCTGCCATCCGAAGGAATTATTTGCTGGGGCTGCCTGGGGCTCAGTGTCTCAGAAGCTGGTCTTTTTTCATTGTTGTTGCTTTTAATCATGTCTTTTTCTGGTATTTTCTCCAGGAGATCTGATTGCTCGCTTTATTATCTTGAATGTTACCCATGGAACAGCTCTGGGGTTGTCAGATACACTTTTCCTGCCCCTCATTATGGGACTCTGGGATGGAAGGGATAATGACTTGGGTCCTATGATAATATGGCGAGTGATTCCGACCATTCCTTAGGAGCAACCACTCCATAAAGACATGGTCTCTTTTTGTGCAGAACACCAGGACACTGCAAATGGGCCGTCCCTCCTTCTCAGCCATGGTCTTTCATTCATCGGAAAGCAGCCTCCCCATACTGTTCCCCAAATACTGCACAATGCTGTAGGAGTGAAACTGCCTTAAGTAACAAACATTACACAAATATGCAACAACCCAGATTGTGACAGGGTAAATATTATGTCTGGGAAGACATCCATAGCAAGAACATAATGAAGGGATTTCATTTTTTGAAAGTACTGGGAAGGGGAACTATTTTGAAAGTGGGGGAGATTTAAGTTGCCAGGGAGGTCAGCATAAACAGAAATTCCTCCGAGGAATTAAACCCCATTCTAACAGATGGGAGAACTCCCAGACCTCATGGGGCCGAGGGTGGGATTCACGCTGCAGCTCTGCAGGGGGGTGTGTATGACGGGAGGGACAGGTGAGGGGCAGGGGGACCTTAGGCATTCACTAGAGAAGGACTGCATGTGTGCATACCTGATGGCCTTTGGGAGGTTTGGGGCAGCGGTTTGAATGGGATCTATTTTCCCAATTATAGAAACCCGGTCCTGGCTATAATAAAAGCAGGTGTTACCAAAACACAGAGGGTGCAAGAAGGATGTCCACCTCGTCTGTTCATTTATTCACATTCCACTTAACTACTCGGTGCAGCCTGGTGCGAGGCCAGCCCTCCATGGTCAAGGCAAAGTTCCAAGTTCACAGACACGCGGCTTTGGGGGGGCCTGTGGATCCCCAAAAGGTCACAAACAAGCCCCAACAGTCCTGGAAACTGAAACTGTGCATGAAACTCTGGGTAGAAGGGCACATGCATATTTTTCCCCCCTTGGGAGAAAAGGATTTTCACAATTATCTATGATGTTCCCAAAAGATTAAAAAATCATATTCTTAGGAATTAGGAGGAAATTTGCACTGGATTCTCTTCCCCCTTTATGATGTGGTTGATGATACGGTCTGGTAGATTTCCTCTTTGGTTCTAAAATGAATTAACCAGAGCCGTTTTCCCCGATTAATGGATTCCTTTCCAACTGATTATGTACTACAACAGCGACAGAAGCACTCACAGTTCTCCCTGCTAAAATTTCTTCAGTGCCTCTCAGCTGCAGCCATGAGACGCTCTCTTGTAACTGAAGATACCTGTGATAGCCTGCCTCGATTGTTGATGTCAACTGACATGAGCTACTGCTAATTAGCCTTGCCCAAGAGAACTTCATTGATCCTGAACTTCAGCTTTCCGGGGGGTGAGGGACGGTTCTTCAGAACGTGTGGTTAAGTGTGAAAGTCCTGAACAACAATCTGTGTGCTCGGCATCACCCCTCATCCCCAGGGGGCTGCCCTCTCCTCCTGCCCTGTAAGGACAGAGTCCAGTCCTATGGAGACACTGAATCAAGAGGAAGCAAACCCTAAGGGGAAAGTATCCCCTGTATGAAATTTAAACGGGCCAGGAGGAAAAGGAGGGAAGGGGAAACAGGAAGACAGTTCAGACTTGAAGCCTTCACCAATATTTTTCAGGGGCCAATGTTGTCAGCAAGGCCCTAAAAGCCGGATGGGCAGGTTTTCCCAGTTGCAGGCTGAACTTGAGGTTATAAGTTGTGATCCTGGAGAGGAGCCAGGGCCCAGACAAATCAGTTTTGTCGACCAGAGAAAAGCCCTTCCATGTTTTCCGAACTCCACGGACTGGCAGCGGCAAAAGAAAAGGGAGTTTCTTTCTCTTCCCTTCATTTAGAACTGAGAACCAAGCCCTTTTGAGAAACCATCGGATCAGTGCTGTTTGACAGAATGTGAACCTGGCATTGAAATGTTTGGATGAACCAACAGCCAGGACCTTGTCGGCCACGGTGGCGTGTTGATGCCAATGACGTGTTTTCAGGCACATTTTCAGAAACAGAAAATGAAACAGTAAATAGTCTTATGATCGCTTCATAAAACATGATGAAACTTTTAAAGGACGAGATTCAGGGAAGAAGATTAAGACTAATTGTCAAAATTAGTGAGAATCCTCTGTTCTCTTCATAATGGGAAGCAAATTGCAAAAAAAAAAAAAAAATCTGGCAGGCTTTGCTGTTGACACTTACACTCAAGAGAGTAAAATCAAGTTGTACTTTATGACTGGAGAGAGATCATGAAACAAAGTCAAACAGGGCTTCCTGACAGCTCATTTTGTTTTGTAGTACCGACCAAAAACCAAAACCAAAAACAAAACAAAACAAGAAACCCCTACAAACAGACAGGAAAACAACCCACTCAAGACCAACAATATACAGGGTAACCGGAATTGGGTCAAACATGGAATTAGGGTTCCTGTATTTTGGGTTGCTTA
The DNA here is from genome assembly GCA_004024625.1 of Mellivora capensis. Taxonomy (NCBI): domain Eukaryota; kingdom Metazoa; phylum Chordata; class Mammalia; order Carnivora; family Mustelidae; genus Mellivora; species Mellivora capensis. Next base: position 86,972 of record PISX010001218.1, read on the forward strand.
TGATCACTCCCAGGAAGCGGAACCCATTTAAAACAGATACTGTCCATTTATGGCATTTTCATCAGTTTTCTCGTTCCAGGTTATCTGAAGACAGCCTGGCCTTGGTCGTAGCTATTTGACTCTTTGGGTTTTATGCAAACTCTAGGGCATACTGGCACGAATAAGGCAGCCAACTGCAAACAATCCACACCTTGGGGAAACAGTTCACTGTTACCCAAGTAAACACAAGGCACCTCTATTAGTCACCCACTCAAAACAGAAATGGCCAATGAGGGACCAGAGCCCAGCCCTCCATGCCAGAAAAGGAAGCACATTGCTTTCAAAATCCCAGTCTTTATTATCGCCGACTTACTGCACACTGCCCCAAAGCCCTACAGCTCTTCTCATGGGAAAGCTTCGCAGGCACCATCCCTTCATGGTTCCCAAACTTTTCTGACCAAAACCTGACACGGGATCCTGCATCGATGCACACTACAACAATAGGACTTTCCCTGCAAAGGCAACCCAAGGGGCCTCAGCCATTGTCCCTAATGGAATAAATCCACAAGAACTGGATTAAGATTGTCAGCTAGGCTGGTAGGCAGAGGCCAAGCAATAGGCGCCTTTGTGTTTTATTGGCTTCTCACCTGCTCTGTCAGCTCCTCATCTGAAGCCTTCAAGATGTTTTCTAAACACACATCTCTGAATCATAACGTGAATTACATTTACGGAAAGGCGGGGACTTTTAATATAACAAATGAACCCATTTAATGACTTTATGCTTTCATATGTTATAGGATCTCTCCTGCTTTCAATAAGTGGATATAATTTTCTTTGTATTACCCTATTATTAACATAGTTAGTATTATGAACATATATTTTCAATCACGTTATAAGTTGTTGTTTTTTTAAATTTTCTCCACCTAGGATTCTATTTTGAAAATACTGTGGGCAGCTAAGGCAGCAAAAAGGAAGGTCCAAAAGAGCAACACACATTTACCCCTTCCCCTCTTTGACTAATCAAACACAGATTTTCTTGTATTTTTGAATGTCTTTATAAAGAGTAATGATTAGTCTTATGTTTCAATGTTCACTGGTTATGCTTTACTTTTTTTTAATACAAGAGTCATCTACTGCTGTTTATGTATTTATCATGTCTTTTTTATCATACTCAAAATACCTTTTATTCATTAGCTTATTCAACATATATTATGAAAATGAGATTTTCAAAACTCTCCTTCCTCCTTCCATTAAACTTCTAATGCTATTTATAAAATACGACGTCAGTTCTTACAATACAGAGAAAACACAATATTTGAAAATAACTGGAAGCCAGAGGAGATTACGGGCCAAAATTCCTCTCTCTGCTCTAATACTTTAGTAACAGGCACAGAAAAATAAAACCACACATGTGAACTGCCCTGACCCAACAGTTCCTTTGGGTAATCCAGTCTCAAACAGATCGGTACTAAAATGTTAACTGGGTCTGACCACTCCCCCAAATAATAAGAAGGCATCCACATTACATGTGACAGGAAGGTCATAAATGTCATCACATTTGCCAAACCAGAATGGTAATGTGTCTTCATATTTATCGTAAAATGGTAAATTTACTTGAAACCACATTTCAATAACCATCTACTGTACATCTCTTAAAATGATCACAAGTGATCATTTGAAACTCTGTTCTTGTCATAGATAGCACATGGATTCTAAGTGAAAGGCTTCCATGATATACATTTTTGATAATTATCAAGTAGAGATTACTAGTTGTATAATCTTAGTTTCCGTGATGGTGAGTTTTATATTTGTACGTTTTTGTAAAGATAGGAGGAATTTCCTTGAAATTCACAATTCATGCATTGCATGTTCCAAATCACCCTTAAACTAATTCATTAATAGAAAGCAACAATGTAAAGGTAGATTCTTAAAAAGGTACCACATTTTAAATCAGTAATTTTTAAATGCTTGAAGTAGCAATATCAACAAGAAAGACTGTGCCTCCAGGGATCCCATCACAGAAACTTCTAGAACATCACAGGCATTTCTAGAACATCACAGACACTTCTAGAAGTTTTGAAATTTGGATTTGTTGCAATGTAAGACCCTGCACTCCCATTTTAGTTTCAACAGATACATACCTCTTCCACTCCGACCGACAAACCTGAGGTCATTGAATCTTGCAACTTGGTTTTTCATGGCTGCGGTGGCATTTCTCAGTTCAGCTGAGTAGTTTTCGTCATTGCCCGCCATCACAGTGACTAGAGTGCCATCGGGGACATCCCCCAGAGCCACCACCTAAACACCAACCAAGGGACAGATGCAGACATCAGAAATGTTGTACACTTTTATGCCACTGATGTTAATTGTTCTAAAATTAAAATTAAGTGATTTTTTTAAAAAAAAGTATTTATTAATTTGAGAGAGAGAGAGAGAGAGTGCGTGCACAAGAGAGCAGGGGGAGGGGAGAGCGGGAGTGATTCTCAAGCAGATTCTGATCTGAGTGACGAGCCCATAATGGGGCTCGATCTTATGACCCTGAGATCATGATGTGAACTGAAATCAAGAGTTGGACGCTCAACTGACTGTGTTACCCAGGTGCCCCAGTGATCCTCTTTAAGTTTGCAAGGGATAAGCAAGACAACAAGAAAGTTATTAATGGGAAGAATTTCTTTGAACACCATTATGCAGAACTAAATATAAATTTTGGAGTCCTAGAACATTCACCTAATAAAGCCACCTAAGGTCACTTGGTGCAGCTGGGACAAGACTGCAAGGACTTTGAAAACTATGCCTTTTCATGAATGCAATCATCTTAATATCTGAGAAATGCAACGTCTTCTGTTTGTAAGTTTATAACCTGACCCATTGCTTGCTTATCCAGACATCCACTGACAGGCCTCACAGGGCTCACTTTGCTTTTAGTTGTTTAAACTTATTTCTGCTAAAATTAAATTCAATCTTTACAACTGACTTGCTGATGATTCTTGAATGACTCTCCCTTTGTAGCTCCTCTATGAGACCCCCTACTTGCTTCTCTTATTTACATTATCAGTAGCTGGGAATTCTGGCATGCAAGGCAAAAAATCAGAAATCTACTCTTTGCTCATTACTAATTGCAAAGTCAACAGACCTCAGAGAAGAGGGGTCTCACTTTCGTGTACTGCTCTGAATTCAGGAGTGGAACTATGTGGTATTTTTATATCTGTGGGTCCCCTAGATGTGTCAACTATGTCCTGATAGATGACTGAGGTTTTCCCCAAGCCCAGACGATCTTCAAGAATTCCTTTAATGTAACTGAATAGGAATGGATTTCCTAATAGGGCTACTGAAGAAAACTGGTGGATAAATATTTTTGACATTCAGGTCATAAAAAATCAGTAATTTCAAGGTAAAATGCTCTGAAGAGCATGACATAAAGATGGTTTGTGCAGTTAGGTCTAGTTCTTGGCCATAATTTGATTCTTCTGGAAAATACTTTTTAGGGGCTAGATAATTATTATTAGCTATATTTCCATTGTTTCTATTTTTTTAAAGTGGTCGTAGGATTTCAACTCAAAATGCCCCAACTTTTTCCTGTTCCTATCATTTCTGATACTCCTCATGGTAATTTCTCAATAGTGAATTCTGTGTTAATCATTCAATTATGTAATCACTTTCTTCATTCTGTATTTGAGTTGTAAGAGCAATGAATTCTCCAGGAATAATTATTCCTTTTTACCTAAGCATCATGACATACTTGGGTTAAAACCCATATTTTCAATTCCCTTTTTCTACCTGTAAATAAGGCTGTCATAGGCTCCCTTGTACGACAGCAGAGCCATTGTTTCTCGAAATGCCCATCTTCGTTGCCTGCTTGGCCATCACCCCTTCCCCGTGTCATCCAGGTGACCATCTCTTGCTTTTATTCCTTGTGATGCTTCAGTTTTCATATTCTGAAGAGTATGACAGGGAGGACAAGCCATCTCATCACAAGGGGCCAAGGGACCAGGAGAATGAGCCCGCCCAGCGATAGATAGATATGATATGTTCACCTGTCTTATCCCAGTTGCTCTGTGGAGCACAGCCTGGGCTTTTATCTTTCTTCCTAATCCTTTCCATCCCAATGCTGGGCATGTTTTCTATGCAGGAGATGTAAAAACACAGCTATTTATTCCCCAAGCACTCTCTAATTAGATATTTAGTTCCCATTATAAGTGTGTTTGTTGCCTTTTAATTAAGAGCAGTAATAGGACATTCCCTTTTGTTTCGAAAACACCACTGAAAAATATCTCCCTGATCAGTTATTTACATATTTTACCTTTTTTCTCCTATTCCCACAAAATGTGCTTGCTCTATTCTGCTTTTTTCAGTCTCTGAAACTTTTTTCCACTTTTTTCCTCTCACTGTTTTCACTTCCTTCTGTAAAATTAGCTCACAGTGTTGAAATGCCCTCCTTGAACACATATTTTTACTTCCTCATCCCCATCTCCCTGTGATGACCTAGCTTCTCTATTTTAATCCGACATGTAGTTATACTTAACTACGTGGTTCTCAAACTGAATAACTTCTTGTTAGGGAAGAATCTGGGAAGAAGTTAAAATAAGTAAATCTTGTTGTCTGTCTTCCAAAATGTATGCTAAATCACTGTCCTCCCACTGGCTCCTCTCACGCTGCTCCAGGCCTGCTCTGCTCCTCTCTCATCTTTCCAAAACTATCCTTGTCAGTTTTGGGCAAACTCAGGAGACCTTCACCAAGTAGAAACAAATATAGAGTAAAATGATCATGGTGGCTAAATATGAAAAGGTTGTTGATGTTGGAATTTAAGACTAACGAAATTAGCAGTTTAACCCTTTCTACTCCTCCCTTTCTAAAAAAAAATGCAGCAAAGGTCAAAGATATGGGGGTGCTTGAAGATAATTTTCTTTTGTTTTGTATTTTATTGATCTCAGAGGGATCTTCTTTCTCTTTTTTTTTGGAAGGAGGATAGGGGAGAATATTAAATTACACTAATAACATATATCGTCTAATTGTTAACAAGCACACTTAGACTAGATTAAAACATTAAAAAAATTAAAACTAACATGTCTGCTAATTTGGTACAGATTGTCCCACTGACAGACAATAAGAACAGCATAAAAAAAAAATCTCACTTCAAACAAAAAAAAAAAAAGAAGGAACTGGAATGAAAAGCTATAAACAATAGGTAAGGAAACACAAACATTTACATTTTAACACAGACCAAACAGACAAGAAGGGACTTGCTGGCCAAAGGATATCTCATATTTCGTTTTACTTCTCTGTTTTTAAAGTATCAGGAAGTTGGGCAAAACATCAGCCCTCCTATGCACTTCATGAGTCTCCCCACACTGGGGTTGGCTAGGCTGTTCACAGTTCAAAATGGCATTTCAAACAACTCTAATTAGGTTGAAATTACAGTTACAATTCATTTATTTCAAATCCCTTAATTTTCCAGAGTTTCAAAGAAAGCTGTGGAGTGGAACCCAGAATTCAGCCAAGATGACATTTAATGCATACCTAGGGACTGCAATCTTGCCCACAGAAACACTACTTACTGCTTTCTTACGGAAAGAATATGACTATTAGCATCCAAAACCTCTGAACTTGCTGACGGCATGTTTATGCCTTTGGACCCTGGTGTACCGGAGCCTAAACAATCTGTAAAATTGCAGTATTTAAAAATACGTATATATCCTAAGTCATCTACATAGCTCTTTAGGCTGCTCCTGGAAATAGTGGGTAACTCGTAGCCAATTGAAGATTTTCCCAGTAGTAAAATGGCTCTCTTTTCTACACTAAAATAAATAAATAAATAAATAAATAAAAGTGTTCCACGGGAAAAATGAGGGTGGGGTATGTCTTAGGGTCCAGGATAAGCAAATAGGAAGATTTTAATCTATTTGGAGGAAAAATTCATAATTCGAAGTCTGCCTTTAGTTCCTAAAATTCAAACAGGGGATTTACACATAGGATTTCAGAGACTGGGAGAGAATCGTTTAAATGCTCTGTGCATCAGTATCATGACTCCATCACTGTTTCACATTATCTCCTCCTTATCACAGGGAATATAGTCATTCTTTACAGACGAACTACTTAAAAAGATTGTCTGGGGCTTATTTGAAATCCACATTTTGAAGTCGTAATTTGGACAGAAACTGTCCGGGAGGCGGGTAGATGGCTAAGGGCAGACTGGGGCCAAGGATACAGAAGCAATCAACCTGGACACAGTCATGTTGTGAAGGCTAGCTTGCTTTTCTGCCTAACCCTTGGGTGCGTTCCCTCACTGAAAATTCTGTCTGCCCCTTCAGTTGTGCAGGGAGCAGGCTTCCTTCAGGAAGAGGCCCCTCTTGATGGGGACGGAGTGCTGACAGATATTACTCAAGTGGCCTCATTTCTCCGCTGTGCTGTCCTTCCCTTTCCTCCATATGTTCTCAAGACCCACTTGAAATTTTTTCAAGAGAACTATGCCTTGGTCATTTAGGAGACGACTATTACTCAATAAAACAAATCCGATTTTTTTTTTAATTTTAAAGTCAATTGTCATTTTGAAAAAAGAAATCTCTGGTTACTAAGATTTCTGTGAAAAGAATCCCCTGATGCCTCATAAAAGCAAGTTATATGATTTTTACAGTGTTTTAGAAAAAAATATAATGCTTGTCTTGGGGCGGCTTGAGAAACTCCATCACTTCACCTCCTGAAGATTATTAATCACTTAGTGTTTTGATATGTTTGGGCGTTGGTTCCTGGCAGAGGAGGGGACATCCAGAAGAGATCCTGATTTACCCCCAAAGGAAGCCACAGATCTTAGAACCCACTCCCTTGGTGTGTCTGGGGCACCCGGTTTAAATGACCCTATGGGTGATTATCAGCTTGTCTCCTCCCTCTGCTCTTATCTGAAAGAGGCCCCAGGGCCAAGCCCTGTCTAGTCCCCTGTCACTGAGTGGACTCAGTCCTGTCTTCTAGCTAGAGGAGCCTGTTTAGGTAAAGAGATTAGAATTATTTAAAATTGAAATAAGCTCACCACCCAAATCTACAGAGATGAAGGACAGCAGGGAAATAGCCCAGTTGGGCTGCTCAACCTATTCCTCATTCCCTTCCCCTCAAAACCTTCTGCTTCCAGAAGACTGAGGCACTTCTAGAGACATAGGCAATGACATATTTTCTTTTGTTCTAGGAATCATAATGTAAGTTCAGAAGTGGCATAAAGTTTAAAATTAAAGAACTCCCACAGTACTTTATAAAAAAGCGAACACTGCCCATTGTAACTAGATCAAGATCCAGTAGAGGTCTGGAACCATTAAAAAAAAAAAAAGAAAAAGCTTATGTTAAATTAATCTCCCCTTAAAGGGCATAATTACCTTAAAAAGAAAGAGTAGCTGATCTTTACAGCTCCCCCCACCACCTGCCTTTCTCAGCCCTTTCAAAGAACAGGAAATGACTACAGATTGTACTAACAAGTTGCCCCTTCTTAAACCCCCTCAAAACAGAAGAACAGAATCCCCACTCCCAAAATTAAATTTCTACTGGTTTTGGCCGGGGTGTGTGCGTAGGAGGTGGGGAGGCGGTGGTGGTGGTGGTGGTTGTTTTTAAATTCAGTTTTACTTTTTCAGTGTTGGTGGTTTTAAAACGCCCAGTGCTGTTTCTATATCCCCCTTGAAGGCCAAGGGGTTTAAAGGCCACTTGACGCTAAGGCAAGATTAGGGGCTCAAGTGAACGAAGAAGACCCCTTGAGCGGTTCATCTTAAGTTGCGGGATCCACGCCACCAGCCTCCTCAGACAGAAATGCCCGGGGCGGGTTAGACCCCGACTCTCAGAAGACAGCCTTGCCACCTTTCCAGGCCCCAGGCTTAATCTAGGTGAGCCAGAGATAAGGTTCGGGAGGGTTCCAGGAAAAGAAACAGGATTCGCTACTTGTGGCTTCTGGCAGGGGCAGACTAGAAGCTGCAAAGAAAAAAACCTCTTCAGAAAACTTTTGCAAAGCTAACTACTCCCTCCGTGGACTTTGGACATGCTAATTTCGATGGGACTGTTAAAGACGGAGTGGGGGTAGGAAGCCTTGACAGTTTTACTTGTCAGTTTATTTTCACTGACCCGAAAGTATAAAAGTAGCTTTATTTCCTGATGCCTCCATCGGAGGGAGGCAGAAAGGCTTGGGTGTCAAGCCAGGGGTCGGGGGAGAAGCAAGGGAGTAGACAGGCTTGCCAGAGCTGGGTTAAACCTTTTTCTACTTTATAGCAAAGCTAAGGACCTCTGTCAGGGAGCTCCCGGGCGGCCCTCAGTGGACCTCTCTGGGGGCATCCAGATTGTTTTCAGTCCTCCCTGGAGGCAGCCCCTGCTGGTCCCACCCCATCCACCCCCGTACACACACACACCGAGGATCGCCACTGCAACCCAGCATCCCCGGTGTCCCGAGAGCAGGAGGATGGACCAGGGGCCGCAGGGGGCAGCGCCGGCCCCTTTCTAGAACCCGGCCCCGCCCGCCTGGCCGCTGCCCTCCCGGATCGCCCCCGGCCTCCGCCGGCCTTCGCCTGTCCTGTCCTCCCGCCACCCGCTCCGGGCCGAGTACCTTGAAAGCGATGGGCAGGGTCTTGTTGCAGCGCCAGTGCGTGGGCAGCACGGAGCAGAGGAAGTTGGGGCTGTCCGTGCGCACCAGCTCGCCGGGGTGGTCAGCCAGCACCTCCACCATGCTGCGGTCGCCACTCCTCAGCTTGCCGGCCAGGGCGGCGCCGGCGTCCGGGGCGCCCAGCGGCAGCGCCTCGCTCATCTTGCCCGGGCTCAGCGCGGTGGAAGGCGGCGTGAAGCGGCGGCTCGTGCTGGCATCTACGGGGATACGCATCACAACAAGCCGATTGAGTTAGGACCCTGCAAACAGCTCCTACCACGCGGCGACAGGGGCGCGGATCTTCGGCAAGCAGCTCCAGGGAGACCAACATACAAGTTCAGGGGCCTTTATTGCTGCGGGGGGAAGGGGGCTGGGGGGAGGCGGGAGACCAAGTTACT